>KK119719.1:46787-102478 GCA_000611955.2 Stegodyphus mimosarum | reverse complement strand
CCTATCCTATTATAGATTTTCAACAGACGCGAGAAATTTCTAGTATTTTCTGCTGCTCGAAATATCTGGAAAGCAATAAGAGGATGGAATTATGGTTACAGCTAACACATTTACACTTATTCAATTTAAATACAAATTACCGAGATATTCATTTACTCAATGTTAAATACATTTGCCCCTGTAATTTTACATTTCCGCGTAGCTTTCTCTTAAAATTTGTCTTCCGCTGCATTGCATGGGGAAATACAACAATTTTGACTATAATTCTACTAAAATTAACTATCTAAATACAAAATTTATAACATTGCCCCCTTTCCGAGTACTGCACGTCCTGGGCAGTTCAATCCCTAAACAGAAAGCCATATTTTACAGCTAAAACATCAATGCAATAATAAACATTACAATACAATAACAAAACAACATAAACAATATTTGAAATAAATAATTTAATCAAATACTATATAAGGCCCTTCTCCCGGCTTCTTAGGATGGTCAGCACACTCGGTGCGTATTCGAAAGGTACGAGATTCGAGTCCCTGCGAAAGCATTGCTCATTTTTCATGACTCCTTCTTAAAAAAAAATCCTAATGAATCTGAAGTGGCGCCCGAACTAAGAAAGGTGGTCGATGATGATTCTCCACCACCAGGATTTGCCGATTGGGTCCCCTAATTCCCCGTCGCGTTTTAAAAGTGGGAGTATATAAGGTATTTCACCCACTTTCTTACCATGCCTTCGGGGTATAATGGTGAGCACACTCGGCGAGTATTCGAGAGGTCTGAGGTTCGAGTCCTGGCGAGGGCACTACTCATTTTACATGACTCCTGCTTCAAAAGAATCCTAATTACGCTATAACTAAATCAATAAATGGGTGCACAAATTTACAAATTGAGAAACAAATAGGACCATGGTCTTATACCATTTACATTATGTACACTACGTACTATGGCCATAGGAAAGAGTTAGCTGGTCATAATGAACGACTTAAGGTTTAGAATTCGATGGCTTACGGTTCCGGACTGCGACGTCGTTCAGCCTATTTAGGACTGTATAAGGACCATCCCAAGATGACTCTAGTTTAGGACAGAGTTCTTTCCGTCGAATCGCATTACAAATGAAACATTGTCTCCTTCGTTGAATCGATCATAGACCTGTTATATACTAGACCGAGTATCGCCATTCAAAACCGGGTGAAAAGCGGCACAGGAATGAGCTGCAGGAGTTTGGGCATGAAATGAAACTGAACCTAGACTTTGGCGTACAATCGCCACGGCTGGCGATTTTTTTCCCTTAAAAGTGAATAAAATGAAATAAAGAAAAGGGGGAAATAATGATGATTTCATCAGGAGGGTAGCATCACTATAAGACTGTTTCTATACTGCACAAATTAAATATGCAAAATGCAGTCTACCCCCGACAGCCAGACAAATAGTCATACCTAGCTTAGCAGCACAAAGGTAGACAAAGAGAAAAATGGCAAAAACAGAATGAGACGAAGCAATGTACAATAAATACAACATATCAGAAAAATGATAATAGAATAAATAAAGTACAAATAAAAATAAAAATAAAAAAAGAGTTTTTTCATTTAAAAATAAACAACCATGAAATACGTAGTTATAATAGCAGATCAAGTGCAACCTGGAATGTTGCATTTTTACCCTGATGGCGACGGATACCTCATGAACGATAATACAACTAGATATCGTGCCAGAAGTCTTCAAAATTGGTTCACAGAACATCAATCTGACTTCCAACAGCTTCCCTGGCCACCGCATAGCCCGGAAAATAATCCCATAGAAAATGTGTGGGATATTGTGGAAAGACTAAAAAATAAAAAATAGATAACATAAGTAAAATGAGTGAAAACAGAAAATAATACAAAAAGGAAATTCAATGTTAATACGAAAAGGAAATTTAATGTTAATACGGTGTATTACAGAGAACTACATAGCAGGCAAATCAAAGTGAGAAAGATATTAAATTAAATGAAGTAAAAATGAATGTCAATATAGCCGATATAAGTTAAAAGGAAAAGAAAGAGGGAAATTAATAAATTATGAAACAAAAATGTGGTAAATTAAGACTTCCTTTTACTAGCAAAAATAAATATATTATGCACGTTGCACAATGTAGTCGCATTATTTTAAATAATTTTAGAAGGTAAAATTTAAATAATGATCATTATTTTTAAAAAGAAACTTGAAATTATTAAAGTTTTGAAATTTAACTGCTATATAATGACTATTTTCCTAATACTTAACAAATTCTTAATATTAAAATAAATGCCAGAAACACGATATAAGAATGAAAATACGTGATTGAAAGTAAACATATTTGTTATATTTGTATGCAAGAAAAGGGGATAAAATAAGGTCATTCATGTCAAAAAAAAATCATAATTTTATGCAGTTCTTACACAGTGTATTGTATCGACATGACCAAGCATTAAATACATACATTACTACCTCGTACATGTCTGCATACGCAAACGCATACAAAGAATACATAACTAAACGCATTTGAAGCAAAGTCTGTTGGCGTACAAAAAATGTCGCCAAAGCAGAATGCTAGACTAATTAAAATTATATCATATTACTAAAATTTTAACATTTTCTTCAGAACGCAGTTATTAAAAACATACATATATATTAAGGTACTTTTATTTAAATGTTATTTCAAGTATGCATATATTATATAAAGTTAGAAAATATATTTTTATTAGAAAACGGCAAGTAGAGTGGCTAAAACACCTTTACATTTTATAAAAAATAGGTTTTAAAATTTCAGAAAAAGCTCATCTGTGAAATGTTACTCCTCCACCTTTCACGTATCTGGAATTACATCCATATGCGGAGCACGAAAGTACAATTTCTTAAGTCCGAAACAATGCGCGTACTCGCAAAACACTTGCTTCTCACAAATTCTCCATAGAGCTGTAATGGTAAGGAAGATTCGCGGGAAATGTTCCATATGTCACGTGGTTCGCATTCCTGTTCCCCTTCAGGGTTGCCGTTTCTCTCTGTAGTACATTACAGCTCTATGGAATCGATGTCCTGTAGCTCTCGTCTCGTTTTGGTTCTCCATCTTCTCTGTCGCCAGGATGACTCGCTCTTGTGCAAACTTGTACACCACTTGAAATCGGGCCTGGAGATCTTGGATGTACTCCTCAGGCGATGAAGGCGCATCCGGATCGAGACCAAACAGAAGATCACAAGGCAGACTAAGGTCACGACTGAAGAGCATCTGGGGTGGAGAATAGCCGGTAGTCTCGTGGACAGCACTGTGATAAGCCAGTAAAAACAGGGGTAACTTCTTCTTCCAGTCCTGTTGGTTTCTGAAAACCACCAGCGAGAGGTTATTAGAGATGGATAGATTAAATCTCTGTACCATCCCGTCTGACTGCGGATGCAAAGGTGTCGTTTGGGTTTTGTCGATGCCGAGTACCTTCCAGAGTTCTTTAATTACAGCCGATGCAAAATTTTTTCCTTGATCGGAATGCAAATGAAATGGCCAACCGAACCTGGAAATCTAGTGCTGTATCATTATCTCTGCTACCGTGGCAGCCTCTTGATCGGGAATAGGATACACTTCAGACCATTTGATAAAGTAATTAATGACAGCGGTAATGTATTTGTTGCCCTCATTCATATCCATATCATAGCCATATCATTTGTAGCAGAGATCCCAGGATATCAAAGGCGATACGCTCAAAAGACGCTCCTACGTTGTAACGTTGTAGCTTCCCTCGGCTGCGTTTCCGCGGTTCTTTCCCGCACAGGTACCGCAAGATTGGTACGGCTTTTGCACGTCATCCTTTGCATTATTCCAATAGAAGCTATGTAATTGTTTAAGGACACCCGGGATTCGAGATCTTGGAAGTATCAGTTTTCATCGGAAAATCTTTCGATCATCCGATTCAAATTTCAGGTATAATAAGCCGTTTCGAATGTGGAGTGAGCCCCATACAGCCCAATATTTTTTTGTCGTAAGGCTATAGATCGAAATGTCCTGTCAGGTAGGTTTTCTGTTACTCCATTAAGTCAATTAAGGGTTTAATGTCGCCATGTTCCAGCTGGTCTTTGCTGACTTCTTTGAAATTCCATTCGTCTCGATCAGCCGATGTTGATGTTATAATTTGAGGTGCCACCGGATTAAGCATCTCGTATTTATTTTCGTCCCTGGAACAACATCGCAAGTTTTCTGGGCAGGGTCTTTTAAACAGGGAGTCGGCGTTTCCATGTGATAAACACTTCCGATGACGGTTTGTGATGTCATATTCCTGGCGTCTCTATACCCACCTGGCCATTAGGCCTTCAGAATTCTCGTAATTTAAAAGCCAGGTCAAAGATACATGATCCGTGTGGAACATGCAATTCCTGCCGTAGAGATAATGATGCAATGTTCTACGGCTTTAACTATGGCAAGCAAATCTTCTTTCCTGGTGACACAGTAATTGATCTCCGGTTTAAATAGGCAGTTGCTGCAGTAGGCCACAACACGTTATATGGTATTTCTGCCGCTATCTTGGCATGCCTTCGGGGTGTAGTGGTCAGCACGCTCGACGCGTTATTCTAGAGGTCCGTAGTTTGAGTCCCGGCGAGGGCATTGCTCATTTTTCGTTTCTCCTGATTTAAAAAAAAACTAATGTCTCTACAGCGTCATTGGCCGTTTATTTCTTGGGACAAGACAACACCGATACTTTCATTGGTCGCAACCGTGTCAAGAATAAATATGTTGTCGAAGTGACGATATGTCGGGATTGGAGTCGATGTTAAAGATTCCTTCAAGCCCTGCATTGCGCGTGGAAATACAACAATTTTAATTAGAATTCTACTAAAATTAACTATCTAAATACAAAATTCATAACAATATATTAAGTCACAGTTTTATTTCACTTTACATTTTTATCATCATTGCTCATCTACACTGGTGTGCAAAAATTAAGGACGAGACGGTTTTTTCAATATAACTTTGTACAAAAGCTTTCCAAATCAACACATTTAATACCGTAAGATCCCCAATACGTAAGGGCATGAGTAATGTAAGTAACATTTACTAAAAGAGAAATCAGAGGGATAAAAAGAAATTTGTGAAAAAGAAAATTTATTAAAAAAGTAGCATGGAGCGCAATGCGACTGAAGGCCGAAACATCCCTGTGATGGGTGTCCAGCAAGAAACATCCGGTCTTTAATAGGTGATATGATCTTCCCTGACTGCTAGGCAGGTTTCACATCATTTGTGCATGCTGGATATGTGGTTGTTAATGAGCTGTTGAGACACTGCTGCTCGTTCCTCTTGTAGCACCAATCGCAGTTTCGGAATCGTCACAAGTGATAAGTTACGTGCTGCCACGTGTCTCCATAGTAAGTTCCGTACATGCTTGACGGGATTTAGATCCAGAGACCTTGCCGACCAATCCATGTGTTCAATATCTTCACGCTCCAACAGCTCTTCGACAGTAACTGTGCGATGAGGTGGAGCGTTGTCGTCCATGAAGAGGAACTGAGGACCCATAGCCCTTGTGAAAAGACGCATGTAAGGAAGAAGAACCTCATTACAATAGCAGTCCCAGGTGACGAACCTCCTTGGGAGATATGAAGGTCGGTCCGGCTACCAAGCATTATGTCTGCTCGAACGAGAACTCCGGGACCTCCAAAACAGTCCCTTTTGATGATGTTGAAGGGGTTATTGCGTGTTCCCCGCTCTGTCAAGATGTGTATGTGTCTAAAATCGCAACTCAGACTAAATCTGCTCTCATCTGTAAAGAGTACTCGTCCCCATTCATTGTCTCTCCAATTCCGGTGTTCCCGGCACCACAGAGAACGCCTTCTCCGATGGGCAGGCGTTAGAGGTACACACCGTACAGGGCGTCGTGCAAACAGACCACCACCGTGCAGTCTTCTGGCCACGGTAAAACGCGATATCGGTCGTCCAGTCGCCTGTGTCGTGTGTCTAGCGATTTCTCCCGCTGTCTGCCGCCTGTTTCTTCTGGCCTGTAAGGCAATATACCGGTCATCTGCGGGTGTGGTTCCTCGTAGACGACCACTACTAAACCCCCGGATAGCTGTTCCTGTAGTTTTAAATTGTCTTCAAAGTTGTGAAACGATGCTGTGAGCAATTCCGAACTCTGCAGCCCCACTTTTCACACTGCGGCCTTCCTCCAACTTCCCAATGATTCGACCTCGGGTAAAAGCATCCAGATGTCGTCTAACAGATTGATTATTCCCCATTTCTCGTGAGGCAGCAACTCGGTGGGATTTTAACTGCTATACGGCGTGCAATCTCTTTGCCAGAAATACTGATTTTACACCGACAACATGCTTTATACTACTCAGATACTCCCCTATTACGTCTACCTGCATATCTGCGCATGTGCTACCGTACATCACCTTACTTAATCTCCTGATTGGTCTTTCTGTCCGCTCTGCCTCTTCGTTCAGCTGATATGCTAATTTTTCGACTTCGTCCTTAATTTTTGCACACCAGTGTATGACCAATGATTTTAATTTCCTAAACATTGGCAACTTAATTTAAAGATACTAGTAAATTGTAACAAGAATTGCTGTAAAATAAATAACTCTGAAGGACTATAGTTTGAAGGTTAAATATAGTTTTCATCTTTATGTGCAGTAGTGTAAATGCGGACAGCAATCATTTGTTCACGAGATAGTAGACAAAAAAATCCATAAGGATTTTTTTAGGTAAATAGAGGATAGAATTGGGATCATCAACCAAACTGCTTTAGGAACTCCAATACGCAAAAGAAATTTTTCCCCTTCCTCAAGAGAAACGGAAAATGTGAATTTTTCATTAGCAATGCTTGGAGGATGTATATTGTTTTCTCCTGAAGTACGTATTACGCTCTTTAGTGAGAAACTTCAGTACTCTTTTTGTTTTGTCCATATATATAAAGGCATAATGACAAGGAACACTGTAGACGCCACAAGAGCTCATACTCAAAATTGGTTCTTTAAGTAAAGAACTGTGAATTTTATTTGTAGAAGAATCGTCTGCACGAAACGTCTGTAAAATATATGCGAATTTATAACTATTCGATGGAGAAAAGGTAGTATATCATAGAATAGCTATGCTAAGGAACTATTCAAAGAAAGAAACTATTGAATTCGTATAACCGCTCAACGACGAAATGGTTTATCTTGTATCGAAATGAAAGTTTTTACTCGTTATATCAATAATAAAGTTAAAATCCATCAATCAATGGCAAACTCTTCTTAAAAAGTTGGGTTCTTGATGAAGCAAATTTGCCTGGAGAACTTGGAGACTTACAGAAGCAAATTTTGAGTGCATGAAAAACGAAAGAAAAGAATGAAATGAAGCCATGAAATATTTACTAGAGTGACAGAATATGAAGCGCCTGGTGGAAGAAAAACTAATGAAAGTTAACGATGCATATTAGTTCTGAAATTAGATATGTTAGGTGTGAAAAAGGTATCAAGGAAAGGAAAGGAACTGGAACTGTAGACGAAATTATAGTTAAAAAAATCCTGCAAATTTACTGACGTTATGCGGATTCTTGTTGCTAATTCTTAACACCTTTAACATTCATTCTTCGGTGGATTCTATTTACTACAACTGTTAATTTAGTTCCGATTTTTTAAATTTTATTTACTTTTCGGAAAAATATGGTACTGTAAGGATGTTTTCGCAAATGTTGTAATGTGTAAGCTACATTAAGAAGCAGTACTTTTTGAGTATTTTTCATGAAGCTACTTTTCTTCAGTACTGTCATGTTTCGTCTCAGTATTCCTTCACACATATGCTAAAATATCATTATACGACAGAAAACATTGCGAAGATAATCACATTATAGTTAATCAATTTAAAATACAATTTAGTAATGCTTACATAAGCCTGCAAACAATTTATTTTGCAAATTAGAATAATCTTTTTAGCTTATAAGGTACTTTCCCCCTCCTTTCTGCATGCCTTCGGGTGTAACGGTAACACAGCGTGTATTTGAGAGGTCCAGGCTCGAGTCCCGGCTAGGGTATTGCACATTTCTTCAGTTTCCTGACATCGAAAAAATCCTAATTACTCTGTAATGGCGCCCGAATGAAAAAGGTGGTGGATGATGATTCTTCACTACCAGGATTTGGCGACTGGTTTCCCTAATCCCCAATCACCTTTTAAGAGAGTGAGCATATAAGGTATTTTCTTCTTCCTTTCTGCATGCCTGCTTAATGTAACGATAGCACACTCGGCGCGTATTCGAGAGGTCCAGGTTCGAGCCCCGAGGAGGGCATTGCACATTTCTTCAGTCTCCCAACATCGAAAAAAAATCCTAAAGCCTCTACAAGGACTATAGTAAATATGGAATTCATCTACTTATATAAATTCGATTTTAGTACGTGGCTCTACTCAAATATACAGCATGTCATCTAAACAGAATTTTATTTCCTTTTATACACCCTTTTTTTCTTTCTTTCCACCCCACTTTTTTCCAAATTGGGGCATTTTGTCTGATAGATATGCAAAAATTCTGTCTTCAGAAAAATAGCTTAATCGAAATCAGATGTAACATATAAAGGTGTTCACAAATCTCAAGTAAGACAATTCGGAAGTCAAACTAGATGCCGTGAATTAGTAATTTTGCACCACAAAATAATGTCTTAAAAAATCGAGGCTCAATACCACATCCCCGATATACACAGATTTTCAGTATATCGAATAGCAGAATAACGGGGTTTTACTGTACATATCACGTTTATTTAAGTAACATTTAGGCAATAAATTTAGGGGACGGCTGTGATTATTTTTCAGCTTCTAAATTTTCAAGACAAAAGTGATAAACATAACCAGAACAATCCTTGAATTACAATAATTTTTTGAGTAATTATCTTAATAGTTCATAATAAATAACCTATTTCGTGCAATAATTTACAATTTGCGGTAGCTTTGGAGTTCTTATAAAGTGCGGATATCAAAGTAGAACTTTTGGTGTAAATTTAATAGACATTCACACATTTTAATCAAAATAGTGTCAAACCTCTAGTTAATACATTTCCCTAAACAGCTTAAAATACGATAGTTGAAAGTCAGCCATGAGCATTTGATTCGCGTTTTTCCTAATTCAGTTACTAGACATTAGTATACGAGTATAATAAACAATGCTTGCTCAAACTTGCAGACATGCAGGAAATCGCTTTATTGCCAAAAAAACCACTGTCCCATCTGCAGTGTCCTAACTATAATAATCAAAAGACAATATATGGAAATGATCCGTTGTATGTTTACATATTTTATGCTTCAGCGGTATTATTATTATCGAGCAACAACATGGTAGAGACATTAGTTTTTTTTTTAAAGCAGGAGAGATGAAAAATGAGCAATGCCCTCGCCAGGACTCGAACCACGGACCTCTCGAATACGCGTCGAGCGTGCTGACCACAGTACCACGAAGGCGGGAGAAATACCTTATATAATATAGATCTAAATTTCTGTCAAAGTCCTAAATCAAGTAGATTATTAATTTTAGAAATGTAAACCTGCAGTGATAGGCATACAAATCAATGCAGTTTATTTAGTATTTTTAAATTAATTGAGATTATTTTTTCTGTTTAATTCCATCCTCTTAATTTTTCAAGTGAATATTGGTGTAATAAATGTGATGAAATATATATATATACCTAGATCTTACTGCGAAGATTCAGGAATGCATGTAACTGTATCTAGCGTATGTCAAGATATGACTCCAGGAAATGAAAGATGTTCATTGTGCAATAAATCACTGCAAAATAAATAACAATCATCCAGAAAGCTGCAAAAATAAAATTGACAAGAAATGAAAGATAATGGACACATACTTCATTTATTCTGTTGGATATCGTAAAATTTTTGCCCATCACTCCTCGGAAAGAGAAACTATGCTGTTCCTTGTTCTTGATCGAAAGCTAAGTATCTCTCTCAATCACACACAGAAGTCTTTAGTTTCCATTAAATGTGTTAGATAGCCTGACTCACCTGATTTAGCCAAATGCTTTTCTTCAGTTGTTTTGTGAGATAAAAAGAGTAATCGCTCTCTTCTTTTATCTAATGCATTTTTTCAGAAATAAATAAAAGTGAAAATTCAGAGACAGGTTGATATTCATGCATGGATTATATTCCAGAATTAAAGAAACTTCTCCGTTATTTTTATCTCTTATTTTAAAATTAATTTCTTTTCCCTTGCGCATTCAGTTTCTGCCATGTTCATCGAACTTTGTTTTATAATATGTAAAACTGCCGAGGCATTTTAAATAATTTTCTGAATTAAATAACAAATATAGTAATTCATAATCATGTAAAGAATTACTTCAAATGATTTTCTCAAGATAAAAGCCGTCAAAAATAAATTCACCTAATTAAGGATTTTGAAGACATTTCAGCGTACAAACACATACATGTTATCTTTACTTACAACTTTTTTTCATTTACGAAGCAAGCTTTCTCATGAAGCTAAGCAATTTAAAGAACTGTATTAACCCTGTTTTTAAGTCCTCTTTGCCGTCGAATATTTTCTACTCAAAAGGAAAAAAAAAAAGAAAACCAGTGTCACAGATTTAGGAATAAATAGTAGTTTGAAGAGTTTAGCTTTGAGAAATATTATAGTAGATACGGAAGCTCTATCCAAACTCCCCAGCATATCATTATGCTATTCATGCAACGTATGTATGAACGTTGTTCTTTGAAAAATACATCCGGTTAATCTTTCCCTTGAGATTTCCTTAGAACTGTTGTCAGGACTGAGTGTTCGGTGCATATTCTTGGCAAACATCTTCGTGAACTCCTTAAATTCTGATCTGGAACAGGGAGTTGAATGCAGCTATGTTCTGTGGTAGAATATTGTGATTAAGTGGTACTTTAAAGGGATTTAAAATCCTCTTTTATTAAATCACAATTATTTACAACCACTTCCCAACTCGGGAGGGATACAGAAAGTAGAGACCGCACTTGGGTCTAAAATGAACAATCAAATAAATTTAAACTAAAGCTAAATAGAAATTAGTTCGCAGAGCTATAATGCGAGGTTGGCCTCTAAACCAAATGGTGCGTAGCAAGATTTAACTAATACTGACGCACTTGGAATTACTTCAATGAGTAATCACGTAAAAGCGCTATGGCTTAGAATTTAAATACTAGCTAGTCAGGCGAACGTTGAATAGAGTAACCGTGGTCTGAGACTAAAAGCTCTCTCACACTGAAAGAGAAAAACTCTGAATTTTCGTTTCATTTAAGGCTAAATTCTTAAAGAAAGGGGGTCGGCTAACACAATTATTATATGATAATGAAGGCTGCGAATTTTTAGAATATTCTTCAGATGTTTTAGCAAAGCAAGTGCAGCACTTCTTTGAAATTCTAACAGGAAATGTTTGCAGTCCACAAAAATGTTATGAAGTTTCCATTCATTTGATTTAGCTACATCAATAAAAATCATAAAAATAGGCTGTCACCATTTATTACTTACAATCTATGTACATCGCAATGAAATTGTCCAAAAGGTCGACGCCATCCAGGTATTTGTTGTAATTTCCGATAAGTTTATGTGGCTTTACAATAAAATTTTATTTTTTTCTTGAGTACCCTTTTGAATTACGGCGATGCTATGCTCTTTATCAAATGCGGTATCATACGTTCCATGTTCTTTTTCCATTTTCTTTATATGTATAAGAGGACAATTTCCTAATCTGCAGTCAAGAATTGTTCCAGCCTCATGAAGTTTCAGCTAATTCAATTCCGACAACAACATGTGTGACGTAAAAAAATTGTCGAAATATACATCATCATTTGAAGGATTCTTCACCATATTTAAAAGGTATGTTACAACATCTACACCTAGTCCAAGGTCAGCCAATGTCTTTGAAGATTTTTCTGAATATATATCAAAATTATATAAGTAATCTTCATAGTCCAAAAGACTTCAAAATTTGTACTCGAAAGGAACGAATATATTTTGCTCAAATTAGGAATATTTTGCCCGAATATCTACCAAATTAAGCTATCATTTGCTCAACTATAGAAAGATACACTAAAAATAACCTCATATTGCATGAAATTTGGATTTAAAATATTTAAAAAGACGGACCTTTGCCAGCTTTTGCGTTTTAACCAATACATTACTATAAGTTATATGCGATTTCTTCTTGGTATTAGTATAGATAGAACGTGTCGTTGCTGCGCATAATAATGGATTATTTGTAATCAGATATCACTGCGTGCACAGGAGAACATATTTTCCAAGCAATTGTTTTAAACTTGTAGAGACATTAGGTTATTTGGAAGCAGGAGTGATGAAAAATGAGCACCGCCTTCTCCGTGAACGAACCAAGGACCTCTCGAATACCTGCCGAGCGTGCTGACCACTATACCACGAAGGCATGTTAAGGAAGCGGGAGAAATACCTTATGTTCTCCCCCCTTTTAAAGGGCGACGAGAATTAGGGGACCCGGTCGCCAAATCCTGGTGGTGGAGAATAATCATCCACCACCTTTTTGTTCAGGCGCCACTGTAGATACATTAGGTTATTTCGAACTAGGAGAGATGAAAACTGACCAATTCCCTCCCCGGGACTCGAACCACGGACCTCTCGTATACGCGTCGAACGTGCTGATCACCACGAAGGCAATCGAAGAAGGCGAAAGAAATATCTTATATACTCCCCTTTAAAAGGGCGACTGGGGTTTTGGGGACCCAATCGCCAAATCCCAGTAGTGTAAAATCATCATCCACCAACTTTTTAGTTCGGGCGCCAATGAGCAACGCCCTCCGCCGGGAATCGAACCGTGGACCTCTCGGTTATGCATCGAGCACGCTGACCACTACACCACAAAGGCGGGAGAAATACTTTATAAGATGGTCACAATGTCTGGTTCGGGGAAAATCACAATTTAATTCCCTACCTCTCGACAATCATCATCTCATGAAATTTCTAAAATATCATATTCATCTAACAGCTTCACAAACTATAATGCTTCAATCAGGGTTAAAAATCGTTGTCTTCTGTATTAGTTATTTTGGAGCAGTTGCTTTGTAGACTCTGTAAAAGATGATGCCACTGTTTATGAAAGTCCGTGCATGTTCGTAAAGATAATTCTTTGACCTGACGTTGCATTTTTGCAATATTTTTAAAAATGAATATTTATACCAACAAAGACAAAATAATAACCTTACGTTCTGACATCACTATTTAGTCTAACGTTTCTAGAAGACTGACGTGAAGTATTTGAATGATTGTGCCATCTATGAGATTTACTCAGAATAATTAGGAAAAAAATAAAACTTTGCTAATAAAGTACCAGAAGGATACTTATAAACTTCTTATATACTTAAGAACGCCTTCTTATAAACATTTTTAATTTGAGAGAAACAAGATTTCCCCCAAAACAATGAAGTTTTAACTACAATGTATCAAATAGTTCAAGAAAAAAGTATGATACAGAAGACGGAAAGAAACGTTTTGACAAATTCTGCGTAAACGCGAAGTCAGTCGTTAATAGATTTTAATAGCACAAACCTAAAAACGTTTAAATATTTTTGCCATTTAAAATGATTCAGAAATATTCCGACTTTCCAATGACCAACTGATAAATTGAAAATAAATTTCACTGAAAAATGAAAATGAATTTCTATTATATTTCAAATCAAATATTAGCAATGGCTCTTCATTTTTCTGCAGTAGGAGGTAACATAGTTGCCAGGAATAGTTTTCTTCTAGATTATCATCTCTCTGTAATATGAAATACTACTTGCTTTGATGAAATATAACCCATTCTAACTTCAGGGAGAAATTTAACCAGGTAAAAAACACAACTATTACTATTTGTAATTTGAGTGCATTATCTTTACTTTTCCAAATACTCCCTTCATGCTAAATGAATTCTTCGAAGAACTAAACCTACATTTTCGTTTAGCAATAAAGGTAAATAAAGAAAATCTGAATTTATTAACCTGATTTATATAATTTTCACGAAATGTGAAAGCGTACTTTTATAAACATTTTAACAAGTTCTGGAAATTTTATTTCTAAACGTATTAAATGCACTTCAACATTTTAGGATACAACATCGTGCCTACTTATTAAAAATTAAAAGAATTTAGCTTCTAGTACATTCAAATAAACAATTATCTATTCTTAAATCTTGTTTTTAAACCTGAAAATATTATAAGATTTGGTTCTTTATGTTTGCTTTCATTTTATTTCCAATTTAGAAGGAATCTCTGTCATTATATTTTGTTTGTTTCAAATTTACTGATAATTTCTTCTTAACATACTCTGCTGATAAAGCAGCAATTTAATGCCTATTGTACGCGTCCTTATACATTTATAATAATACACTATCTGATTCTAAATATATCAGTAAATATATCGTGCTAAACATAAACGCATCTCTGACATTGGGCTTGTCATTAAATAATTAATGTCTTCAAAAAAAAAAAACTTCAGATTATCTTTTCCATTTGAAGGATAAAATAAGGGATCATATCTTCATATTTTCTTGAGATAGTATGATGTCTCTGCAACTTCAAGCAAGTCCAACGATATATGTTTAAATCCAAACATGTTCATATAGAAGTACGGAGATATGTAGTAAATGTTTTTAAATAAATAGCTTAAAATGAGTATCCTTAAAACAATAAATTTTATTGAGTGCAATATGTAATAATTTGAAGCGAAGTCTAAAAATAGTTTTAAAGACAGTGCCTGTAAAATCTTTTAAATTATTGTGCTGTAATACCATAAATATAAACAAGATGACCTCCTGATAAATACATCAGCATTTAATGGGACGGAAATGAACTCTTAGTACATTTAAAATGTGTTTTTGTTCAATCACCAAAACATTCTGAAACTCCGCCCATTGCTTCGCAGCCCTCGTTTGCTACATTCTCCCGTTTGCAAGGATCATACAAAGGGGCTCGAAAATGAGGGGTCTGAGTCCATTAAGAGACTAGACCCCCAAATAAGAGCGCGGAGACCTGATCCTAATGACAAAAAAATGACTATCCTTAGGTTATCATCCTTTTCGAAGTCATCAAAGTGATCTGAAAGCTATTTTCCCATTTGGGAGATGTTCTGATATTCCCAACCGATTGGTATTGATTGAACGGCACAGTAGAAAAACAGTAGATATAATTCAATAAAGCATGCGTTAGAGCACCAAAATATATTCCCATGCCAATGTATTATTGAATAAAATAAGATATTAGTTTACCAAAAACGGAATGGAAGTCAGTGATTAGTAAAGTATAGAAGTGAAATAAAGTTTATTAAAGGAAACATGATAGAGTTTTCTTTTATTTTTTCTGACTAAAGTGGTTAAGCTGCAACCACGGATAACATTAGCAGCACAGATTTTACACCTTCATTAATGGATTTGTTCAGTCATTAAGCAACCACAGGTTACAGTTAATCTTTAGATCACGCTGTAATGTTATTCTCTCTAAAATACTATGATACTCCGATGTAGAATTCTTAAACTTCAATTACTATTAATTAATTTTCTTTAACGTATGTATACTAATGCATTATTCCTCCTACACAAATTAGACTCCGGAAGGGGTTTAAATGTCATGACGCCGGAACGCAGATAGCTCCTCCTGGAATTCATCGACAGGATAGAGCGGCCTAAGGTTCTCATGGTTTTCCCATATGTAAAAGGAATATCAGCCAACTTTTCTTCGAAAGTTCTGCATGGAAATATAAGCTATACATGATATCGTTCCAGTGCTTCACACTATTAATAAACTGTCTTTCTGAAACTATGCAGCAGAAAAACAAACAGCACTCTGCAAATAGTTTTTTGTTAATGAGCAGGGCTTAATTTTTATTAATAAGCAAGTATGCATTAAAAGGAGCCTTTCAGTGCTTTTATTGCTAATAAACTGCCTCCAAACCGAAATAGAAGCCAAAATCATAAAAAATTATTTTGATTTAGCAAACAGAATTATACTGACTACATATAAATTATCAGATAATTTAAACCAAACAATATGTATTTACCTTTCTGTCTGCTAACACATGGAACGAAGCAATTTGTTCTGCACGCTAACATGGCGTTTTGAAGAGAGTTTTAGCATCTTGTGAACAGGTGTTAACAATTCGACTACTTATAGCTACTGAAAGAATTAACTCTTTTGATCCCATTAAAAATAACCGTAGTACAAGGCACAATGAAGGTTGATGATAAATTGGGTTATGTATGGATAAACGGTTAACGGGATTCTGAGCTGATGACTACTTTGATATAGCAATCGAAACTTGTAGAGACATTAGGTTATTTCGAAATAAAAGCCATGAAAAATTAGCAGCGCCCTCTTCGGGACTCGAACCTCGGACCTCTCGAATACGCCCTCAGTGTACTCACCACTACACCACGAAGGCATGCTAAGAAGACGGAAGAAATACCTTATATACTCCTTTTTCATAGGGCGACTGGGGATTAGGGAACTCAAACACCAAATCGTGGTGGTGGAGAATCCTCCTCCTCCTCTTTTTTAGTTCTGGCGCCACTGTAGAGACATTAGGTTATTTCAAAGCAGGAGCCCTGAAAAATTAGCAGTGCCCTCGCTGGGACTCGGAACTCTCGATTACGTGCCAAGTGTGCTGACCACTACACCACAAAGTCATGCTAAGATAGCTTATAAAATATACCTTATTAACTAACTATGATATATCTGAAGAAACTGATAGACACTAAAGTTAAGTTTGATTGTTGGCCATTTGTATCAGGACTTTAATTTTCTAAATTAATTTCCAGCATTCTTTAGCTAACTGACTTCCAAAGTTTTAATATCATTGATATAATCTTTAACGCAATTCTGTGCAACTGCCATATTGCTTGGTTTTCAAAAATAAATAAACAGTTGTAGATTGCCAACTAGTGTACCTGTTTGATTCTAAGATTATGGAACATTACCCGATATTCGAAAAGTGAACGGCAAAATGCTTTGTAAGTGCATTTCGTGCAGCCTTAGCATGCAGATGCAAAGATATAAGCAATCTTATTTCATTTCTGTGTTACTTCAAATACAAAAGCTCACTGTTATCAATATACTTAAGAAGAAAGTGCTTGATATACTCGTATATATATATATATATATATTCAAAAGAAAGAAATTTTTTGCAAGGACAATGGGAACAAAGTTAAAAAAACAAGTCGAAATGCTCTAAAGCTGCAGGTTCGAAAATCTTTAAACAGATATTTTAAAGGAGAGGAGAATTACGAGTGAAGGTCCTAATCATTTAGAATCTCGAAAAGGGTGTCGCCCTAATGTAGTACTAGTAAACATTTGACTAAATTAAGTCTTGAATAAAACAAAGGTAAAACATTCATTTTGATAGTAAACAATGATCAACCAAGTAAAATATTTTAAAGTTAATAACGATCTGCCGAGTTCAGCGCTTCAATCAGAACTTATCAAGGGAAAAGTGATTTGAAGCCTTGTACCTAGTTGATCATTGAGTTTCGAATGTAGGTTTCGTTCCTCTGAGACATTTGAGATAAATCGCGAAGCAATATGAAGATTTTCTCCTCTTGGAGCGTATTTTTATGGTCTTTCAAATACATCAGATCTCTTCCCTACCACATTTGCAACTCTCAAAAGGAACTTAAACGCGAAAAAACAGTAAATCAGATTACATAATGACATAAAAACAATGAAAACTAATGCGAAAAGAGAAAAACTTAGTAAATTATAAATCAGTAAAGCAAAATGCACAATGACAACTACACTACGAAAATTGTAAAAAAGATTTACAATTATTTACACGACGTTATTAAAAGTCATGAATACTTTTATGAAAGGTCAATATATAAAACCTAAAAAAAGAGCAGTTCGTATGTGTGAAAGATTATTTTTATTTCATGCTATGCAAAATTTTTCTATGAGAGAAAAAACTGGAGACAAATAAATCGATTTAATTAGGTGGTGTCGGTTTGAAAAATCCATCGAATTGCTGAAAATGCTTCTTGACAAGGCGGATGAAGTGGTCGAAAAATTAAAGTCGTATGTAATACTGCGTAGATGAACAAATTCATGTCTGGATGCAATCTTCTAAAAAAGGGAAATCGTAAAAACTCAGATGGAACGAAGTTTCAAAATCTGGTGTGCTGAAGAAAGGTCACCCGGAAAAAAGGGGAAACGGAAAGAAATCCCCGTAAAATAAGGAACGGAAAAAATGTCACCCGGAAAATACGGAACGAAAAAAAAGGAACTCTAAAATCTCGCCAAATAATGTCGCCAATCGCAGTTGGGGAGACCTGCCAAATTCTAATTTAACCGGCAGGGTTATAGCGGGCTCTCTTGAGGGAGGTTTTAAGGGTAAGACATTAAAACCTCCCTCAACCTTGCAGCCGAGCAAGGTCATTTCGATAGCAGGTTTTAATATTCTTATCGCAAACTGTGACTAAATTTCATCTAAAACGGTTTGTTATAATACTGCTTTTAACGCTCAGTTATGCGTCAATGTTTCACCCCTGAACCAGAGCTTAGGGCTATAACTACATGGGGTACGAGGGGAACAATCACTAATGACCATGACCGGCTGGTCAACCCTCTATTTTTACTATCGGACAGGCCAGCAGCTCGCTTATCTTCTTTCAATCATCCTCAGAAGATTTCCCTATTTCGCAGGTATGGTTATTATGATAAAACTTTTATCTCCCATCTTGGCGATATTTCTAAACATCCCTTATTTTTCCCATTGCAAAAGAATGGCGACTTATTTTCCGTTTCCTAATTTTCGGGTGCCTATCTTTCTGTTCCTTATTTTCGGGGTGACATTTTTTCCTACAACCCAAAATCTAATCGCCTATATTCCTAAGATTAAGCAAAAACACAGAGGGAGTAAACTACTAGACAAAGTCAAAAGTTGAAACCGAACTATGATACAAATCTAAATTAAAATAAAAACTCATCGTCACAAATCTTAAGATCAATCCAAACGATTTGAAGTAGTAAATTACTAAAAATAGGGGAAATGTTCGCGGGGAACAAACTGTAAAATAAAGATGGAAATCTCAATGTTTCCAGTTAGTAGGAAAAGTATTTAAAAATTGGAAGACTGAAGTGTACATACCCTCTTCGAAGTTGGAAGCAAAATGGTGATAATTTGTCACCAGAAACTCCTCCTTGTTTGGGGAGGAAAGGAGAGGGGGGTCTGTGCTTAAGATCGTGACCAATGCAAATTCTTCTGTGAAAGGACGAGGGGAAGTGTAATGCAGGTGATCGTCGCTTTGTTCGGACGGGATGACCGAATGTCCGCTAAACTTGCTGTAAAGTGCACAGGAACTGAATTCAAGATGGCTATTTCTTAAAGTTGTATAAATGATGCTGAACTGGCAAAAAAGTTTTGAAACAGAAAAAGCGGTTAGAAATAGTCGTAATTTTTCACACAAACGAGCTATATTTGTATCTGACGGAAAAGAAGGAGGCTTCTTTTTTTTAGTCATAGTAGAGGTTTTGCCAGAAATAGTTAGGAGTACTTAATTAGTACTTTAAAATTTTTTTTGGCACGAAAGTTAGAAGATCAATCTTACTTACATATTCACACTAGATCACTTGTATCGGTCATCCATAAATTATCTTCTTTTCAGATTTGGGTTAAGTATATCATATCACCTGATAAAAGTTATCTAGAAACTAAAATTAATGGCCACTTTTAAGGTGTTTTTTGGGATGATTATGTTTATTTTTTTGGGGGATGATTATGTTTATTGTTTTATGATGTTTTTTGGGATAAGATTTTCCAAGAGAATTTTAATTAGGTATTCTATTTCTTCCTTCAGATGTTGTGCTTTATTACGAACGTGTTTGATTCTAAGAATTTGGTTGTGAATGGTATTTAAGATAACATTTTTGGAAATGTTGGCGTTCCAATTGATAAGTTTAATGGTATGAAAACTGAAATCTCTTTGTTTATCGAAGATTTTAATATCTATAAACTTAAGTATTTGTAAATCCCAGATATTCGATAACCTGTTGTGCGTTTGTTTTGTTAAGTTTGAGGCTGCTAGGATAGATAGTGTCTTTTTCAATTTTGTTGTAGTTATTGAAGGCGATAATGTCGTCTAGGTATCTGTACACGTGGTTGCAAAAAGTCCGTTGAACGTCTGGAAGCGAAAGTTGGAATTTATATTCCAATTAGAAAAGAAAAATATAACAGATGGCTGAGGGAACGCATGCGAACCGTAGGCAGACCCCTGACTTGCTTAAAAATCTTGTTTTCAAATTTGATGTAGTTGTTAAACAACAGAATTTTTAAGTATTTATTCCATTCTTCTTTAGATACGATGTTGAGAATCTTCTTAAATATTTCAGGTAGAGGTTTCAGATTATTGTATACATCTTCAAGTGGTAAAATGGTGTAGAGGTTTTCGAAATCATAACAACTGATGTTGTTATATGAAGAGAATCAATAGTTCGAATGATCGGTTCTTGGCTGTGGATATTCCAGTTGTAGTTATGCTCTTGAAACTGAAAATTGGTGAGAAAGTGTTGAATTTGTTTCAGTTTTAGAGCAAACTGGAGGTCAATAGCTTTCAGGAAATTTTTAGTTCCTTTGGCAATAAATCTGAATTTATGAAATTTGAAAGTGTGTAGAGATTTGCAAATCTATTATAGTGGTTTTTACTATTAATCTTCAGTTGTTTATGTAGCGCTTTAAATTTTTTCTGGAGAACTTTAGGGTTTTAGTAAGTTCCTTTTGAGAGTTGCGAATGTGGGTAGAGAAGAGATCTGATGCATTTGAAAGACCATAAAAATACACTCCAAAAGGAGAAAATCTTCAAATTGCTTCGCCATTTATCTCAAATGTCTCAAAGGAACGAAACCTACATTCGAAACTCAATGATCAAATAGGTGCAAGGTTTCAAATTACTTTTTCCTTGATAAGTTCTGTTTGAAGCGTTGAATTCGAGAGATCATTATTTGCTTTAAAATATTTTACTCAGTTGATCTTTGTTTACTCTCAAAATGTTTTTTACCTTTGTTTTATTCAAGACTTAATTTAGTAAAATGTTTACTAGTACTACCTTTCTAACCTACTTCCCTTTTCGAGATTCTAAATGATTAGGAATATCATTCGTAATTTTCCGTAAACGAGCCATCTAAACTACCTCCTCTCCTTTAATATATATATATATATATATGTAAATGAATTTATATGGATCAAATATTATTATACTAAGAATTAGTTAAAAGCCGTAATTATATTTTTCATTAAAAGGGGTTTTTCTCCCATTAGGAAAAAATCTCATTTTGCTTTGAAACGAGGATACAAAATGTTACTGAAGAATTTAAACATCTTTTTATTAAAGGTATAAATAGATTTAAGTATTTATATAAAGTAGTTGCACCTATACCTCACACAGTCGAATGGAAGGTGACTTCTAGATTACTTTTCGTGATACTCATTTAATAAATATGCAAACTTAATCACTTTCTTGAGAAGCAATTGAGTTGTTGTTGTTAATTATGTTGAAAAATTGAGAAAAGAAATTCTTGCTATTATCTCGCTAACGAGTTTTAGCTATGGTAATTTTGTTATATTAAATGGACTGGTGTATTTGATTATGACAAAGCCCACCTAAGGGAAGAAATGTCTATTGGATGACCTTTTGAAGGCGACTTACTCGTATTCTTACTATTCATCAAGGAAACAAAAAAAAAAACACGCAGCCAGAATATTCGCAGAAATTTGAACCAGAGTTAAACTACCAGTAATTCTAAGTCTTATCCTCTCAGGTGCTAATGAACTGCAGCATTAATTAGAATTTCAAAGTAATGCACAATTTTCCTACGCACACAGAAAACCTGTTGCGCTACGGCGTAGATATGAAGCAACAAATTATTAAAAATTATGAAAAGAATTTTCATTTAAACTTATTTTATTCGCCTGAAATAAAATGGAATGCAATGCATGAATAGGACATTCAGTATTGTTTTCAAATATGGAATACAAAGAAATTCAGTTAGTTTTAAGTCCTTGAGCTGCATAATCTGAAAAACTATTCTCTCTGAATTTACCGACGATGGAAATAATTTTTGTTACTGGCAGACTCAAGCAGAATATAGTTTCAGATTGTATTGTAACTATTGACATAATACAGTTGAATAAATGAAATCTGGTTTAAAAGAATAGAATTAAAAGTATTCTAGTTAAATTCGAAAAGAAGTTTCCATCACATAAAGCTATTGCAGGAAACATTCGTATGCAATTTTGTAATACATAGTTATATAATGATTTTATCAGAAGCAGTTACAAAAACATGTAACGATAAAAAAATTAAAATACACAGAAAAAATTAGCATTTCAAACAATTCATTTTTTATGACAGGCAGTAGTCATTTTCAGACATTCGCAACTACTGAGAGCGGAAAAGGTGGTCATTTTGTTGTGGAGACGCATAATAGGCAGCCACCGTTGGCTCCTATGAAGGGTAGACAGTTTACATCCATGCCTTTTCCGAGGTTCGAAGCCGGACCTTTGGTACTGAAGAAGGTTTCACTAACCACTGTACCGTCTGGGAGTCATATTTCAAGTATTGTTCCTAACTAAAAGGAGCGAAAATTACCATAAGTATCATAACCAAACTTGTTATTTAATACGTACGTGCTCATGTATTTGAACATTGGGAACCTCGAAAAAGAGTTCATTTGATCGTGGCAGATGATACGTAATTTTCTTAATTGATCTGAAAAATGTATAGAAAAAAATGGTTCTCAAAATTAAGGAGTTACTGTAAAGTAATGATATTCCTTAAGTCTCTTTTCCTTCATTTCTGAAAAAGAGTAATATGCTTTCTCAAGTGCGTTATAAAATCGGAAGATTCATATATAACGCTATATTCCTGTGTATATTCCTGTATAGAATTGCTGTACATATTCTTATGCGTATTACTGTATATATTTCTGTACATATACTTGGTTTAAACAGTTAGATGATTCCTGTATAGCCTTAATGACGCATGTACTTACATAATATTAAAATTGAAAGCAAATTCTCTTATCTAATTATAATTAAATCGAAACTTTAACTAAACTATCCTCAAAAAAGTGATACTGTGTTTCACTGATAAGAAATGTACTAAATTCGCTATTCTTTATTCTAATGATAATAACATTATTTTCTCTGTTCTCATGCTTGCCTTCATATAGCTAATATCCTGCTCATCGTTCCTCTTTACAACCTGTTGTATTATCATGATTATGTGAATACATGATTATAATCATAGAATATTGGATCAGTGACTTGCAAAAATAATATATATGCTTATTTAATCTATATTTTCCATGGCATAAATACATAATAGTTTTACTCTTTCTTAGCATTTCTTTTTCTTATCATTAAAGTTTTCAAAAATCAAAATTTATCTTAGATTTTGTTGATTTCATAGCACAGTTCTGATTGCATAGCCTTCAACTTTCGAGGAATCCCATTTCATATGGTACAGTTACATTCGTGTGCAAATGCAATAACATTTTGTCATATAATCTGCTTAATTTACATTACGTATTAAGTTAAATTTTAAACATACGGATTACAAAACCTTTCGATACATTTATTCAAAGTTATTGTAAAATGAATATTACATTCAAATTTTTTAACCCTTTTTATTGCTGTTTTATATAAGACTCTGAAATATATAATACGCACATGTAAAATTTGAGGATGTTTTCCTACCATCATTTTACCTCCGCACTTAACTTTGTTCAACAATGTGATGCATAAATATCCCAATTCACGATACTTTCAACACCATTAAATTATCTCTCTATTAATTTTGCTCATCGTGAACTTCGTTAATTTCATCGTGTCCTAAGATACAGATGGTTCTTTTCTGCTTAAATATTTTCTTTATTCCCCGTCATTACTGGTTCTTTTCCGTCCCTTTCTGCTAGCCGTACTCCACCTTTGACGCCGTTTCGCCATCATCAACTAATGTACAGATTAATCCCTCCTCTTGTTTTATCCTGCATCTCTCTCCCATCCTCATTTTGACTCCCTGCTTTAGCCTAAAATGCTCCTGGCTCTTTTAAGGAAGAAAACAAAATAAAATTGCATTAGACATAATTTAAGATAATCGGATGATTGCCGAAAACTTCAAGAGACGTCGATGCATATGTAAAGATACTTGTAAAATCTGAATAAATTTCATTATTTTCGTCTATTAAATACAGTTTCATGCGTTTTATGAGCCTTTCTAGAAAGATAGATAACTGGGAAGTTAATTAAAATAGAGCCAATTTTATTGTTTTGCCTTTTTTTGTGATAGCGCTCATTAGAGTGTTTGCTGCACAAGTTTTCAAGAACTTTCAGTATGAAGTAATATAAAATGTTCTTTGCATACCATCTCGTTTCGTTGAGTCTTTGAACCCCAAAAGCAGTCCGCTAAGATTTATTTAAACCTACTTTGTTTCTTTAGTTATCTCATTACTTAGCAGTAAAGACTCATTAATAATGCAAGCTAATTTTCATACCTTATACTATATGCAAAAACGGTGGAATACAATATCTCTGTTTGAAGAATGACTTCCAAATATATGAATTTACTATCGTATTATGCCAATTAAATTTCTTTGTACTGAAAGATTTCATTTGGAATTAATAAATAAAAATTAAAACGTAAATGGATTAAGTAAATTCTATACCTGTAAAATGTTTACTGAAAAGAAGTAAATTGTGACATAGCTGTTGTCTGCTTTCTGTTGATAAATAATAACTTGTCACCATTGATTGCTTTTTATACCTCAAATGTTTCAGTTTATGTTCTATTTTGATTTTTCACTCTAGACTTCCTTGACAAAATTTAACAACTTGGGTAAAAATAGTTTCCCTTACTTATTTGAATATTTTGTAGCAGCAGTTAGAACGCTACTAATGGAAATTAAAATATGCGATTTTCTTTTTCCCATATCCTGAAAATTTTGTAACACATCCAGGGTGAATGTTTGCAAATCTACGAAAAAATCCTTCATTGAGCTAACACTGACATGCACAACAAAAGGGAAAATAATTTCTGAAAATGAAAACTTACACAGTAGTTTGTAGAATACTGAAAGATTTTTATTTATTTATTTACTTTTTTATGTTAGACAGGTTTTTCACAGAATTTTCCCAAAAAAATTTGATCATTACTTTACGCTATGCTACTAAGCATTTCTTTCCCCTACATTTGGTAAAGATTACCTTTGAGTGAAACATGAAATCATGAGTTTGTCTTCCACGCGGCTTCTCAGACACCAGTTTTCAAAGTGATACTACTCAGCAAAGTACAAAAGCACGAGAACTTCAATTTGTATTTTGCATTGAAATGCTATATAAGTGTCTAAAACGAGGAAAGATGTGAAAGAAACAGACGCGCTAATCCTAATAATTTAAATCTTCATTTTATATTCAATAATACTTAACTAATACTTAAAACTAAATAAACTGACTTTAAAATGCATTTAATTATACTATATCCATTACATCCGATAAATAATTATTATAAACATGTGTCTCTTCATTGCAATTAATAAAGATATTTCTAAGGCCATATATTTTTATCTCGCAGCGGAACTATTTTGCTTCTTAACAGGATATCTTACAAATATAATTTAAACTTTATTTAATTTGCAGCATTTTTAAACGATTACTCATTCTTCTTATAAGCTATTCTTGTATTAAAACACTCTTTTACTTAAATCAAACTACTCTTATGTAGCATTCTTTATAAATAATTTCTTCATTAAAGAATCCTTAAAGAAACCTCTCTCGGGGAGAGGGTTCTGACTACAGAAAAGAATTAACGCATTATAATTGTTACAAGTGTGCAAATAATTATTAATTCGCATTCTAAAATAACATGCAAGAATGCTAGAAGTAAAGATAAAATGGAAAGTATATTCGAACGTTTGCTAAAGCTTAAACTTCGTGAAAGCTTCGTAATATTCAAATCTTTAATTTCTCAGCATTTTCCAAATTAATTCTGGATTAACATATTACTTGTAACAAATCCTGTCTAGAGTTAGCTTTATTGTCAGCATAAAGTATTGAAAAGTGTGTACTCAATTTACATACGAAGCTTAAAGCACAGTTACTGCAGCTTAAGCATTCTTAACTGCAGTCCAAGACCCTCACCGAAGTAGCAGGTGCATCAGAGACATTGTCTTAGTTTACGGCTGATTATAATTTACTTGAACTTCCTTTCTTATCTTATTTGCACAGACTTTTATAAGATAAGCAAGACTAGGAGACGAATGGACGTGTGGGACCAGATGACAGTAGCCTAATTACATTCGGTTGTGATGTATAATGATTGTTTTATGATCGACGCTCAACGAGTGAAGATAATCCGTTTACTGAAGATAACTCAATGGATTATAACCAGATTAATGGCGATTTTTAATGTCACGCAAACACTGTGACGACTGAAGGCCTCAGGATTCTGCATATGTTAGCACTTTTCTTTCATGCATGGTTGATAATGGATGGTTTGAATTTGAAAGATCACCGAAATCCTCACTTATTTTTAGAAGACTATTATAAGTTTTTAAAAACAAAGTTTACAAGGTACAATAATTTTATTTTAGTTGTAATCCTTCACTGAAAAGAGGGTTTATATCTACAAGCTACAGCAATCGTATTATAGTCTTATCACTTGATAAAACTCGTTTGGTTACTCATAATATAGGAATTACATATCACAGTGCGAAGCATAATAGACATTAAACAAATAAATTTCCTCCATATTTTCCTATTCAGGCTCTTCAGTTTATAGATGTATTTTCATGGTAATGATAATAATTATAAAAAGGGACATCTGCTTAATTAGTTGCATTTTTTGGTTATAAAAAGATTCTTGGTATTTTTAGAGAGCTTTAGTCACCTATGAGGTAAGTAATTCAATTGATATTCAAAGTTGGAAGGGACAAAATATCTCATCCGTGACGAAGTTAGGATAGCTGAAAAAAATTAGATGTAAAAAATTAAGAGATGCGTAAAACTAAAATATGATAAATTTAATATTAAAAGAACAAATGCATTAAAAGACACAATTATATGATTCCCACCAACTAATGAAATAGGTCAGAAAATTAAAATATATTAAATTACATGTTGAAGAAACAAAAGTTTTAAAAGGCAAAGTTATCATATTTGCCTCAGTAAATCATGGATCTGCTAAATACTGATATTTTATACTTTTAAAATTTGCATAAAATTTGCAACGTGAAAGTATAAAATAATAATTTTGAGTGATTTGAAGAGAAATGTAGAATTGCCTTTTCACCCATTCAGCTCTATTGTCAGAAAGCTTTCTGCTATCAGAAGTCTTATAATTCTGCAGAGTTTATGAAGGTGAAAAAAGTAAATGCATAATTTAATATAATGAAATATCAATCATGTACATTTATATCATATTACGCAATTAGTATTACAATACGTACTTCCTATATGTATTGCAATTTAGCTATTGCATTTACCACCAAATAGTGATTTTAAAGCCTGTTGCTATAATCTTCTGGAAATCTACCGTGAATTTAATATTTATTAGCCCAAAGGGGCAGTAGTCCAGAAGGGCTATTAGTTTCGAAATAGCAGTTTCACTATAAATGACCGTTTCACCTTGCAAATTGTTGCCATCAAATATTATAGCCATGCAAGGTATTTTTCCCGCCTTCTCTGCATGCCTTCGTGGTGTAGTGGTCTGCATGCTCGACGCGTAATCGAGAGGTCCGTGGTTCGATTCCCGGCGAAGGCGTTGCTCATTTTTCATAACTCCTGCTTCCAAAAAAAATACTTAATGGCTCTACACTGGCGCCCGAACTAAAAAGGTGGTGGATGATGATTCTCCACATCGGGATTTGGCGATTGGGTCCCCAAAACCCCAGTCGCCCTTTAAAAGTGGGAGTATGTAATTTATTTCTCCCGCCTTCTCTGCATGCCTTCGTGATATAGTGGTCTGCATGCTCGACGCGTAACCGAGAGGTCCGTGGTTCGATTCCCGGCGAAGGCGCTGCTCATTTTTCATAACTCCTGCTTCCAAAAAAAAATACCTAATGTCTCTACAGCCCTATATTATATTTAAAGAAATTAATGAAGAATCTGCATGACTATATGTATGTTTCTCGCACTGTGAAAAAAACGACGGTATCCAGAGGAGCCATCAAATTTTGAATAATGTAATCCTTCATCCGAACATGGGCATCTGGACCGCCAAATTTCGAATTTGTTTTAAACCATTTCGTATTTTGTAAAATGTTAAAAGCTTTTTGATTAACAAACTCAACGATTTCAAAACGAGCAACGGCAACACTGTGTGGAAAATAAGATTTTTATCTACAGCGAGGAAATACTACAGGTATGCTGTTGTGGGGTTCCACCCTTTTATTTCACAGTTCAGTGTGAGAAACCCCTTACACTGATGAGCGAATAATCGCTTGAGCGTGGGAAAAGAGGCGCAAGACTCAAGAAGAGTTAAACACCCTTTATTTCTCAAAATAAGGATGAACACAGTCTGCTCCTATCTCGGAGCGTACAGCAAAGCCTCCACTTGGGCTTGAACTCAAATTAATAAGAATTTAAACTTAACTAATGCTTAACTCAAAGATATAGCCGAAGCGATCAAGATTCTAAGTAGTTGGTCCCTAAATCTCAATCAAGTAGGCGAAGCTATCAAGGGCCTTAAGTACTGCCGAAAGTAGTAATAGCTTAGAGAGAGAGACAGACGTAGCCAAAGGCAAACGCAGGCTGGTTCTGAACTCTAGCTCTCTAACGAAGTCAGTGAAGCATCGACTTAAATATTACTCTTACTCTTTTGCATTAAAAGCGCTTCTGAAAACACATTCTTGTAGGAAATTGTAAGCTCAAAATAGAAGAGATAGGAAAGTTTCATAAACTTAAAATAACTGTTATAAAATTAGGGTAAACCTTACACTGTTTACAAATATTTTGTGATATTGCTGTTGAATTGAATTTTATGTGGTTCACGTGCTAAGAACATTATAATCAATAAATAAAGGTAACACACAAAACGTTCAATAAAGTACCTTTGGGCGTAATATAAAGTCTGAATGCTTCCAGATTTTATTTTATTTTATCATTTTTTTTGTTTATTTTTTCCCATTACAGTCAGAAAAGTTTATGCTTCAAATTTTATGAATTATTAAAATAAATAATGATTTTATGATCATCTTGTAATGTTAATAATTAATAATAATATAATCAAATAAATGATCGTCTTGTAATGTTATAATAATTTGAAAAACTACTGCCTGAAAATGCTCATAAAAGTTTTAAAAAATTATCAGATCTTGTTTAATTTTACCGTTTCAAAGCATCATGTATTATCAATCTTATTTAATTTTAATTTATTTGTTCGCAAAAGTAACTTCATAAATTTTGCGTTTAGAGTTTTTACCGTTTTACCAAAGTAGAGATGTTTATACAAGAATTAACGCTTGAAAAAAATGCGCAAAAGGCAGTAAAATGTGCTTTAATGGCATATATTAAATCTTATTTAAAAAAAGTGTGGCTTTCATAATGTCATCACTTATACAATATATCACATTTAATAATTAAATACAGTTATGTGATAAAAACGCCATAGGTTTCAGTGTTAAAATAAACCAGATTGCCCCTATTCCTTCTTGCGGAGATGGGGGACGCGCTAGGCCATTGCCAACTGCAAGAACAGTGGGCCGAGCCATGGCCTGTAGTTGGCCATAACTGTAGTTATAACTATATAGTTCGTCTATCTCTTATAAGGTCCATGAAGTTCGCTCATGTTCAGCTTTTTCTCCCGCGATGTGAACAGACAGCCAATAGCTGACAGAGTTCTTATCACGTGCCATAGTCGAAAGAAACTTGTTTACACTTTCTAATAAGGCGTCGGAATCGCATAGCGATGAGTACTTTTTTTTTTTTTTCAAAGAGATCGTAACTGTTAACAGGAATAAAATCATTAGATTTGTTCACAGCATTAATCAATTCTCTCAAACCATATAAATTGGTATAAATTTCAAATTCTCATTAAAAGGAGAAAAAACTTGTATATTTATAAAGCAATAATCTGACCAGTATATCCATATGCTTTGCATGTATGTAATACCGTAAGTAATAGGAACCTAAATAAATTAGTTTCTGCGAAATCAAATTTTCTGACTTACAAAATTCTCTTTAATTATTACAAATGTTCGTTATTTCATGTGCAACAAGAAGCTCTATAAGCATCCCAGTATTAAGCACCAAACGCTAACTTCAACAGCGTAACATCTTTTAAAATAAAGCAGGTGAATGTGAAAGAGTATTCACTAAAATACAGTTACGAAATTTTTGTGGACATTTACAACTTAAATCATACGGCACACATTTATTAAATATTAATTAAATTACGTTTGCAGTGACTTCTACTTGTTACTTTATTTTTCACTGAAGCTTTTATCACAGATAGCTCAGTGATCAGCGAGCTGGACTGCCAAAGGAAACGTTGCGCGTTCGAAACTCGCCTGTAGCCATTGCAAATTAACGCTAGCTTTTCTCATTTTGAAACGTGTTTCTTATATTTAATCATGAATCATTTGATACTTATTATTATAGTTTTCATTTCTTATTTAATCTATTATTATTAGTGTTTTCAATTTAGCTTTAAAATGTGCTCTGCAAATAGAAACCATTAACCCTTTATGTAATGATATATATGCATTTCTTGTAAAAGTTATTTCTTTATCTTTGCCTCATTGCATACTTTATTCTGTACATAATTTTACATAAATTACCCAAAATTTGAATTTTATTCTAAATTCAAAAATAAATAAAAATAAGAAATAATAAAGTGAAAAACAAAAGAAAAAGTCTGAAAGTTTCGGATTTTATATTACTCCCAAATGTTCGTTTTTTTTCTTGCTACCCCCCCCCATTAACAGGCACATACAAGTTTTAGAGCATTTTGGCTAACGTCACATTGTGCTAAAAATATTTAAAAATAGCATATCTTTAGAAATTTTATTGGATGAACTTTTCCTTCTAATTTATTTGTGTAATAATACACTCACGTTTGTGAAAATTGCAACACCATGAAGGACTTACGCGAGTGAGCTGAAATTTTCAGGAAATGCAAAGTAGCGCTTGATATGCAAATGATTAGAATTGCAAATCCGTAGCGCATGCGTATGCTGAGCAGCGCCCTCTGAACGGCTGATGGATCCGAATAAATAGACGGCTGTAGCGAGGCGTGTATGGTTATCGGTGGTTATCTGCTAGTGGTAAACGTTAACTCAATCTGTACTTATGCCTCGTCGACGAAAGAGAGCGAGATTTGAACAACTTACAGAGTTTGAACGAGGGAGAATCATCGGCCTTCGTGAAGCTGGATTGTCGTATCGTGCAGTAGCCTCTCGTGTGCAGCGTAACAGCAGCACAGTGATGCGCGTTTGGAAGCAGTGGACGGACGAGTGTCGGACAACTCGGAAATCCGGGAGTGGACCCCGAAATGTGACGTCAGCTCGCGATGATAGACACCTGGTCCGCATGGCGCGGACGGACCGTACAGCTTCCTCTAGACAATTGGCAGCACTGTGGTCAATAGCTACAGGTGTTTCATTGTGTGCTTCATCAATTCGTAGACGTCTGCTGCAGTGTGGACTGCGCGCACGGACTCCTTTATACAGGATCCCCCTAACGCACGACCATCGCCGCCTGCGGCTACAATGGGCCAATCAGCATAGAGACTGGCGTGCTGATTGGCAGCATGTCGTGTTTTCTGACGAATCCCGCTTTAATTTGTGGTACCATGATGGCCGCATTCGTGTCAGACGCTATGCCGGTGAACGCCACCTTCCGGAGTGCATTATCGAACGCCACAGTGGACGAACACCCGGAGTTATGGTCTGGGGCGCCATAGCATATCATAGACGATCTCAATTGCTACGAATTGTGGGCAATCTGAACAGCAACCGGTATATCCGTGAAGTTCTACAGCCCGAAGCTGTTCCCTTCCTTCAAAGCTTGCCAGGCGCTGTATTTCAACAGGACAATGCCCGCCCTCATACTGCTCGGATTGTTAAATCCTTCTTTGCAGCGCAGCAGGTACAGCTTCTTCCTTGGCCTGCGTGTTCCCCGGATATGTCGCCAATTGAACATGTGTGGGATGTCATTGGTCGGCGTCTTGCTCGTGATCCTCGTCCTGTTGCGTCTGCAGACGAACTTTGGGTACGCGTACAAACGATATGGAATGCTCTTCCTCAGTCAGACATTCAAACTTTGTTTGACTCCATGCCACGTCGTGTAGCAGCACTTATTGCGGCGCGTGGTGGCCACACAAAATACTGATTCTGATCTCTTGTTCTTGTTTGTTTGCTTTGAACATTTAATCATTTATTTGTACCACTACCACTCAACTGTGTATTAAATTGCATTCAATTATGTCGATTCCTTCTTGGTGTTGCAATTTTCACAAACGTGAGTGTATATGCAGAATAATCAAATTGTAGAACACTTTACTTATTACACAAATTCCCTTACACGTACTCCCTCCCATACTACACATAAACAAGCAAGCCAAGGGAGAGGGGGCGAAGATTAAAAAATATGAAGTGGATTTTATTATACGGTGGATGGTGTTTCAAGTCATTTAACTCGCTTTATGTACTGTTTTATAAATTTTATAAATTTAATTTTTTTGCAATTTTATAAATCTGAATTTTCATAAAAACTGATTTGTGCATATAATAACTGTTTAAGCTTCCGAGTAGTTAAATTGCTTTCAATAAACGAAATTTCATTATAAAACGAATTGAGTGTGATATTCTTCTGACCAGACTACGAAACGGAAGATAACACACTTCACACTTGCAGCCTTCTATGAGTGTCACATGATATTTTCTCTGCAGTAAATCTATTGGCTAAACTCAGACTTCGCTCCTGTCCTTGTTTGGACGACTTTTCGCCCGCGACGTGCGTTTCGTTTTGTCAGTTACGTCTGTAGAGTAGTCATGTGGACGCACCTTAACACGTCAGAAATGTGACGGCGGCTTTCCTCATTACAGGCTATGCGAACAAGAGGTGACGGGGCTGTGTAACAAGTATCATCCATACCAATAGACCATTAGTGTTTTTCATGTAAATTTGACATGTGTTTCATGGCTAGTAGTGTATTTGACGAGAGCTGTAGCTGACCAATTAGATAGCGTAATAACTGTCGAACACATCCACGTAAAAGAATAATTTCGAAAAACTTGTGGGTGTTACAGTTTAACCATTGCATCTTATTTAAATCAAAAAACGGAAAAGAAATTAAAGCCATGCTTAAATTTACTTTGCTTACAAAAACAACAAGCGATTCGTGCTCTTGATGTTCAGCTAATTCATCGTCCTGTTAAATTTCTTATTACAATTATTTCTCGAAAAACCCGAATGCTGTAATATGTGAACATGCTCCATTATTTAAACCAAAGAAAAAAAATTGTACCTGTAAAGATATTCACAACCTGTTTAAAATTACTTGTAAAATAAAGCGATTCGTGTAAGTACTGCTCTGGTTGTCTTAAGTTCAGATGAATGTATGTCCCCTTATTTTTTTTTTTAGAAATAGACTTATTTCCTTACGTAGTCTTTGGAAGAGATTTAGCCAAATTTAAATACATTAATCACATTTTTCTTACTAACTCTTTTCGTTTTACTGTTGACATCGTAATTTAGTTTCATAGTTAATAGAATGATTTATATTTTTGAAGCATTTGCAAGGACAACCTTAAAAAGTAACTAAAACATTTCTATTTAGCAAAATAGTAAGCAAAGGACAACATTCACTTGTTTCAAATTGTATTTCACACATTAGTCAGAAACTAATCTCACTGCATTTTTCTATTTTCAATAAACAGCTGCTATCGAATTCCAACTTCTTGCAGATGGAGTATTTATAGGAAAATATCAGAGTTTACTCAGTTCTCACCCAGGCAGCGGCAAATTTGAATTTTAACTCTGAGATCGAGCTTCTCCCATTACAGCCCGTACGTGGTTCGAATTCTAAATAACGTAATGAAAACATGATGGTAGATCGTGTGACTATGCTTTCGAGTTTGAAGGTACAGTTGTTATTTATTTATGGTACAGTCGATTGGGAACTCCTTCAAAATTTCCCGATGTGGGCTACAAGGGGAGAATACATAAGATATTTAGTACCCAGATGCAAATATCATTCATTTAATATGGTCTATTGCCAAGCAAATGGGTAGCGGAATTTAACGTTAAATGAAACGCATGTTTAAAACACGAAAAGCTAAATGGATGATGTGCTTTATCTGGATGTTGTTTGAATTAATTTAACATCAGCTGGAAGAAATCTAGGTGTTTTCTGAGATACATATGTTTCTGCGAGATCTTGAACGACTTCTGAATACAGAAAGGGAGGGTAACTCGGGAATCAAAAAGTTTTCCGGCCAATGTCGAATAAATACAAAAATTTCAGACTTTTTTCCCATTTTTTAATTTACGTTATAACTGTGAAAGTATTTTTAGATTTACCTACTTTTTGCGATACTTTGCTTTAGAATTTCAACAAAAAACATTGTGAAGTAATTTTTTCCAAAATTCCCATTAGAAGCCTGAACTTCTACTACATTTCTTCTACTTCATCTACGTTTTGCTATCCTTCTGAAATGCTAAAATGCCCATTTTCAAGAGTTATGTAAGTCGTTCTCCGTTGCCAAAAACATTGTTATTCTTTTTCAAAGTATAATACTTAATGAAGAAATCTAACATTGTCTAATGAAATGGTATGCTTGATCTAAATTAACAGAGCTCAATACGTTTCCATGATTTGATTCGTTTGTAAATGCAGATTTCAACTAAAAATTTATAGTGTAATTTTTAGTTACATACCAGTTAGTACAGTTATTTGTACTTAAGCTCCCCTTTTCCGAAATGATAAAATATATCCTTTACCACAAAAAATTTAATGCAAATCTAAAGTTTCGAAAATTTTGCGGATCTTCCCTTCTTAACTCTGAACCATCTCACGAAATTTGCCTCCCTCCCTCGCGATACATTTTCACTTGAATGAATAATTTTCCCTTTTCTTTCAGTAGAGTTCATTTTATCACTTTTCTAAAAAATGCGAATTTTGTAATGCTTAGTTAATTAGGGAAATAATGTTTAGTTAATTATAATAAACGTGTGATGACCTATTTGTCGACTGAGATTTGATCCTATTACTTTCTTAGAGGGTTCTTATTCATTGGTATATCAAACATAGAACTCAGCTTTAACTATATGGCAATTAAGAGGAAGATTTTGATGATTTGACTGAACGATATAATCTGAGCAGAGTTATCCATTTAGTTGCTTAATAATGCGAGTATTCTATTTACATACTGATAAGCACGTTCAAGAAAGGAAAGATAGTTCATAAGACATCAATCGTGATTTATCTTAAGAGGTTTTATGAAAAATTATGAGCGCAATATATTATCTATTAACTCAAAAGTCTCGATGACACAAAGGTAACTACACTAACATTTAACAGATGATAATGAAAAACAGAAACAGCAGAGGAAAACGTAATTAATTTATTAATATCTAACTCAAAAATAGTAACGTTTCCGAAAACAAAAATGAAAAGAAAGATGTATTCGTTTATTAAAAATCTGCTCTTTCATCTTCTGACAGTGTCTCAAGACTTCGTTATCTCATTTTTTATGCATTTTCAACTTTAATTTCCATTCATCTTTGTCATAAGTATTCATTTAAATAGCAAAACTGTCACAATTTCCGTATCGATGATGGATGTTTAACTAATTTTCAGAATGTCAAACCGAGTACTTACGTGTTCTTCCTAATATTGAGCGGAAAAATTTAAAATAAAACTAACTTTTGATTTTAGGAATTTGTGCATTTAGTCTAAGCTAGCAAATTGATTTTTATGAAAGCTCATTTTTCCGCTGCAGAAACATAAGTAATTTATTACAGAGCATGAATGCAAAAATATCATGAGTTATTGCACTTTTGGTAATTTAAAATATTAATGTAGAAACTGATAGCCCTTCTAATATAAATCTCTAAAGAATCATTTTCGTTCCAACAAGAAAAGTTTAAAGCTCATTGTTCGTAAAAAGGAAATTATTGTAAATCATTTTCTGTTCTGAAATCACTCATGAACACTTAGAAACCTAAAATTGATAAGTATTCTTCTTTTAAAGTTTCGATTGCTTATTTAATTATGCATATATTTTAGTTTATAATTTAATAAATTGCATTTGTTTTTTAATATGTAACAACTTTTTTGTGGATATATCTTTTTATATTTCCATTTTTATTTATTGCTTTTAAATTTCCTCTGCACTAATCATAAACAATGGCAGACAAGTGCGTCATGTACTCTGTAAAATGTGAAACAGGAATTATCTTTTTTTCTTAACAATAAATTGTAAAGTTACTTCTTTCTCTTGGGCAGATTACATCAGTTTTGACAGATACAACAAGATATTTTAACTTTTTAAAAATGTTTTTGCCGATGAATACAAATGAAAGTGACTTTCCTATCTCTACAATAGTCATTTCTTCAGTATATAACAGAAGTGTTAAATTTTTAATATTTTTGATGTTTTAAAGCAATTTTACATTCCTGATAATTTCATATTCTACTTTTACAGCATATGATATTTGAAGTCATAGTAAAAATTATTATTTAAACTGGTGCAAAAATTCACAGAAGATTTTAACTATATATATACATTTTTGGGATGTTTATTATAGACGATTAATGATGATGTTCATTATTATACGTATCATATATAAGATATGTATACATCATTATTATACATATAATATATAAGATTAAAATACATACTTTACATACTAGTGCTGCATTCGTAAATATAAATCTAATTCAGCTCGAAATTTTTCCTCTAAAATATGATACAGAAAAGAGTCAATCTGTGAAAGTAAAAATAACAGTCTAATATGAGAATCTATAGGACCTACGTTTGCCAGCTCTAGATAACTTAGAATACCTTTTGTTGAATTTCAATGGAAAAAAATCAACTACTTTAAAAACAGAACCTTACAAGGAATAAAACAAGTATTTTAGATAATATCAGAAAGTAAAACCCCGTCATGGAATTGATCATGGATTTTTCAATATGTTCACAGTTCTTGCTATTCTAAGGAATAAATTTAATATATAAAATCCAAAAAGCATTCTTGCTTCCTGGCCTATTTATTGAGGGCCACAGGAGACAACCTTCAGGAAAATAAAAGACCACTCCGGTTCCGGAAGCTATCTCTTTCATCACCTGGAGACTTGATCAGTGTCTTCTTTGGTTAAGAGGGAATTTAATAGCCTTCGGGCATCAGCCATTAATTCCCATACTGCGTCTCCTCTAGGGGAAATTTTCTGGTCCCTTTTGTCAGATATGCTCTCACAACCGAGAAGGAAGAGTGAAGACTAAGATCTTCTTCGAGCATCCAATAGCTTAATCTATAGTCCATTCGGTGCATCTCCACTTACTCAACCCTCGACCTCTAATATGTCCTCTTTCACGTTGCCGTAAATGTTGGAAGTTCAGGCTATAATTTACAGATTTTGCTCTTGTATTTGCCCGCTATTTGAACTAAGGAATTTCTGTTTAAGAAAAATTATCTCATTGGTGACATAAGTTTAATCTGGGGATTTTTCTGAAGTTTGTTAAAAAGAATGAAAAAATTCTAGAAATCTTGTGTGATAAATATTTTAAAGAAACATCATTTTGCCAATGTGTTCCCAAACAATTCATACTGCTCAGATGTAAATAAATAGTTCTTAGTTTACTGAAAAATTGATTTTTTATTGAATGCTAAATTAGCAAAAATAATGATAAACTTATTATGTTGCAGGGTAAGTCTTTGCCGAATTAGGAGCATAATATGGCCTTCATTTATTTCAGAATCAAACGCTAATTACTGTGAAATGTATCTTTATCGATGCTCAAATTACAGGTCTCTGTCAAGTTTCGCATCCTGTCAGAAAATACATGCTTTAGAGTCGAAGAAGTCTACTAACATTCATCTATCTCGACTTGCCTGTTGAAAGGCCTGCCCTTTACAGGTATCTTCAGTGACTAAGTAGTCCAGTAGTTAAATTACTACAGGGCAGTTCAAACCACGAGCAAGCTCGTGCTGTTGCATAGTAATCTAAACCAGCGTGTCTGCGATGAATTTCAAGGTGTTATAGGCGAGATGTTGGATTCACTAACAATGCAAATTGAGAGGATGCTGCTAAAGGAAGCATTTAATCTTTATCCCCTTTGGGTTTGGGATTCATAATAATATAGAAACTCTGTTACACTACATATTGACTTAAAAATCATTTTTTTTACTTGAGGGTTTGCCGCTTTCCGTAGACTTTAAGCTCGCTCAAATTCGAGGTTTTCATAATGACAGTGAACCAGTTGCTTACATTTCATTTATTCATTAATTGTACTGTCAGCGAATACAGTATTAACCTTGTGATTCGTATCTGCGACATTCAGAATGTACATCGTAGACCAGATAATCGAGTACAATATGTTTTGAAAAGTCATGTCTGTATCCATGCCTAAACAATGTCTTTAACTTGCTTGCACATTTAGGTTCCTGATATCATGTCTTATAAGCTACTGCAGAAATTTGGACAGCATTCCGTGGAAGCAATTATTCACATTAAGTTCTGACTGACTAAGACTGTCACAAATATCCAATACATTCAAAATTCTTTATTATAATAACAGGTCAAGGACTACTCTGTAACTTCCTATTTATTCTTATTATTCTTGATAATTATGAGATTGAAAAAGCCAACGCGGTGTTGATGAATTACTACTGATGCAATGATTTTTTCAACTTCATTCTAATAGTTGTTATTTTTGTTTCTTAAAAGCATTAAGGTAACGATTAAAGCTCATATGATATTAAGAAATATAATAACATTTACTTTTAATGAATAACGTTTGTCTAATTATTAATAGGGGAAAAAAGTTTTAATTCCATTTTTTATGCTTTAAGATGGACTGACATTCTTTATTATTGACTTTTAAGGCGACAATTGTATTTCTGATATTTTGTCTAACTTAAACTACACTGGTGTGCAAAAGTTAAGGACGAGACGGTTTTTTCAATATAACTTTGTGCAAAAGCTTTCCAAATCAACACATTTATTACCGTAAGATCCCCAATACGTAAGGACATGAGTAATGTAAGCAACACTTACTAAAAGAGAAATCAGACGGATAAAAAGAAGCTTTATTGAAAAAGTAGCATGGAGCGCAATGCGACTGAAGGCCGAAACATCCCTGTGATGGGTGTCCAGCAAGAAACATCCGGTCTTTAATAGGGGATATGATCTCCCCTGACTGCTAGACAGGTTTCACATCATTTGTGCATGCTGGATATGTGGTTGTTAATGAGCTGTTGAGACACTGCTGCTCGTTCCTCTTGTAGCACCAATCGCAGTTTCAGAATCGTTACTGGCGATACGTTTCGTGCTGCCACGGGTCTCCCTAGCAAGTTCCGTACATGCTTGACGGGATTTAGATCCAGAGACCTTGCCGACCAATCCATGTGTTCAATATCTTCACTCTCCAACAGCTCTTCGACAGTAACTGTGCGATGAGGTGGAGCGTTGTCGTCCATGAAGAGGAACTGAGGACCCATAGCCCTTGGGAAAAGACGCATGTAAGGAAGAAGAACCTCGTTACAATAGCAGTCCCAGGTGACGAACCTCCTTGGGAGATATGAAGGTCGGTCCGGCTACCAAGCATTATGTCTGCTCGAACGAGAACTCCGCGACCTCCAAAACAGTCCCTTTTGATGATGTTGAAGGGGTTATTGCGTGTTCCCCGCTCTGTCCAGATGTGTATGTGTCTAGAATCGCAACTCAGAATAAATCTGCTCTCATCTGTAAAGAGTACTCGTCCCCATTCATTGTCTATCCAATTCCGGTGTTCCCAGCACCACAGAGAACGCCTTCTCCGATGGGCAGGCGTTAGAGGTGCACACCGTACAGGGCGTCATGCAAACAGACCACCACCGTGCAGTCTTCTGGCCACGGTAAAATGCGATATCGGTTGTCCAGTCGCCTGTGTCGTGTGTCTAGCGATTTCTCCCGCTGTCTGCCGCCTGTTTCTTCTGGCCTGTAAGGCAATATACCGGTCATCTGCGGATGTGGTTCCTCGTGGACGACCACTACTAAACCCCCGGATAGCTGTTCCTGTAGTTTGAAATTGTCTCCAAAGTCGTGAAACGATGCTGTGAGCAATTCCGAACTCTGCGGCCTTCCTCCAACTTCCCAATGATTCGACCTCGGGTAAAAGCATCCAGATGTCGTCTAACAGATTGATTATTCGCCATTTCTCGTTGAGGCAGCAACTCGATGTGATTTTAACTGCTATACGGCGTGCTATCTCTTTGCCAGAAATACTGATCTTACACCGACAACATGCTTTATACTACTCAGACACTCCCCCATTACGTCTACCTGCATATCTGCGCATGTGGTACCGTACATCACCTTACTTAATCTCCTGATTGGTCTTTCTGTCCGCTCTGCCTCTTCGTTCAGCTGATATGCTAATTTTTCGACTTCGTCCTTAATTTTTGCACACCAGTCTATGATTTAGGCTAAAAAGGACTCTGTTGTTTCCTTTAGAAAATACACTGGGAGCAAGATTATGTTTTATAAAGATTTGACTCATAAAATCTTTTTGCGTGTGTATTCCAGGCTTCTGATAAACATTCCATATATAATAAATTTTAATAAGAACTCTCAGTTTACGTTTTTTGAAAATATTCTAAACTTTTAGAAAGATTCAGTGGAAAATACTCCGTCCGTTTATTCAGTCAATCTTTCAATGGATAATTTCACGAATGATTCTTTATTTTTTTCTATAGTACCTTTCTTTCACCAAAAACACAAGAGAATGCTTAAAAAGCGACAGCTCTAATGATAACTAATCAATGTCAATAATCAAAGTGAAAGGACTTCTTTCTTGAAGAAGTGCAATAAATTTCTAAAGGAAAAAATATTGCCCACTTTGTTTAAGAATATATAATTGGTTCACAATTTCTGTATGCTTGCCTGCGAAACTGTTTTATGGAACTAAATTGTCTTAAAAAGTACTTTCATTTAATGCTTATGATGATGCATTTTTCAAAGTTCAATTTGAGGCACGTAAAAGAGGTAAGTTAAAGGTATTCAGAGAAAACGTGTAAGTTTGAGAATTGCCGAAAAAGAATACACTTCATTGCATTGTTTGAAAATAATCAGGGCTATTCTAAGAAAAAGTGAAATCAAACAAATTTGGAGTCAAGAATAAAATGCTATAAATAAAACAGATAACGCTTGTCTTTCCCATTTTTTAAAATCGTTTTAAATCTAAAATGAATGGAACAATAAAACATGCCTAGCATGTTATTATAATAACCTTTTTTTATGTATAACTTCTTCCAACTACTTTTCTTGTACAACGTCTTCTTAGCTCAAGATGGAATTACATCATTTTAAAATTAATTTCTATGTTATGCCAAATATTTTGTCTGTTACAAGGAAACATTTTAGACTACTGAAACTCATTTCCTGATATTGATTAAATGATACAGCAGCAAGGAACAACAACATATCAGAAAGTGATATAGAAAATTAAGAAAGTTCATGTTAAAATATGTTACTAAATTTGGAAGACATTGTTGCCAACACTTTGACTGGTTCAAACGATTTTTAGAGGTGTGAAAATGTTTAAAAAGCCAAAGAAGACAGCAATTACGAGCAACGTACTCTAAGGTCTCAAGGAAAGTCTAGGACAAATGTTGTTGCCTAATTGTCAAGTGTTCTGAGTATCATTAATCGCTTGTATAAATGTTTTTATTTCGAAGGAGGAATTCTGAAAGTGTAGGTCTGTTCTCGACTTCCAAAAATACGAAAATATGCAACGCTGCAGAGACTTAATAATGCCGAAGTACAAGGATCCAATATGTTTTTTAAAAGTATCAAGATTCACACAAGTAGAGGCTAATAAATTGTTTTCAGAGACGGAATGTGATAAACAATTGCACACTCTATGGAAAATAATACATCTCCTCAGATTCGACTTATACGCTGTAAATTCCGCCACAAAGATCACGCATAGGATTTCAGTCGACAATATCATTTTGACATGGAGACTAGGAAGAGTGAAAAATATCCATTTGACCGAATCTCAGTGGTGATAAGCTATTGAATACTATATTTCAATTGTCCTTTCTCTATTTCTATTGTTATCGTATTGTGGAGTGAGAAAGTGACAAAATGAGTTCTGCTTTTGCTGGGTATTGAACCATAGTCTCAAGATAAAGGCATGGATATACTATCCGTTACATCAATCTCAAAAGCACGTACTTAATTTTTTGAAATGTACCACATCAGTAGCTGTTGCGTCTTGCTCAACCAATACTTTTTGAAGTTAAATCTAAGCACGAACAAAACTTCGTTGAAGACTTGGCACAGTTTCGATAAGAATCAACCTGACCTTTTGCAAATTAATCACTGGTGAGAATTAAACTTGTAATTTTGAAGACCTGAACTGTTTAACATTGACTTTTGCAAATTAACAAATGTTAAGAATTGAGCTAGCAATTTTCGGATATTAAATGATTTGCGTTTTACTCGCAGTTATATTTGAGTTAATTTCTTTAATACATTCCTTCTTTCTTTAGTTCACTCCCTCAGTTCAGAGGTTATGCAAATTGTACGGCAAGTTGCGTAGGTTAAAACTACAGTGTAATCGTAACCTGCAGTTCAGTGGAAGTCGCTTTGTTGCCTCGCTGCTCACAGAGCAGGTGATTAGATGACCAATGAACGATTTCGGTAAATGTTTGCAAGTTAATTTGTCCAATCCAAATGGTACTGATTAGGTGTAGAATTGTTCTAATGTAGGAACTGCAACTAATGTTGGAATTCCAGCAAGATACTGTAACTGGTAGTCGACGATAATTTGCGCTATTTATTGTGTTATATTACTATAACCAGTTGATAATAAAACTCTGCTTTAGATCTTATTTTGCATTTTTCTTCTATATTAATAGTAAGCAACTCTCCATTTGTTAGAAACAGCTTGTTAAGATCAGCTGTTGGATTTGACTACAAGACCTTTTTGCTTGAGAAAAAAAAACTTTGTGCAGTTTAAAATGATAAAAAAATAATTCAATAGAAAAATCAGCACACATGAGGATACAAATACAGCTGACTCAAGTTTCGTGTGAAATATTCATACTTTACTAAGGAATGGTTGTTACGATAAACATAGCACAAGTTGTGTTTCAGGAATAAGTTAGAATATGTGGTTGATAAAGGAAATTTGGTTCGTAACAGCTTTTTCTCACTCCTCTGATAGAAAACAAGAGGAATCTGCGTCAGTTAGCCAAATTGTTGCGCATAAAGATTTCCTAAGCTTCTGTGAAATCCAAATTGAAAAGCGAATTTGTCCAAGGAGTGACTTTGGCTTCCGAAAATGGAAATTAGTGGCATTTGTCCCAGGAATGAGAAGCAAGTGAATTTCTTTTTATTTTATTTTCTATCACATACTAATGAGTTCAAGAAAACTGAATTATACAAATTTGATGGTCTCTCTCATATACTCAAGACTGCACTCACAAGAATGTTATTAATGCCCTATGAATGAAGGTCCAGAATTTCGTTTTTTATATACCAAAACCGGATTTTATTGATGGGTTTAAAAGAAACTGTAAAGCCACTTTGCTTGAAACATTTGGAAAGGATAGAGCTAAGTTTAGGGGAAAATAGCAGATAATGGATGGAATTCAAGTGACCTTAATTTGAAACTTTAAGATGAAGAAGAGGAAGAACATCTCAAATGCGACGTCAAAAGCAAAGGGAGAAAAGGTCTTCAGCTGCTTCTCATTTTTGGGACAAAAGGCGACAAATTTCCATTTTCATAAGTCAAAATCATTGCTTCCACTATTTTGGCTTTCAATTTGGATTTCCTAGAAGTTTTTGAAATCTTTCTGCACAATAATTTGGTTAATGGTGTAGCGACTTCTCTGTTCCTGTTGCGCGGTAAGTTAGATTATTTGAATATGGCAAAACACAAGAAGGCTGTATGCCTAGGGGAAGGATGCCTTTGTTGCGGACTTCCCATTGGAAACTGGTTGGTATTTGCATTACACATGAGGGGAACCGCGAAACCAGCCATGAAACTAGCTCGTCCGCCTGGGTTCGAACACGGGATGAACTATCAGTATTCAGCGGTTTTAAGCACTTGGTCATATAACAGACCATCAAAGTCGAGGACCACTCTGTTTCGAGCGCCACATCCCTTCTTTCGACTTGCTATTACTTGAAATTGAAACATTACAGCTTCTGTTGTATTTGTCGTAACAACGCTTTAAAACCGTTGAAGCAAATTGAACAAAATTTCAACCAGAGAAATTTTCCTCATTATTTGTGCTAAATAGCTTTTAGTTAAAGATCTTTCGGAATCATAATTTATACTATCAGAGTAGAGAACTTCAAAAAATATTTAACTTACACAAAGTTATTGTTTATTAAATTTTATAAAGAAGAATCTGTTCTGCGAATAGAAGAAGTTTAATGTTTAGTTTTAAAACCAACATTGCTGTAGTTATTCATAAATGTCATGTTTATTATTTTACTTCCTGTGTGCTATTTAATCCATTTAAGTTATGGGACAATGATAACTTGCCTGAATCAGCTGAAGATATACTAGTTATGTATCAGACAACAGTAAAACTAAAATAGAATTAAGGACTAAGTATTTACAGTTGGACATCAGCATTCTGTGCTTTAAATATACAGGTGCAGTTGTTTTTTCGTAAGGGGAGATAAATCATTTTCAGATGACTGAAACGGGAATTTCTTCATAGTAATAATGCTGCAAAGACTTGTTTACTCATATTTTTAGCGTAAATAACTAATGCTTCATTTTTGGCTTTATCCAGTGTTTTTGCATTTTGAAATTAAACCTACTTTCTTTTGTAGTTGTTTTTTTTAAGACAGAAAGATTTTGTTACGAATTTTTCTTGTAAATCGTGATGTTTGACAACACATTTATTCTTAACATGATAAGTCGTTTAACTCAACCATTATATAACAAGAGTTATGTTTAAATAACTAAGAAATAAGTACTTTAAAATTTTTTAGATTGTTTAACTTTGTTAGCAATATATTGTATTTTACTGGAACACCTAAATAAACCTTTTTACAGGTACTTGAGTTGTTATGTTCTGAAGTGTACTACATAATAGAATAGGAACATCTGAATATACATAAAATTTGCTTTTTTAAAATAATAATGCAACAACAGTTGCTTTTCTAACAAACATCGCCATTTTAAGGGATTATAATAATGTCATGTCACGTATATAAAATATATCGTCTTTACATGCGTAATTCCAAACAATTGTGGATAAGAGGTTAACAGTAGTAAATATCTCCCTGACACATTTTCAGAGACGGAAGTCATAAAAGCATTTCGATTAATAACAGCTCTATTTCTTCATTTATTAAAGTTCCTGTACGAATAAACACTCCCTGTTATTCAATAGTGCAGTGATCCAGTGAACGATATCTAAACGTGCTTTCCTGGAATGTAGAATCACATGGATCCCACTCTTTGTGATAAATATATGTTTACCCAAAAATATTAATCTAAATTGTGAGAGCAGAGATTTGTATTAATCGGTTGACTATAAGAAGAGAAAAGAAGAATGGTAAATATTGCTCTCGAAACTAAACGATATCTAAGCGTGCTTTCCTGGAATGTAGAATCACATGGATCCCACTCTTTGTGATAAATATATGTTTACCCGAAAATATTAATCCAAATTGTGAGAGCAGAGATTTGTATTAATCGGTTGACTGTAAGAAGAGAAAAGCCGAATGGTAAATATTGCTCTCGAAACTCGTTAAAAGCAACATAAGCGGGAAAACGCTTTAAACTCTGATAACTTGAACTTAATATATATATAATCTTCCTGGATGTGTTATCATTTTTCACTATTTGCTTTTCATGGTTGCAAAATTGTATAAATACTAGAAAACTTAGTTCCCTTTTATCTTAATACAATTTGTCTTTTACGTTTCAAATATGTCATATATAGTGATACCTGGATTTATATTATTGCGATTCTCCAGAGAAAAGTGTGGCAGTATCACCCAGTGTTTTTACAAATCTGACTGCTTTCCCAAATTACCAGAAGCTTCCAGTTTGAATGCTTAGCAACATTTGAAACTGAGAGACAGGAATTTCTGAAAATGCCTTTCTACCGATTTTTGTGCGATGAAGCTTTTCCTTTGTTGATTTTGCTCTTTACTCAGAAAAAGAACGTTCATCTTCCCAGTGAGATTTTAGAAATACAGCTGCCCTAGCTTCTTCTATGTGTTTGAATGTCTTCTTCTCGCATCCTAGATGAGTGTCTTGCATTCTAGAATAGAAAATGAATTCATATTCTATTGACTTGCTTTTGCCCTACCTTTAGAAATATTGAAACTATTACTGATTTTTTGTACATTTTTTGTATTGTTGCGTGCGTACGGGTTCGTAACAAAGTGAATGCACAAGTCCAATAATAGGTTATTAGAAATTGTTTTTTATCAGTAGAAAAAATTTTAGAACTCTGGAATGTTACACAGAAGTATTCGTACAAGTGTTCACAGTATCACACAGTACAATCCGTAGCTACACTACAAACTACTAAGAATGTTAAATACAAAGCAATGCAAAGCTCATCTAAAGACAAAGCTAATCCGATCTCACGCTGAACTTGCAACAATAACAACAGCAGCTAACTAAACAACTGGAGAGCAAATGCTCTCTCTTCGGCCTTAAACAGTTTTCAACTGGCCGCGATATATTTCTAGTACATTTGTCAGGACTGAGTATTCTGTGCACAGTTTTAGAGAACATGGTAAAGTCTGTAATAGGGTCCTTATCCTCAAATCTCAGGTCCTGAACTGGAACAGTGAGCTGATGAAATGTTAGCTTTGTTCTGATGTAGGTACTGGCTGGAAAATGACTGCACGTGAAAGGGATTTAAAATCCTCTTTTATTAAATCGCTATTATTTACACACTTCCCAACTCGGGAGAGATACAGAAAGTAAAAGACCGCACTTGGGTCGAACTTAACAATCAAATAATATTTAACTAAATTTAAATAGAACTTAAATCAAACTTTGCTCACAGAGCGATTCGCGGAGATTGGCCTCTACCTAAAAGGGTGCGTAGCACGATATACTAATACTAGCGCACTTCAATTTGTTTTACAATGCAATCACGTAGTAAGCACTATGACTTATAAATTTAAACTGCTAGCTGGTCAGACGAACGTTGAGCAGAGTGACCGTGATCTGAGACTGACGCTCTCTCACCTTGAGAGGTTTCTACCTCTGGCTTAAATAGTACTTGGCTGTACTTCAAAATTAGCATAAGCTGAAAACGCGCGCTTCTTCTGACGGGAAGTTGAAACAGAGAGGAGATAGAAAGATTTAAATTAAAATAAAACTTGGTTAGTTTAACTAAAACCTTACACATTCTAATTCTCGAAATTACTGGAAAGCAATACGAGAATGGAATTAAAGTTACAGCTAACATAGCGGTCAATTACATTTATTCCATTTCAATATAAATTACCGAGATACTCATTTATTTACTCAACGTTAAATGCACGTACCCCTGTATTCTTACTTTTCTGGCGTAGCTTTCTCTTAAAATTTTCTCGTGCTACATCATATAGAAAAATACAACAATTCTAATTATAATTACAAAATTCGTAACAGTATGTTAAAAAATTGTTCCAGCTATGCGAAATAGAAAATACCTTACATAGCAGAAACACTTCACCGATACCACAATTCAACCACGGAAGAGAGACCCCTGCGTATGGGTGAAAATAGTTTGACCATCCCTAAAAGGCGTTGAGCCTCCACAGAATCTGTCAATATCTGGATTTACGCGGAAGGGGAGTCTTAACCCCTTATGTCCCAAATTACTTTATTTTTTTAAAGAGTTTGTATTTTTTTATTATATTTCTTTATGCACGAGAAACATTTCACGTTAAACTTGCAAAAATGTTATAAGTTTTGTACTGTTTTTTTTTTTAAATTTAGAACTGGGCTTAAAACTTCCGTCGGGGCACAATTGAGCGATTTGATGGGACTTTAAAGTCCCGCCGGGAAATAAAGAGTTAAAGTATTCCTTTCTCCCTTAAAATGCGAATCGAAGCTTGCTATCTTGCTTTCCCAAAAGTAGGTCTCAGTTACGTGTCCTATTTTTGTTTCAAATGAAGTTTGAATGTTGTTTATCAGAACGAAAACGAATCTTGGAACAGTATGCTATTTTAATAAACGAATTTTGTTATATAATAAATTTGACTTTGATTAAATTGCCACATTGATCAGAATATTTACAGTGTTTCCAGTGAGAAGCGAATAGAAAACAAAACTGAGTAATGGATGCATCACTATGACACTGCAAACTTTAAATTTCCAACTGGACTCAAACCTACTGGTTTTCATTTCAGAATGAGTACTCTATATCACTGTGTTAAAAATGTGTGTCAAATTTAAAATTTTCAACCAGACTCAAACCTGCCAGCTTTCTTTGAAGAATGGGTAATCTATGTCACTCTATTATCGTAGTTTGTAATCAACTTTTGACAATTGTTGGGGGAATTACCAAATTAACCATTAAAATACTCTTTACAACAATTTTCAGTTTAATCCGAGATATTGTAAGAAATTATCGGATTCCCGTTTGCGTATTCTCGTGTTACAAATAGTTACGAGGTCCAGCTTAGAAGGGTAAAATCCTTCACTCAATTCCTGATGACGGTATGGTTCATTCATTAAGTTTATTGGCTTCGAAAACTTGACGAGTTTCTACGAAACAGCTGTGCTGTAATTATTAATAAGTGTTACATTTACTACTTTTGTCATGTGCTTATTTAAACCATTTATCTTTTGGGACGACGACAACTTGCCTGACGTAGCTAAAGATATACCAGTTAACAGTAGAACTAAAGAAGTATAATTAAGAGCTAGATATTTACAAATTTAAATCATCATTCTGTGCTTTAAATAAATAGCTGAAGTTGTTTTTTCGTAAGGAGAGATAAATCATTTCGGGAGAGTGAAACGTAAATTTCGTATGGTAATAATGCTGAAAGGAATTGTTAATTTTACTCATATTTTTGTCGTAAATGACTAATGATTTATTTTTGGTTTTATTCAGTATTTTGCATTTTGAAAGGAAACCTGCTTTCTTTTGCATTTGCTTGTATAAATAAAAAAAATTGCTATGAAGTTTTCTTTGAAATACTGATTTTTCATAACTCACTAATTTTGAAAAAAAAAAGGCGTTCTACTCAGTCTTCATATGAAAAGAGTATGATTGAGTAACAAGGAGTCAAACGCTTCTGAAGATTTTAGAGTTACGTAACTTTGTTAGCATTAATTTTTTTAATGCTTTTAATGCTAAAACTTAATCTTGTACATCCTGTACCAAAAGACATACTTTTAATAAGCTTTTAGTTCAGTTTACCTCTTGCTTGCGTTATTAAAACTCAGTTAGACTCCTGGTTATTTGAAGAAATTGTTGTTCATCGAATCAAGAATTGTTAAACAAAGGCAGTTAAGTAGTTGGTTACGTTTCATATCACAATGTTTAGTACGTCCGCAAAACCTAATACTGAAATTTTGCGTATCAATATATGTGATAATTTAAACGTCTTTGCTCAAAATAGGATTTGTGAGATGATAATCCGCCACTACTCGTATGTAGTCAGTAGGGTCTCGAGCCTCTCCTAGTCGTTTTTTAAATGATACCAGGTAAAGAATTATCGCATTTCAGTGCTCATGCTATTATGATGTAAGTAGGTAGCATATGCAGTTAGCAGTTGGAAGATTCTTTACTCCAATTTTAGTAATGACACAGCTTATTTTTTCCTTGTTTTCGAAATGATAAAAATTTCTAAAACTTGGATTTCAGAAAATCTCTGTAAATTAGGAACTGACTACAATGCAGACGGTTTAAGACTTTCCCAATTATTTCTATGGATATAAAAGCTTCAACTGATTTTATTCTGACTGGTGTTTCTTCTAGTTGATTTCGCAAACATGTCTATTTAAAATAGAATCAGTAACTACTTTCGCAGAGGCTCGTTTTAGGAACGCAAACTTGGTCCATTTACTAAAATGATCAACCATAACAAGGAGATATCGACTTTTATTTATCGGACTTCTCGGGAAAGGGCCCAATAAATCGACGCCAATTATTTCATTTGGAAATTCGGATTTAATGCCATTTAGAAACCCGGCCGGGCGGAAATTAACATAATTAACTACCTGGTGTGTTGGGCAAGACTGGACATACGCCCTTGTTAACTTTTGCAGTTCAGGAAAATAAACTGCTTCGCGTACGCGTTGGGTGATTTTCTGAGTACCACCATGAGCTGCCAGGGGCGAATCGTGCAATTCCTGTATTATATTTATTCTAAAACGAGCTGGGATAGCAGGTCGTATTTCATTGTTATTATTCGTAGTTTTCTATCAAATAATAGACCATCTATCAGTTCGTAATGGGGCGCCCTATTTCTTATCGCCACAATATGTTGGTGGCTAAAGTTTTCAGGATCTCCTAAATAATCATATATATTTTTAAATTCCGGATCCTTGCCCAGTTCCGTTATTATGGTCTTACGGAAATCTATCATCTGGCATGTGAGCATTGGCACTTTAATACTATTCCTTTCTTCATCTATCTTGATTCTTGACAGAGCATCTGCTACGACATTTTCCTTTCCAGGCGTGTGTTTAATTATCAAATTATATTCTTGTAATTTAAGAGCCCATCGTATTAATCTCGGCGATACATTCTTTCCTGAATATATTCTAGCGACCGCCGCATGATCAAAGCAGACCTTTACTGGAGAACTTCCAAAATAGACCCTGAACTTCTGGCTGCTAACAGAACTGCAAGTGTTCCCTTTCTGTTGGTGAATATTTTCTTTGAGTATCATTTAAACTACGACTAAAGAATTCCACAGGCTGCCCATTTTGGGAAAGAGCTGCCCCTACGGCATAATCCGAGGCATCGGCCGCTATTCCTAAATTTTTATCATTTTCGGGAAATTTTAAAACAAGGGCTTGTGTTAACGCTTGTTTTAATTTTTCAAAAGCGGAGTTAGCTTTAGCTGCCCACCAAAATCTTGCCTTATTTCTTTTTAACTTTAATAGCGATTCGGCATTGGCGGCAAAATCCTTTATAAAGGACCTATAGTATGAGCAGAGCCTTAAAAAAGAAGCTAGATTCTCTGCCGTATTAGGCGGCGGATAATTCTGAATTGCAATTATTGTTTATTTGTCGGTTTCGATGCCTTTCTGGGAAATTTTTACCCCAAATAACGTATTCCTTTGCTGTGAATTTGCACTTTTCAGCATTACCTTTTAGACCGGCCTCATTTAATAATGAAAATACTTCCTTTACGTCTTTAATGTGTTGTTCTATATTATCACTAGTAACAATAATGTCATCCAAATAAATAAATATGCTTTTCCTGTGGACGGGTCTTAAAACGTTGGAATGCTGCTGGCGGGCCTGACAGGCCAAACGGCATACGCAAAAATGCATAAGTGCCAAACTTAGTTATGAAAGCGGTCTTTGGTACATCTTCAGGTTTTACACCTATTTGAAAATACCCAGATGTTAAATCTAATGTCGTCATATAATTAGTGGAAGTTATATTTCGAAAGATTTCCTCAATAATGGGTAATGGATAAATCGGATACTTAGTAACGCTATTCAATTTGCTGTAATCAATTGCAAAACGCCACCTTTTTGGGTGTGTAACCGGGTAATCATTATTCTTCTTACATAAAACAACCGGGTTGGCATAACTACTGGAGATGGAAGTGATAATCGTTTCACTTAGCATATCTTTAATATGCCATTCTATAATTTGTACTTTAGATTTGTCATAGCGGTAAGCCTTGTGCCGAACTGGGTGTGAATCTCCCGTATTTATTTCATAGTTAGTCACTTGCGTGAGTCCGGGAATATCACTGAACAAAGAAGGAAATTCACTTATCACTTGGCGTAGTTTTCCTTGCTCTTCAGTTGGCAGGTGTTCGAGGTTCACTGTGGGGAGATCCGCTTTCACTTCCGGTACCGGTTTCATTGTCAGCTTAAGAGATGCTTGACTGAAATCTACTGTTGCTTCGGACACTGAAAGAAAATCTACTCCTACTATTATATTTGCTTGAAGATTTCTTACAATAAGGAACATAATTTTTACCTGATGCGGATATACAGTGGCATTTTACCTATAGATTTGCATTTCCCCCCAGGGGCTGCTAAAACAGTCGTATTATCCGAACTGTAAATTCTACACCGACGAAAATATTTTTTAAAACATTCTTCTGCCACAAAGCTACGCTGAGCTCCTGTATCCAGGAGGGCGGTGGTTGGAATATTTTTACTAACACTTCAATCTTCGGAAGAACTAAATTTTTTACTACAACTGTATTGAGCTTGATATTAGAGGGATTTTCTTGGCCTTCGGATTTCCGCACCCTCCCGTCAGCAGAAATCCGTTTCAGTTTAAATCTTCTTCTTTTCCGCGCCTTTCTGCTGGCCTTCAAACTTTTTGCCTGGCTTATTCTTGAACTGACGACGTTCGCTGGTAGTTGTTGAGTATTCAGGCTTCTTTGAACAAGCGCCTGGCCCCACTCACCACCCCTGTTCTTATTGGTTGCCGTATATGACGTCAGGTTGAAGAGATTTCATTATCTGCCTCGTTTACGTTAAATGAACTTATACTTCTTTGGTCTTGGTTATGTATAAATGTGAATTTGTGGAGCTGGGTCTCAAGCTTTTGACGCGCAAAAATGCCGCGGGGAATTCATTTCGTCACTATATGACATCACAAGTCGTGTCCAATAACAGCTTGGGGTGGTGGCTGGGGTCAGGCGCTTGTCTTCTTTGACCACTGATTCGACTTGCTTCCGTAGCCGCGGTCTTGCCTCTGCTGTGGCCTTGGCGCACCAAATTCGCTTCGTTGCTCGTACTGGCGTCTTCTTTTAGCGTCCGCAGTTCTTCTGTTTTCAAACTGGATTGAGAGCTAAAATAACCTTTCCAAAGTCGTTGAATTTCTTAATTCGATAAAGTCTTGTACCTGGGGAAGTAACCTAGGTAAAATAACTTATATGGTTTCAGGATCCAGCCGCTTCCATAAAAAAGTTTAAATAATTGTTTCTACTTAAAATGAAGCTTGAGAGTTCCTCAAGATTTTGCTGTTATGTGGTGAAGAGTTCTGCTTCTAATTTCGCGTGATTTTTTACTACTGGGAAGGCCTTCACTAAAGAGATCTTGAAATTTTCCTAAGTGTAGGTAGGATTTTCCGGTTGGCTCGAAAGATTTTTTTCAATGTACTTAAAACCAACTAAGCGCTTGACCCCACAACGTGCTAGTGGCCAACGTCACTTTCTGTAACTCGTGGACTGGATAGAGCATAAAGTGGTCATCTAATTTTTTCAAAACGTTATTCACCGCTGAATCCCCATCGAAGCTCGCTGCTGACTTCATTGATGCTCGCATGGTTTGGACGATGTATCCGAATCCTTCTAGGGTGGCAGCTGGCATTTCTGAAGTTTGTTCCGATACCACGAGTTCATCAACTTCCTCTTGAAAGTCGGCCATGAGTCTTCTATCAGGACTGGTGTTTCTTCTAGTTGATTTCGCAAACATGGTTGGCGTCCTGAGTAGGAACAGGGAGCTTATTAAAAGGTATGTTCGTGCGTGTGTAGAAGATACAACAAAGATAAGAAGGGTTCAAATAACCCTTTATTTGTTTATTGATTTTACAAATGTTCCCGAACTTCGGGATACAAAGACCAACCACTTGTGGTCTGAACGTAAAAGAATATAAGACTATTAACTAACTAAAATTTAAATGAAAGCTAACTTTTAATATTTTGCACAGATAACTAGCACTAAGACTGGCCTTTTAAATTACTACGTCTGTAGTACGCAAACTGAGGAAAACTACAATACGTCATTAACTTTCAAAAGGGTTAAACCTCTGTCCTTAAAGGCGGACAGTAACTGATGGCAAACTCGCGTGAAGACTCGTAGCAAGAGGGCTCTCTCTCCTTCCTTCTACTACTTGGCAAAAATTCACAGCTTAACTACTTAAGCGTTAGCAAGTACAATTTGCATAAACATATTTACACGTTATTTCTGGCCGGAAGTGGAAAATAAGAGATGATAGTAAAGTTTTAAAATAAAATATACGTTAGGGAACTTAAAATCCTTACAATTTAATTATTCCAATTTTCTTGGTAAATATAAACTTCTGATTAATAAAGCTTTCAGCAAATTTATATGCATATTTATTGAACTTTTCTCCAGTTGTTGATTAATTTCGAACTTCAAATTTTCCAATAGATAAAAACATATTTCACAGCACTATTTAATGCATACTGAATGGCTATATGGAGCTTAAGAGCATCTTCTATTGATGTAATATCGCTTCGCTAGCTTTAAAATGAGAATAGTGTGATTACGTTAATAGTGGAGTATTTTCTCTCTCTTTTCATGCATGTTTCCTTCGTTTTATTCAACCTAAGATTTACTGCTGACTTCTCCTTGAATTACGTAGTTTTGGGCATTTTAGTAGTCAAAGAATTAAGGCTGCAGTGAATAGACAGTACGTGTCTGAGGCAGATTGAATGAAAATAGAGCCCAGTCTCGATATTACTGTTTGAAAATAAGAAAGCACATTTGAAATATCTCCGATGAAAATATGTATTTAATAAAACTTTTATTGTCAGAAATATGTACGAATCTTAGTTCATAATTTAAATTAAACTTCAGCGGCGAAGTACAATAGAAACTGTGAAATATCAAAGAGTTTCCTGAATATGTTAATTATAATCTAGATTAAAATATTATCAGACTCCCTTTTAAGATGTCATTTTCACATTGCTTTCTAAATGCAAATCTAAACACATAATTTAGAGCAGTTTGTCAAAAAAGACCGTTATTTGCTTGGAGGAATTTCAGAACTAGTGTCGTTGAATAGGCTGCTAAAATTAAAGCTTAGTGTGAAACATTAAATGGGATTACTGAGATACTGCGCCTTTTAGAACTGGCGTGATGTTTTAAGAATGGAAGTGATTTCAAATGCAGAAACTTATTCGAGTATATGACGAATCTTAACGTATTACTATTAAAGTCATCTGAAAATTTTCATTTGCATTACAAATGCCACTGCTATTTTTTCCTTAATATTTTGCCCAAAGAATGTCATAAAAATATATAAGACGGTGTTTTGTTCACATAGCCTCATTTGGTAGCGTAGTAAATCTTCATTAAAATATTTCACACGTAGAAATCAAAATATTGTCTGCTTCTGATAATAAAATGATAAAAACGTTCCGTCTCAGCAAATAAAAGTTTAATAAAATATTTTCGAAATATGGCATAAAATGACAAGAGTTAAAGATTAAATAATATTAAGTCGTCCAACAGAAAATTGTAAGATAAACTATTTTTCTTGTGCATTATTTCATTCGATGATTGAATGTCACTAAAGAAAAATCAGAAATATTCTTCTTCAAACAAAATGTTTATTGAAATTTTCTTCATAAAATAATGAAGACACATTTTCACAAACATTTTCTTGAGAAACAT
>KK119719.1:29997-46753 GCA_000611955.2 Stegodyphus mimosarum | reverse complement strand
ATCTCTTAATGTTGTTTCAATAAATAAAAATGTTTTCTCTTTTCGTGTATCTAAATATAGGACTTTAATACAAATTTCCATTTCATAACACAATTGTAAAAAAGAAATAACTTTATTTAAAAAATTAATGCTCTTTAATATCTACAGAATTTCATCCTTAAAATAAAAGATTACGCAAGAATTAGAGATTACACAGCTGAAAAACTTCGACTTCCTGCATTGTTTATGAAATATTCCAAGACTGGCAGGAATTCAAAAGTTAAAATACACTAGGTGTCAAGCATTGCTTATACATTCTACGCATTTATTCTTGTATTTATATGTTATATTCATAGAGTTCGTGAAAGTCCATCTGAAATATATTAAATTTAAAAACCATCTAAAAACGTTACATAAATACGAAAACACATTTTGCTAAAAGCTCTATTCGTTATTTCAGTTTTAAGAGTTTGTGTCACTTAACCTGTAAATCAGATGTTTAATGAACTATCTTCAAAAGAGCAAGTCATCTAAAGAAAGTATACGTTTTATTATAATTAAAATGCTGTTTTTACATTAGTACGTTTCTGTATTAAAATTTCTTCCATAAGCTGTTACCAACATGCAAAATACTTTCAGTTTAATAACTGGCGAGTTGGTAGTTTACGTGAAACCTGTGCCAACTAGCCAGTAAAGTTGTTTGTCCTCGGACGTCAACCTAGTCGACTTGTACGTTGAGGAATGACTTTTTGTAGCTGTTAGCGGCTAGGTTGGAATTCCCTTTTTCAAAGCCAAGAAGAAAGGTGAATTTTGTGACTAATTTCTTGAGTTCCTGAAACTTCAAAAATAATGATCGCTGGTATATGCTAATTTTCAGTTGTATAAAGACTCGTGTTTAACAAAGCCTTTATTTATGTTTCATCGCTAATCTGCGTTTTCTAAGTTTAGGTAGACTATAAGGTATTTTTTCCTTCTTTTCAGGTTGCTTTCGGGGTGTAACGGAAGCATACACGGCGCATAATCAAGAGGTCCAGGTTCGAGTCCCACCAGGGCACTGCATATTTTTCATGCCCGCTGTTTCAAAAATACCTGATGTTTCTACAAGTGGCACCCGAACTAGGAGGTGGAGGACAATAATTCGTCACCGCCAGTATTTGGAGCCTTTAAAAAGAGGAGTATATAAGGTATTTTCTTCCTTCTTCCTGCATGCCTTCGTGGTTTAATGGTAGCAAACTGGTAGCATAGTATTTAAGAGGTGCAGTTTCGAGTCCCGGCGAGGGCATTACACACTTCTTATATCCCCTGCTTCACAAATACCTAATGTCTCTCTCTCTACAAGGCTTAGTAAGCAGAAGAAAATTTTCCAAAGCAAAGGAAGGTTAAGCAGCGTAATTGTGTATTTAAATAGGTTTTTCGTACAAAAGTGTTCTTGTGAGCAAAGAAAAGTCTACGAAAAATTATAAATATGCATTTTGTCTTCAGAAGGAGGAAAATAAATTAATTTATAATTTAATATAATTTTTAATTAAATTTAAAAACTTCATTCTGAAATGGACAAAAACTAATACGTCTTCAATGACAGAAAAATTAAATAGTGAAGGCATAGCTACACATAATTGATTACATCCAAGTCCTCCTAACATTGTCTAACTTCAAAATGTTCTTACGGACTTTGAAATACAGACCATGTTATAAATAAATGAATTTAAAAATGACTGCTGTTAGAAAAAGTCTAATATGATTTTCATAAAAATTTAAAAGAAAAAATTACAGATTGTAAAATTTATAAATCAAGGTATAAATTTCACTTATGTATTCAATCTTGACATTCTTTTAATATATTTACTTCATCAAAAGCCCGTAAATGTGTAATCTTTTTCATTTATTTTTCGTTTCGTTTTAATTAACAATGATGTGTCATATAACTGAGATTTATTTGATTTATTAGATTACCGAACAAATGATTCAATTATTTATGTCTAATAATATTTTCTTCTGTTAGAAGAATATATTAAGCTTAAGAACATGTAGAGTTAATACAAAAGTTATAAAGAACATGTAAAGAAGAAAAATAACTAGTTAAAACTTCACGAAATCAAATGCTTCGTAAAAATGGGGCTTACTTGTATTTGTAATGCAGGTTAATGTTTATTCATAAGATGCAGAGATTTGAATGATGATATAAATTCGTTATGAATAATTTAAGAAAGATTATTGCTTATCCGCATATATTTAACTTGGTCTAACAATTATTGATTTTCTCCTAGAAACTTACGATGCTTTTTCTACTCATTAGTAGAGAAATTACATCTTTTACAAAAAGGAGCTCTCTTTGATATTAATGTTACACTCTGTCGTTTGAAATGCGGAGCGAGTTTGATGAGAGGAGTATGATGTGTTTACTTTCCTTAACTTTGAATATGAATTACGAACTGAATATTAATGCATTTTATTCTACATACAGTTGACAGAATAAATTTATTGTAAATTCGAAATAAAACTTATATCTATTACACGTTTCGAAAATTTGAAAAAATATACTTCTATTAAAAATAATTCATAACGCTTACTAAACTTTGTATTGAATGCATTTAAGAATATATTTGGTAACTATTGGTTACGAATTTTTTAATTTCGAGAACATTCTTTTGTTTAAGATGTAGTTAAGTTTTAGTGAACTAAATTTCGAGCAGAAGACACCAGTCTTGGTTGGTATTATTGTTTGAAAATCTATCATTTTTGAAAATTTCCTTTTAACATACATTCTTCGACAATTTCTGAAATGCAAAGTAAAGGTTAATTATTTTGCATTTAATAGATCAAAATTCAATAAATGATTGCTGACATTATAAGATTTAATTTAGCTAACACATTACTTTTGTTAATTTTTTTCTGTTTCTTCAATAGCCTTCCCCAGATTTCAAATTAAGTTTATTTAAACACCGGACGTATTTGTAGTTTATAAGGAATACTGCAGCAATTACCCCTGAGAAGGCGAGCCATCCATCTATCTGATCTATGCATTAAATGAGTAAATTTAGAACTCATTGCAGCGCATATTTAAAACTTTCATTGGCTAGAGATTAGTTATTTAGTAGTTAAACGTAAAGGATATGTACAATTTCATTTTAATAAAGCTAATGGCATTGCTCTAGTTTAACATTGGGCTAGGGTTCGAATTGAAGGCATGGATATTTCTAAGGGTTCTTGCAACATGGGTGTACTTAAAATGTTGGCGAGATGAAAGTCATTTTGAGAGGTTGATAGAAGGAAAAGAGAGACAGCAGACTCTTCGATCCACCTCCTGAGGGATTTTGCTTCAAAACTGGGATGGAATTAAGCAAATTCGTATAGTCACTTTAAAGCGTCCAAGGACAAATTCAATGATAGTCGCTCTTGACGATGATAAAATTCATGTACGTGATTTATATCACTGTCAGACAAGTCATATAAGTCACAAAAACACAAGTTTCATTAAGAGCTAGCTTTAGGTATTTTCTCTCTCCTTCCACCATGACTTCATGGTGTAATGGTAGAACAATCGGCAATATTCGAGAGGTCCAAGGTCGAGTCCCGGAGAGGGGATTGTACATTTTTCACATCTTCTGCATCAAAATAACCTAATCTCTCAACACATTCATGTCTATTCCTTTCCTTTTTTGTTTCGTCGTGATACTTTAGCTTAGACTAGGGCTTTACACAAATATTACGGAAAGTGGCATTATTGATACTAGGATGTAATCTTATTTGAGACCTCATTAGAACACATTCTGTAGGACTTTTTTCTTTTCTTTTTCTCAGTGACAATGGGAAAGCCCCCCACCGGGTTTCGTAGCGTTTTGGCCAAAAGTCCCAAAATAGGAACTATTTTACAACGATATGGTCGTGAGATATCCAACGGTTCTGTCCCTCGGATAGAAACCAAAAATTTACATCTAAAGATAGAAATATTTCAGTCAGTTAATGGTTAGAAGTGTAGCAGGGAAGGAAGACATGTAATATATGTTCAGACAACTCAGTTCTGTGCATGACATTATTTGCATGCAAGAAACGAAACGAAATAGTTAATACAGTATGCGTACGTACACTATCATAAAAATAAACTATTATAAAGACACAACTTAATTCACAGTGATGAATGCAAACCTGATAATATTTGCATAAACATTTCCATATGAATACAGTTAAACACAAGGCATGAAATTACCTATAAATTAATATACTTGTGTAATAGAACAATGCCATTTAAAACATTAACATCAGATATATGCTTATAGAGATAAATCATATAACAAAGCTGTACATTATTGCGTAACTGCAAAAATATTGAAATTATCCACAATACGTAATACAAGAATATAAAACACAACTTAGTACTCATACTAAGACACAAAAAATACATAAGAATACGCAAATGTAGCCATCTTACTGCAGAAGCTACTCGCAGAGTAGGAATTACAGCAACCGAAGTTTTGACGGTGTACAGAAGTTTTAGAAAGAGAGTTAGTTTTCCATTCCGACTCAAAGTGTGTTGTAGGCTTTGCTGTTGTAAATCATATCTTAAGTTTAGTATATCAGCAAGCAGCTGCTATTGCAAACTAAGAAGAATTCCTAAGACTTAGTTTATTTCTACTTTTAGTTGTATTACCCAACAAGTCGTGGGTAATAAAGTTATGTTAAATTGAGTCTTACCTTGAGCGGTATTAGTTAAGCAGTAATAGGACATAATTCGCAAGTAAGTATATAACTTCTAGAATCACCTTTTAGGTTAACAAGTAGTGCAACAGACAGTTATAAATTAGTTTAATGCCTTAAAATTTATAAGTTAGATTAGTTATACTTCGTTCAGTATCACAAGTATTTGTTTAAGTTTTGTTGAACTAAAAGACATAAGTTTAATAATTGTTTTAGCTCAATTTAGCTCTTGTTTGTATCACTGAACTTTAATTAGACTCCTGTTTATTTGTAGGAAAGGGAGTTCGTCGGATCAAGGAAGGTTAAATAATGCAGTTAACTACTTAATTATATGCAGTCTTACAATGTTTAGTACATCCATAAAACCCGATACTGTAATCTTAAGTAAGCACTAAAATGATTTCTTTAAAGCCTATACGCACTAATAAGTTTAACGTAAAGAATATTATCACTGTAAATAGCTGTCTAAATTATGTTTTAGAAAACCAGAAATATAAAAATTATTACCTTCTATTAAAACTTACTGCATAATAATGTAACGAAATTGCTTTGATGATGAGGTGTATCAATATTTTAATTCACATAATATTATTTTATATTTCAGTCGCGCATTTAATATTCATTTTAATGTCGCACTGGACCAGTAGTGGAGGCTGTCTGCTGGCCTGAAACCAAAGTTGTGGGTTCAAGTCCTACGTAAAGTTTCATCTCTTTACAGGTGCAATATTCCATTGCCTCTTGTAATGCACCCTGGGAAGGGTTTGCTGATAAGACAGATAAATAACCAATAGATTTGGCCATTTCTGACAAATACTTGAGAGGAAAACTTTTTAACGTAAAAATACTTTAAATATTTTTATGTTAATAATGAACACATAGTCTTACCTGACAAATTTCGTTTATCAGACTGCAGAAGAAAGCCATTATTTCAGCATCCGGAGAAAACTTTGCTGTGAAATTCTTGGAATATTAAAAATTATTTATTTGGTATTTAATACAACATTTTTTCTTTAAAATTAGAAAAGTTAAAATTTATGAAGGTAAAAGTTTCGTTATAACCTGCGGCAAAATAACTAGGAATAATTTTTAAACAGGTCATGAAACTGCAGGTACTCAACAATTCTAAGAAATATTTAAAATATATCGATATTCCGTGCAGGAAATTTCAAAGTTTCTAACTTTCCAGTCACTTATTCTATTATACTCATCCTGATTTGCAGCGATTTGTCTTTTAATACTATTTTAATGATGCGATTGCAAACTGCAAAGGCAAAGGTACATACTCTGTATGCATATATGTATATATTTAGATAGCTAACTAAGTAGAAGCTGTGTAGGCGGGTTTAAAGGTATTTATGTATTTAGATAGATAAGTATGTAGAGAGATCAGGCGTGTATGTATGTAAGTATGTAGACAAATAGGTAGCAGGTAGGCGAGTAGGCAGGTAAATAGGTAGGTATATAAGTAAGCGCGCACGGACGTGCATTATTTACGTATTATTACGTAATGTAAATTATTTACGTGTTATTACATTACCTTTATGTACATTATTTACGTATTATTACGTACGTATTACGTATGTCTTTGTGTACATTATTTTATTTATCTTTTATTAATGATGTCTTTATGTACATACGTAAGTCCGAAAGTACGTATGTGGGCAGATATATCAGTAGGTACATAAATGGGTATATATGTACATACATGCGTACGTACGTGCGTAGATATATATGTACGAACACTGCACAAAAAAAATGGGGCAGTTCTATATCTCCCGTTCTACTGGACCGATTGACGAAATTCAAATTACGTTTTTCATGTCTCGAAAGCGCGACTAAGAGTATACATTAGATTTATATAAACCATTGCTCTAACATAGGTGTTTTGACACAAAAGGGGACTGTTTCTGAAGTAACAAACGAATTGTTTCCAATATTTCGATTCTACGACCCAAATTATGTCTAAATATTACATTTTGTAAAATCTGGTACGCAATTTACGCAAACATTCAAAAATTAAACTTAGCGCATTTTTTCAGATTGGCGCCAAGAATAATTCGCTTGGCGAGCTTCTTAAAATATGGCAACCGATTCTCCTCTCCCTTCCATTGTGAAAAAACTTCACATCATTCTTACCTTTTGTACATTGAGGATGAGCGGAAAAAAGGCAAATTGTTCCTACTTTCAAATAATTTTAACAAAATGCCTAAACCACATTGGATGTTATTATCGCTTTCAACAAATATGCCGAATTTCAAAACGCGCCAATATATAAATTCACGCATATCCTAGGAAATTTTGGTTAAAACATTCTATTTTTTTGCAGGTGTGCTTAGAAAAACATCTACTTTAAAATTATGGTACAAATTATATGGGTTATAATTAAAAAATTTTTCGAAAAATTTATAAAAATTATTTTAAAATACAAATTTTAAAAATAAATCATAAAAAATGCCCGAATGTTATTTGGAATGAACCTAAATTTCGAAATGTGAAAGGAAGAATCAAATAAATTTAATAAAAAAGAGATATTTAGAAATATATGCGAAACTCAATTAACATTTAGGAGCTAAAATTTTGAGGGCTAATTTTTAAAAAACTACTCTTGCGATTTTTACAAAACTTTGCAGTTTGGCGTAATTTTAGTAGTAGAATCGAAATATGGAAAAAAATTGGAAAAATACCTATATTAGAACAAGACATGAAAAATGCAAGTTGAATTTCGTCAATCGGCCCAGTAGAACGGAAGATATAGAACTGTCTTTTTTTTCGCAGTGTACATAGTTAGGTAGATACATAGATATGTAGGTACATATGTAAGCAGGTAGGTAAGTACGTAAATAAACAGAAAATGAAAGAGCTCATATTATATAGCACATATATGTGTATGTAAAGCACGTATACATTGATATGCGGTAAGACGCGTATAAGCTCATATGTATGCACAGATATTTGTAAAGGCTTTAAGATACATTAGAATGTACATAGCGCAGAATGAACGATGTTTTGTGATTTAGTACTTAGACATAAAACAAATACAAAGGTATTCCAAAATATGACAACACATTTTACTGATTTAAATACTGATATTAGAAATGCATTTCAACTCAAAGTTAACCAGAGAATTATTTGAAAACTCTTTCACTTCTAGGAGGAGAAAGGTTCTGTAAATTAAGTAGAATAATTTTTTACAGGAAAATCGAACAAGCAAAATTTTAATTCTGCTTTAATAAATTTGTAAGTTTTATTATTTAAATTAATCCGTTATTTATAATTTCAGTCTTTACTATAATTTTTCCTTTCCTTTCCTTCACCAGAATGCAAATGAGGGCACAAGGTATTTAAGCTGAAGTTTTTAGATTCTAAAACCAAATCTGCTATTCGTTCCCGGGACACTTCGTCGAAACAAACATTTCTCAAAATCCCTGTTTCCACGAAACCTATGTAGCTGGGTTACCGTCTTGAGTTAGAAAACAGATTTGAGAGCCAAACAGGAATCAATTATCGCTCAGATTGGCGAAAAATACTTTTGTTTTCTGATTGTGTGTTCTATCGTTCACTCTTTTCGTTTTAAACTTGTTTGTCAGTTATAAAAGATGGTAGAAGGGTGGTGGAAAGCATAAAAGAAAACAAGAATTTTATGACAAAAATGTATATGGCTGATATTTTGCATCATCATAACCAGCAGTTACTATTCAGCAAATAAAGCATATAAATATATGGGCAGTCTAACATGTTGTTAGTTATTTACTGTCCCATGTAACACTCGATAATATACCCAAAACACATTACTTTTACCGACTGTTGAAATCAGAAGGTGCACATAATGAGAAAGCACCATATAATCCCCCATCAAAGGGATAATTAGTTGTGTACTGTACGTTTTAAGTGATCAAATGCTTTATAAATGCATAGCTGTTAAATTTCTTGTTATTCATAAGTCATGCTTAGAGTGTGTGAATCATACATAGGATATTATTATGTATTATCCCACAAACAAAAAGTGCACTCTCTTTGTCTATGCTCATCAATTATTTTTCAGCTGTAAATTCCATAGCCAGGCTAATGTGCAAAGAAGTCATGAGTACGATTGCTATCAATTACATGATCATTGTATGAATTAAAAGAGATTTCAAATAAACATTTTTGACAGTGTTCATATTTATACTCACATATACAGATAAATACACGTCTAATAAGTCATATATATACATAGAGAGAGAGATATGATGGTTTAGAAGTTGTTGAAGGTTGTTTATTAATATTGATGTAATGAATAAGATTTATATTAATGGATGTATATACGAATGGTTTTCATTTTGTATAATAATAAATCCATAAATTTCTAATATTTCAATATATAGCATTTACAATTAAAGTATAGTTTTAATGTATTTATGAATGTGTTGTGCAGAGGGGCCATCATTTGGCAGGCATCATATTCAAAAAGTAATCCATGCAATGGACAATGACTTACACATTAGTAAATGGCATACCTTTAACTATTAATTGACATAAGCGGTAATAAATAAATTACAGTTACCGCCTTATGGTGTGTTTTTAATATCCTACTATGAACGCTGCCGCACTCTGCATAAATAAAATTAACATAATTTTAATCACTGATGTTGTAAGGTATATTTTATTTTGGCGAACCTATCTTATCTTGCCCTGTTTCAACTTACAATTCCCAACCAGAATGAGTTTTTAGAAATGCGTTGAATGCGAATGGGGAAGAGTTAATATTAAAAGAAACTTCAACTAACTTCGTGAGAGAGAGTTAGAAATACTGATTAGCGCGTGTTTGCCTTTGGACTACGTCTCTCTAAGCTATTGTTACGTTCGGCCGTATTAGTATGTGCCTTTTGATAGTTCGCCGACTAGTTTATGATTACGAGTCAACTACTTTAGAATTGTGTTAGCTTCGCCTAAATCTCTTAGTCATTAATTAGTGTGTATTTCTTACTTTTGACTTTAAGCCCAAGTAGAGGCTTCGCTGTAAGCCCGAAGAAAGGGGCCGACTGTTAATCTTATTTTGAGTGAATGAAGGGTAGTTAACCTTTCTTGAGATTACGCTTTCTGTTCTTTGAATTAAGCGATAATTAGCTTAACAGTTCTCTAGTTTTCTCGACACTTCATCTAACAGAATAAAAGGGAAGAAACCTAGAACGTTCTAAAATCGGAGTTATTTAATGGGCTAGTTGTTGCTACATTCAATTGTTCACTGTTATTTGATTGTTCAGTGAATTATTTTTGTTACTGGAAGAATTTATAAAATATGTCTTCGTTAACTAACATTTACGAGGAATTATCCCCTCCCCCCGTGCATTGTCTCATGATGTAAGTGGGAACACTTCCAAGCTGGCAGTTAGAAGATCCATGTTTGAAATCCTGGAGAGGTCAATGCTGATTTTCCAAGTTTTCCGGATTTAAAAAAAATCTGCAGCCGAATTAAAATGTAGAGGACAATGATTCGTCACTGCTAAGATTTGGTGGAGCAGGTATGGTGTCTTTACCCAAGCTTCCTTTTAAGCGGGGATGAGATATATAAGGAAATGTTGTGACCCACGCTGCGTGTTCTCGTAATGTAAGTGTCGTTTTTATCTAGCACTGGAAAATCCGTCGCTCAAATTCCGGAGAGGTCACAAGCTCATGTCTGACGTCTCTCGCCCCGAAGAGCTTAACATGTCTTTCAATTTAGTATAACTATCAGGAAAATATGCAAAAGGTTTTTAACACAAACTACAAAACGATGTTTTATAACATAAAAATGCACTGCGAAGGCAAAAGAGTTTGATCTGTAGCTAAATCTGAAGTACTTGCAAAACAAGATCCTCGTTAAAAGCTAAACATCTGGTCTGTCTAAACTACATCTAAACTGTTAATTCGTTTACCATTAGCGCAGATAATATCTAAAATGGGATCTTCCGTGAATTCATCAGCAAGTGCTTTCAGTGCCACTGTGACGAACGTATCAGTAGGTTATATTTAACATTAAGCTCCCAATCTTAAACATACAGCATGCTTTTAAATTTGCATAAATTTCTGGATGTACTGAATTATGTATCATGACCTATGAAAGATAGGTTAGGGTTTCACACAAAACATTTAGCTACTAATAGAACTTAGGAATAGGTTTCACAGCTGAATATACTTTAAGAAAGAAGAAAATAAAATGGTTTTCAAAGAATTGAAAAATAACCCTACTGATTAAAGAATAAGTAAATAGTACTACCAATGAGCATGCACCAAGCATTTAAACAGAGGAAAGTGACATTCTCGTAAATATAAAATTTGTAAAATGTTAAATAGTATGAATTATATTACAGCTGACATACATGCATTTCAGTAAATAAATAAATAAAAATACGATGAACGACAGATTAATAACGAGAATTAATTTGTAACGAGAATTAATTTGTAACAATGGGATGAACTTATATGTGCAGAAGAAAACAAGTACATCACAGAATGTTACCAAGCTACTCGACGATAGTTTTCGGGAATGCTAAGTTAGGTATTCATAAAAACTAGTACCTCTACAACCAAATTGCCTGATAAAAATGTCGAGCAGAAAACTGTTATAACATATTTCGTTAGACTAAACTAAACAACTATTTGAAATATGTAATAAGCCTCGTAGTGTGTACAGTGAATATTGCTGATCACACATATATATGGGTGAACCGGCTAAATGTTTTAAAGACGGAAAATTCTTTAAAAGTATTGATAGGAAGTTGCCCCCAATACAAATGTAAATCTTGAATGTCCGCGAGTCTTACTGATACTTGAAAGAGCCGGATTTGCCTAGGAAGTTGTATCTTATGACACGAAAATTTTGGCAAACAAAAATGATTTCTTACACCTTCGCACCCGTCGTACAGTCCAGCTCTCTCCATATGATCTTTCTTCTCTTTCCACAAAATTGAAATTTTCAATAAAATTCTCCGATCGAAAAGGTATTAAAAAGAGGAAACAACAGTGATTTTGAGTTTCATATAACTACGGACGACTTTTGCATTGCGTTGAGAGAAACGCTGGCGCAAGTGTACTGAATTGCTGGGGCATGATTGCGAAAGGGCATATATTTCAGTTAATAGCTAATAACTCTGCGCTGTAATAAAATTCTTTTTACTTCATTGTAGTACATCGTATTTTAGTGAAAATTGATATTTCCCAGAAGTTAATTTTACCGATATACATAAGTACTGAAAGAAAAAATGTAATTTTATAGCTAAATGAAGCATCTTATTTATTACAGTGAATCCACTCATCCTTTATCTTTCGTATTATCTAATCCATTCAAAGTACTAAATTGTTCGAGGTAATTTCGTAAATGGCGAGCACTCTCTAATAGGGGACATTTTCAATAAGTATGAAGGTCCCCATATTTCCCGGCAGCTGCATGGTACCAGATTAATCACAGAAGGTTGGTTTCGCCTTTTTCTCACATGCGACACTCTATCGTCACCGAGGGAGAACAATCCGTGGGAGTAACAGGGGACGGCACACAAACAGCTTTTCAGAGAAAATGGATCTTAAAAGTGCGGTTGGTCTCTTGGATTTTTCTCTCTTCCCTCAATCCAATACTCTTTAACTGCTACCTTTATTTTTAGTGTATTTAGACAAAGGGATTACATAAAAGGTGAAAACAACAAATGCCCTCCGAATGGATCGATGTGGATTATTCAGGGTACATTAGTTGGTTGTCTTTTAGATGAAGACTGAAATTAGAAAACATTCTTAGGTAAACTAGAAATTTCTTATATGTAAAATATTCTGGTTGATAGGCACAGCCTTAAAGGTTTCAATAATACACTGTATCTAAAGAAATACGAAAAGGAAATGTTGAATATTTTGAACGTATTAACTATTTATACTGTAATAATCGTATGCAAGAGTTGTGATACTAACTTTTCAAAGATTTTAAGTGTGGGCGGCTAATATGAAATATTACTGCACGATGTCATTTTATTTCTAAAGTAATATTTCGTGTTAGGTAATCTCGGGAAACATACAGAGATATCTTCTTTAATCCACTATGCTATTATATTGCGCTTAATTTTCATTGTGTTTTCATTTATTACAAGAAAATTGATGCCAAAATATAGAACTTATCAATATATCTCAAGTGATATTTGCAACTTTTTTTTCTGACATCTTTCCTCCATTTCAAACAGAAAATTAGTTTCCACTTCCATGTATTAAGCTATGCGTAAGACTTACGCATGATGAAAAATAAATGCAAGATGAAATTAAAATACAATGGCATTGGTAAAATAACATAAAGCACGAACAGCATATATTTTGGAAAATATTACTGCCGCTGGGAAACGGCTTCTTGTTTCGCTTGAAAAAGAAAGTATAACTACTAATAAAGTTCGTATTTTCGTGACAGAATTGTCCCGAAATATCGGGTGGCCCAAGATAAAGTGAACCTAAAATAAGTGAAGTCTCCTACGTCTTGGCTCTATCTTGGACTACTCTTTATTATGGTTCAAAAGGGTGAATGTATAAAGTATTTCTCCCGCCTCCTTGGCATGCCTTCGTGGTGTAGTTGTCAGCACGCTCGCGAGTATTCGAGAGGTCAGCGGTTCGAGTCTCGGTGAGGGCATTCCTCATTTTTCATCTCTCCTGCTTTAAAAAAAAAGTAATGTCTCTACAGTTGCACCCGAACAAAAAAGGTGTTGAATGATGATTCTACAGCACCGGAATTCGGCGAATGGGTCCCCTAATCCACCAGTCGCCCTTTAAAAGGGGGAGTATATAAGGTATTTCTTCCCCCTTCTTGGTGTAGTGGTCAGCACGCTCGGCGCGTATTCGTGAGGTCCGTGGTTCGAGTCCCGGCGAGGCATTGCTCATTTTTCATCTCTCCTGCTTTCAAATAAAAAACCCAATGTCTCTATAAATGTTTCTCTTGTTGAGAAATCAAGCTATGTGTTTCCAGCTACATGATATACAAATGAGTAAACTATAAAGCATGGCATTTCCCTTTATACCCCGAAATTAATCGCTAATCCAGATACCTATATTGATTTTCATCTTCCTATTTCTTAATGTAAATGTTATACCTCGATACAATTTTACTTTTCGTTAGTAAAATGGTACTGCATATTAGTTATACTTCCTTCCTTTTATATACTTGGCTTAAAAAGTTTCGTTTTGAAATCGCATAGTTTCACATAGAATTGATTTGTTCAATACCCTGAAGGAGAACTTATGTATCATATAAAGTCTCATAAATATTATGGGATTCAGAAATTCATGGGGAATATGTTACGTGATTAAGGAACTCATATTATGGAATTCATTTTAATATTGACTTCATAGTTACTATAAAAGTCCTGCAGCATACTTTAATGCATATAATATGTATTAGTATCTCCCTATGAGTTTAAAATGCTATGAACTTAATTTCATTTCAGTGATATATGGAACAAGGTGTTGTCTCAAATGGCCTGATACTCGCAATAAAACTCATCGGGAATGGGCAATACCTATGTATCGTTTAGCCGAGAACGTTACTTTATATACACTACAGGGGCGGTCAACTTACATGTGGAGGAAAAGCGGAGCTTCGTCCCAAATTTGATGGATATCATCGGGGGAAAGGATCCGAGGATCCCGAAGGTCTTCCACGCGTCTTCGCCTACCATTAACCTGTCGAAAGGACACTTGGCTGGATTGTATTTTAACTGACTCTGCGCAGAAGCACTTCACACTCTCAAACCTCTCTGCAGCCGGGTCCCCTACGACATGCAACAGGTTGGATTTCCTGCAATATAATTTTCAAAAGCAATTTTTATGAAATTCTACATTAAATAGTTAAAAGGCGCTCTTCTAGAAAGTGTTTTAAGCTACAGCAGGCAATCAAAACGTAAACAAGCATATTTTATTGACACACCATTAATTTTTCTATTAAATGTAGAAATTATTTTATTTTTTTAAATCAGGTCATGGCTAGTATTTGTTGGTTATTATGAAATTATTTGAGAAATCAAGTTTTCATATCCAGATATTTCATCATTTCCGGTCAATATTAGTCAGCTTTTATCTTCTATAATGTGAAATAACTTAGAAACATATCCATAGCTTCCAATGGCTATTCACGGAAGTTAAATATACACTTGGCGAATTATTGACCCCCTCTACTGCTTAACTAATAATACAAAATTGCATCTCAAGCGAAAAATTTATAAGGAACTTTATTTGCCACTTCTAGAGTTTTTATTTCTTTTTGAATTTTTTTATGTTTAGATTTATATAAAATTTAAAATGATAACAAACTAAAACAAATTCCTTTCCTACAAGAAAACTAACAAAACAGGCAATGCGCTTTGATACTAAGATTCCATTATTTACAACAGCAACCTAGAGCTCTCTACACCTCTTATCATTAACTTTGCTTAACTGTGGTCCTAAGCTAAGTGTCGTAATGATCTAAGAAGAAATAAGACAGAATTAAACTAAAACTAACTCTGGCAAAATTTAAGAATAATTATCATAACCTTTCCAGTCATATTGCAACTAAATTTATCTTGGAAATAAATTTCTTAAGTTGCCTATATCATATTATTCGAAAATAAATCATTCTAATATTACATTAGAAATCAAAAATGTTTTTGACTGAAAACTTCGTTCAGGAATTGAAAAAGTTAGTGAATATGATTTTGCTTCCTTTTATGAAAGATAAACTTTCTCAAAAAGTTTATATAGTTTTAAATATAGTTCAAAACTTTCATATAGTTACCTAGTTTATAAATTAGCAGATCCAGCTATTTGTTCTGTTTAACACAATATCGTTAATTACAAAATCTGTTGCTGGTCAGTGGCTTAGCATTTAAACTGAACAACATCTCAATATACGGACTAATGTGCAAAGAATAAGAATCGCGCATTTGGTTTCAGAGAACGTATGGATGAGTTTTGAAGGCTGATGATCACAAAACAAGAAGAAAAGAAAGGAAGAAATTATCATTTTAGTTTTATTTATTCAAACTTTATTTTATTAATTACTTAGTTTATAAGATATTTCTCCCGCCTTCTTAGCATGCCTTCGTGGTGTAGTGGTCACCACATTCAGCGCGTATTCGAGAGGTCCATGGTTTGAGTCCCGGCGAGGGCATTGCTCATTTTTTACGTCTCCCCTGGTTTCAAAAATACCTAATATCTTTATAAATTTGGGAATATTTAAGAAATTTTACAAATGAAATTACAATCAATTAAATTATTATACAGAGTCTCTAACTCTTCCGTATCAAGCATTACGAGAACTCTGCCTAAGATGTAAGTGACTTATCACTATGGCTTTGAAATTGGGACAGAAACGTGGGAAGGGTCTAAAAGACACTTTTATTTAGATCAGATAAAAGTTTAACAGTTTAACAGAAGGCACTGTTCGTGGTTACAGAACCAGCAAGAATTTATGTCTTCACTCAAAACGTAAGCAAATTTAAATTAGACTAAGTAAATCGTAAGATAGTAAAAAAGCTACATAGACACAAAACGCGCACGTTGGCTCAAAAACCTAATATCCGCGTGTCAAGCCAATGGCAACAACAGCGCAAGGCCGCAGATAACCAGCTGTTAAGAGAATGAAGTAGCAACGTGGCCTTCAGCTGGCGAAACACGCTAGCAGGCGGAACACTCTCGGATTCTTCCATTTAAATCCTTCCTTTAAATACTTATTTTTCTACCTTGTTTCTACCTCACGCAGGAACTAGAAACTAGCGTGCTGGCAGGAAAATGGAAAGCGAACAAGACAGCAAAGGTAATTAACGTAAAATAACTGGTTAGTAAAACTAAATGTATACTCTGCAAATAATAACTAATGTATTAAGAATTCATTTTCATTTCATTTAATTTTAACGTCATTTGACAAGATGGATGGAGAGCATAAATAGCTTCCTTTAAAATATTTTCCATTAAGCTTTAAGAACATTTAAAATTAAATTGTGTATATTAGGATTAAAATTTATTCAGACATGGCTGATGTTTACTTTTATAGCTTTTGGCTAAAATCCCATATTAATTATTTTAAGCCTGGTTTACTTCCAATTGGATTTAATAATATTTAAGTATT
>KK119719.1:13423-29964 GCA_000611955.2 Stegodyphus mimosarum | reverse complement strand
AAGCTGCAGCCGTTGTCTTGAAAAATCTTAAAAATGGCCCACAACTAGTTTATCTTAACTGGAGAAAGAAGAAGAATTCGAATTTGCAGTCTTCTTTTCAGTTAACGACGACAGGCATAAAAGAAAAGTGATTCCCCCCCCCCAAAGAACTGTATAAAATCGAAAACAATTACGTCTCGTATCGATTACATGTAGTGTGGCATGAGAAGAAACACTCCCTGGAACCAAAAGAATTTGATTAAAAGGAATTTCTCTTAGAAGATTTCACGCATTCGTGAGGGAATAGAAAATTGTCTGTGATACAAGAGCCTTGGAAGTTCAATCTGAATTGATGTATATCTGCATTTTTAAACAGCGTACAGACAAACTGGGCTGAAACGATTTCTGTTCGGATTATGTACCGGAAAATAAAGCTGAAATAATGTAAGGAGTTGGAAAAAAATTGTTTCTTCAGATATTTACACTTAATTTGCATTTTGATTTGAGAAACTGACAGAAGTATCATTCAAATTCAGCATAAGTTTAAATTCAAGTTTTATCATTGCGGTTTTGAGGATGAAAAGACGGGAAAAATGAAGTAGAATATTTCATGCAATGTTTGTCGTTTCTTTTTCTGTATTACTACGCATACAAAATTATCTAGGATTAAATATTTTCATTCTGTTAGATGAACAGAAGTTTAATGATCTGTCAGTAAAATAATAAACTTTGAGGATCGTTTTTAACTTTTACTGATGTTTCCTTTAATTCCATACGCAGCAACAATTATAGGAGAAACTTTGCGATGAAAATGAAAATCTTATTAATATTTTAAGATCATTATTCAAATTTTATGTGATTGAGATATAAATTGTGATTTTAAGTGCATTAACTATTTACTAAATATATTTAATTTCTTGTTTCCATACTATGTTGTTCCAGTTTTATTTATGGTATTTTATTCACCATTCGTTTCTCGTCTCTCATTACTAATGCAATACCTACCTTAGTTTCAGTGCTTTTAATGAAATTTTAATTTGTTTTCCGAACAAAAGAATAAAAAAGCATGTTGCTTCATTGTACTGTGTTTGCAATTTGTATTAAAACACTATCTTAAATGACCTTCTTCCACAATTTGGTCAGATAGACAGCTAATACTCAGAATAATAGTATTGCAGGACTAAGACTGCCATACTATTCTATTACTTACTCAAACATGTGAAGTGTCTTCTAGACACGGAACCCCCAAGCTTCCATATTAGGACACTGCATCAGATATAATAGTACACTGACAAACCCCTCTACTACATCCAGCGCTATCATTCATCACAGCTAAGCTTGAATATTTTCCCGACTCTGTGCATGAAATTTATTTCGTTACGTACATGCTTTTGTATTCCTTCTGTCAAACATCATTACCATAATGTTATTCCGTATCTATTTGCCTTTTGGTTCGCTTTGATTATTCTTTGTTCATGTTTTTTGATTACCACATTCGTCTAGACAAGAAAATGCATCCCTTCAGCAGCTGCACTGTTATTTATAGTCACGTCATGTATGTTGTGCTTTTGTCTTGTTTTGATTGTTCAGTACGATGCATGTAAGTTCGTTCACAAACTATTACTCACGTTTTAAACTTCTTACCATGTTATGTGTCGATAAATGTACCCCTAACTTGCTACTATCCTGTTTCATCAATTCTCAAAGAAACCATCGAACAAGTTGCCATTAAAACTCCATATCACTAAAATGCTATATGGTGTCCAATTCAGCCTACTCCTGTTACTTTACTGTAAATAGCTATTTGAAGTACTTTAAAATATGATGTCACATTATATATCATAACTAACTGCTATAAATATTTACCTTGTTTTACATTTTCTTACTATTATACTTCCATGTAGTCACTCATGCAGTTTTCACAACGAAGATGTGATAGAATTATCCTGTGTTGCTCTCTAACTTTATGTTGGGTTTTACTGCGAGTATTTACGTTGTGTTAACATGTCTCCAGAAATCATTTGATGTGAAAACGCTTTTGCAGGATTAGCATTACCCAGAGTCCTTTCTCTTGAAGAAATAAGGCTTTGCAAAAATACATTGTAGTACGTAAGTTTTACCATATATGCAAGCGACTATTAAATTAAAATATGACGAACATGCATATAAACAGGCTGAGTTATACTAATATTTCGTTGTTTTCATTTATTGAGGAAATCAAACGTATTCGAAAAGAATCAACGGCTTGAATCAAAACTACTAATTCTCCTTCTACACAACAAAACTGAAACAGCTTAAAATAGTAATTATGTTTCTCCTTCAGGCATTGTTACTATCTACGTATGGCACTTGACAAATACAGCATGATACTTGTAAAGTATTTTATACTCCCGTAAAGCTTTGAACACTGAAAAAAACCCTTAATTTTTTTTATCTTAACATGGTAAGATTTTTTGTGTCTCAGTTTCCGTATGCATGCAGATTAATTGACGTACTTACGCCCTCTGAAAGCATTTTTAAAGGAAAAAAACAATCTTAATTATTTTAATCTTTCATTACACTAGCACATATATACCTAAGCCAGAGGCTTAGGTTTGTGTTTTCCGTTACACGTATTATGCATAATTAACTAAGACTGTGATAAATACTTTTTAAAGATTTTAAAAGAGAGCAAAGAAACTTTAAAGTCGTAATATATGTCAATTTTGCGAACACCAGAATGAAAACACAGCAACAAAAATTAAAGTAAGGCAAATAGTAAAGCTGTTTCAAACTTCGCCTTCATCTAACCCCCTCCCTCCAAAAAGAAGGAAAAAAGAAAGGAGAAAAGAGAAAAGCAACATTTCAAAACGTATTTTTGAAAAAAAAAAGTTGTTAATCGGTCTACAGTTCCTTTTCACTGAAAGCGGAACCACGGATCACTCAACAAAATTCACGGAAGTAGTATTTCTGATATTCGCAATGAAGAAAAGTCAGAATTCCCAGTGAAGAGATACCAGCATTCAACAAGAAGAACTGATAAAGTATTGATGAAAAACTTTAATAAATTTGACATAGTATTGGGAACATCACTACGAATAAAATATTGAAAAAAATACCACAAAACTTAGAGCTTTCAATTTCCAAATGCTTCTTGCAACAAAGAAAATAAAAGGAATAATATTAAAAAGGAAAAGGAGCAGAACTTCTTTGCAGCTGATTATATAAAAATTGTTGCGAAAAATTCGGCGGTTGCGCCTGTATGTAAGCTTTCCGGCATAGCACTAGGGTTGCCATAAAATAGTGTATGGTAGGGTTGCCAGATTGGCGACTTTATCGCCCATTTGGCGACCAAATAGGCGATATCCCATGGTCCAATCGGGAAGCTTCTAGAATAACTTCCTGTCGAGATATTTCTCGAAACGTGTCGAACTTAAAGAAAAGCTATATAAACCCTTGCGTTTCTGAGAGCAGTTAGTTGCGATTAAAATTGTGAAGTAGTGTGAACGTTGTGATTATTGTGAGAATAGCTGCTAAGCTACGCGAGAGTTTTGTGAACGGAAAGCAATCGAGATAGTGCTTTGCCGTGAAGCTATCTTTACAGTATAGCTTGACAGTGTATTCGTGATTGTTCCACGGTGTTTATTAGAAGTTTAGTGTTGCCGTGGAGCTACCTGTACAGTTACAGCCTGAAGCTGTGTTGCTGATTGTTTCAGCGTATTTATTGTAGATTTTCGACGCTTTTAAAGGTAATTTTGGAACTGTGCTGTAAATAGTGATTCCTGTAAATAAATTGTGCTTTGTATTGTTCTGCATCGTGTTTTCATCGGATACTCTCAAATCCACGAACCCGTATAACGCAACAATTTATAAGAAGTTGCGAAACGATATAACACTTCAAATAAATATTCGTACTTAAAACAGGAGACGAGAATAAAACAAAGTTCCTAAGGACAGATTATGAGTAAAGAATTGGAAACATTAGCTTCTGAAAAGAGGAAGTTAGTCATATGATTGATTATTTTAAAAGAACGTGAAGACCGTCTGCTTTGGTTTGATAGATTATAGCAAAATACCCTAGAACTAGTATTTGCCAGACGGGAGTCTGCCTTGGGAAGACATGGTTTCGTGGGTTGCTTTAGCAAATTGTCTCGTATTCACATCAGACCTAAAGCAAAGCATAAAATTTCTATACAGTTATATACAGCTATCTATTCACTTGCAGCCTGCGCATGACCTAACTACCAACAAGAACAGTCAGCTATTTTATTCAGTCGGTAATGGATGGGGCGAAAAGGCAGAAAGAAATGAATGAACGGAAGATATATCAGAAATTTTCATCATATCAGACTGCATAAGGACTCAATAAGATACATTTATTAGTGAAAGCAATAAAGAAAAATTATATTTACGTATAAGAAGCCTTATACACTTTCATTCAGGGCCTCCTGAATAGCTTTCTGCTAATATTTCATACAAATCTTATAAAGCGTTTAAGCTAGGTTAAATCTCTTAAAGTAACACCATTATAAATTCCGTTAAAAGACCTAAAAACAGTTCTGAATGTCCTTCCTTTTCTTCATTATATAGTTTTTCATGAAGTCGGAAAACAAAATGGAATTACTAAATGAAATTCCTACATGCATCTTCTTTGACTAATACTCTAAAATAATATCTCTTGAGGAATCCATGTTGCTAATCTGTATTTAATCTTCTTTGATCAAATACAGATGCATTAAACTGATTGATAATTCAATGAGAAAAAGAAAACCACCATTTTATTAAAGATCTATAATCCACTGTATTTCTCTTAAATCATTCTTTTAAAACAACAGTGGCTTATCAACAGGAGGGCTGAAAATTTATGGGATAACAACTGATTAAGTCAAGGTTAATAGTCCGAACCCCCTGACAGACGTGTAGCGAATTAAAATCCTTGAAAAAATATTATTCCTTTTCCTTAATATTTCTGGTCACTGTATGCGCTTCTTATTTCATGGAGTAGACATCCAGTTGAAAAGTAAAGTGAAAGAGATAAAACAATATTTTTTGTATCATTTACGTGATAAGACTTACATAATAATGACTCTAATGTTTAACAAAAATAAAACGGCAACAGTAGACGTAATTCTAAAGAGTTTTGAAAATATATTTAATTCGTTCATTAATTGTACTTCAATGAGAGTTAGATGAATGTCTATTTAATGTCTATTTTATAGCGGGAAAAATGTCCCCTTGTTTCTGGAATTCTAAATGTTTATTGTTTAGTTTGTATGTAGTGGTATACCTTCAAAATGCAGTTTCCAGATTTTAATTTATAAAAGCAAACATTTAAACGAAACGCAGAAATTGAATTATTTACGTTCCTGCCTGAGGCTAAGCTAAACTGAGACATCAGATTACATTTTCGACTCAGTGTTTTCCGCTTTAATTGAAAGATTTGAAAATAAAAGTCTATAAGTTGATCCTAACATTTCTTTTCGATTTCTAACAATGAAAAGATTCGGCAGGAATCAGCAAAATGTTTGCATAAAATCAGCAAAATATCTTGCAGGGATTTATATTTATTTTAAATAACCAGTTAAATTTAATTTTTAAGTTACTTTCCTATAAGCCTTCATTCCCCTGATTATCAGTGCCAGAATATTTAAATTTGGTACCGTGCGTAAGGAATGCAAATTTTACCAGTGGGAGAAAAGGTTTAATCGATGTTCATAAGAGAGTCTGGGAAATCTTTGTGCGTGGTTGTACGCAAGCTTCGGCTTAGCAGTTATTGCTGGTTAGACGTGGCTTTACAGCTATTATCTTGCTGCCACTAGACTCATCTACCCGCTGTAGGATACAGGATTGTATGAGTCCTGTAGTTTAATTCTACTACTTGTGAATATCTCCAATTTTGGGTTTTGATTCTACTGTTTTAGCTGCCGCCCAAGCGGAGGCGTAGTATGTTAGCGTCAAATTGACGCATTGTAAATAATTTAAAGACTTTAATAAAGGGCAGTTTCAACCCTTTATCGGTGTAATCACTATTTCTGCAGATTCTACACAACAGATAGACAGTAGAACCTTTTAATCTGATTACATAAAAGTTTGCGATCTTTAAAGTATTGAATGTGAATGAAATAAATTTGCAGATGTTCCGTTAGTTAATATCAGTCTAATTAAACTAGACAGAGAAACTAGAAAACAATTTGAATATACTCTTAAAAATATCGAATTTCCTCATTTTGAAGATTTAACACAGTTTATAGAAAACAGAAGTTAATTCTACCAAGCTTCAATCGAGCAACTAACTCTGTCAAAATTCCGAATAAAATTCTCCATTTGTTAATAACGTAAATCTCTAGCTGTTGATAAAAATGAAAAGCTTAGAAGGAAACTCTGTGTGCTAAGTAAGCAACTATATACCTTGAACAAATGTTCTGAATTTCAACAAATGGATGTTGCAAAACGATTTGAATTTATTGAAGAACATAATCTCTGTGTGAACTGCTTGAAAAAAGCTCACGCCCAAAGCGATTGTTTTTCTAAATGTAGCCGTGATTTCTTGTTCAAAAAGGCATAATTCTCTTCTATGTCGCAACATCAAAATAATAAATCAAATAAAACGCAGCTGTGCTGAAAATTTATTGGTACAAGAAAATACAAGTTTAAGAAAATCAGCAGACTGTCTGCTCTACCAAAGAAAGTGAGATTCGACCCCCTCCAGTTCCGGCCGTTGAGTAATCAAGCAAGACTAATAAATAAATCTGTTTCGATGACTAATATTTGCATTACAAAGTTCTTAAAATGTGCCCAAGAAGCTTTTGTCTTCCTAGTAAGAAAACAAAACAAAAAATGGCATTAAATTTGGGTCAATGCGCAGAATAAGATAGATAGTGTAGAAAATGCATAAATCCTAGAAAAACTTTCCAAGTTTTAAAACGAGTTAATGCTTTGTGGTAAATTAAAAAAAGTGCAAATAAATCACCCTTTTTTGCGAGGTATGGCTTAAAAATATTGTTACATGGATGCTTCTTCGAGAGGAAGTAAGTATCATTTCTAATCTTTTCAAAAGGCGTTGTCGTGCTATATTTTCTGGCCTTAACCGTCTAAGCGTTATGGACGTAAAAGTCAATACAGAAGGATGGTTTTCCAATTCATTGCACATGAAAATGTTAGCCAAATCCTAATGCATCTGATTTCGGAGGTATACTGGAAGAAAAGGAGTCAAAGTACAAAGTTAAAGAGTCGTTTTAAACTTAAAATCAAGAAAATACCATTTATTCGTGGCATTTGGGGAATCTTAAATATCAGGGATAAACTCGTAACTCGATAAAAGTAAATAAGCACGGTAATCGTTAGACTATGTTAAAATTGAAAACATTCTCTTCTAATAGACATCGATGTACAAAAAGACATATTTGTGAAAATAATATAAGTATGGAATCTTAAGTAATGAATAAAAGGAATCCCATATCCAAGCTGATATTAGCTGTGTATAACATTGCTTTATAATGAAGCTTGAAATCAATTTATTAGTTTGTTTATTGAATGAAATATGAAATGTTTAAATTTCATGCTGAATTTAAAGATCTCCCTTTGACATTTATTCTTTTCTATTACACATATATTAGCTATTTATCTAAAAACGGCTCAACAACTTATATTATAACGTTACGTTAATTAAAACAGGGTTTGGTTATAAAGTTTAACATTTCTTTGTTACAAGAAGCATCTCTACAGCTACGACTGTTTGTGAAAATGCTTGCATTGTGAAATATAATTTCAAAAGATTTTCAATGGCTAATAAGGATTATAAAATGACTTTTTATTATTTCAGAATGGTTAAGAATTTCATGAATTTGAAAGTACATTTTATATGACATCTCGAAAGCGATTATTGGCTGTATTAATTACAAAACGTGACATCTGAAAATCCGTATTTACTCTTGCTTCATTTTGACTGACTGGAGTTTTGCAACCAATATAATAACTCAGACATGCGCATTCCCACTCTTGTAGTGTTAAGGGGAACTGAAATCAGACTGATCGTTTGCCTTACTTGATTTGATTGGCAGAAAAACAAAAACAGGCAAAAAAAAAACATGTGGCATAGTATCACACGAATGCTTTCCCAGACTTCTGACAAGACGTTAACTAACTTTAAAATAATTAAAATATTCTAGTTTGAAATACAAACACCTCTATCAATGGAATTAAATCCAAGTAAACTATCTAAAGATGTTTCAGGATTTAAAGAATTGCCCAAACGTGACGTTAACTAAAAAGACGATAAGTAAATAAAATACATTTTCCCCAATAACCCAACATACGTACACAGCATATTGGCTCACTCTCTCCATTCAAAATGGTCTCATAACTGAACATGAACCCAAATAAAGTGCATGGCAAATAAACTCTTCCTGACTTAAGCATTATTTGCCACTATCTCGAAATTATAAGAATACTGTGTATGTATATATTCCTTTAAGCTTGATGTGTCACTTGGAATAATGCGAGTAGAATGAAATTAACTGCTGTCTTTTATGCTCGAAATAAAGAGGCACAAAGTGATTAGGTAATTCGTTCGCAGACTTCGGCTTAGTTAAATTTGACCAACCAACCAAAACGTTAAAGTGCACCTCAAAATACATTGTCGTGGTTACTCCAAAGGTATAACAAAGAATAAAATGAAAGGAACAAATAAATTTTTAATTCACCAAATTAAGCGTATGAGATTATTTGACTGCACTCCTAAAGTTTTGCATTTTAATAAGTACTTTATGTTTGGTGTAGGGTATCAATCCCAATCTCAAGCTAAGCCTAAAATAAAAACCGTGTATATTATACTATAGTATATGCGGATGAAAAATCGTTCACTTTATGCGGAGTTTAACGGTTTCACGATGTAAATAACATTCTTCGTTATTGTACTAACCAACAGGTAAATGCTATTGAAATACCACCCCCCGATATTAAATCTGATGAATGAAATTCAAAACACAGGAATCTTACATTTCTCAAGGTTATTCGCTATGCCACCTATAATTTGTAAGAGGCTGTATGTAAAGATGAACAATTACCTAAGCTTCTCTTACTTAATGAATTCTCTTAAGTGAATTTTTGCACTAAATGCAAGAAAACCCTCCAAGGAAAAACTTCATCTGATTACAATGCAATACATAGATGTCCATACTGCTAATGTAATACAGCTGGCTTTAAATTTGATTATGTAGCGGTTTGAGTTTTGGAAAGTGCTCTTTCACTTCAGATAAATTCGAACACCTAAATTTGTCATAAATTCCATTGTGCTCTCTTTTGCATCAAATCTGAATTACATTTTCACACCAACTGAATTGCTAATGTGATTACATTTTCAGGCTAGCTGAACTGCTAATAAGAAAAAAAAATATTTCATTATGTAAACTACATACTGCGAGTATTGAAGGAATTATGTTTTATTTAATAAGCTACTAAATTTTTCGCAGGTATTTTCATGTGTTTGACGCTTCGTATGAAAGCAAATAGATAATTATGTGGTATAAACACAGCGTGTATTCCGACGTATAACGCGCACTTTTAATGCAAATAATAAGATCGAAATTCAAGGGTGCGCGTTATACGCCAGGTATAAAAATGATAAATCTTAAAAAATTGGAAAACGATGAACATACACATTTCGATGTCTACGTATACCTAAACGCTGTATATTTAAAAGATATGACATAACTTATGAACCTCAAAAATTTTCATTTTTGAATAACTTCGAAAAGTATGTCATATTCATCTTCGTTATATATTCAGGCACATCACGGAATTCTGTTTCATCTACACCGTCACTGTTACTCTGACCCATAAATAAATAATCCTCTTCTGTTTCAACTAGATAGTTAGGTATACTAGATTTTTAAATAGCTTCTGAATTATGTCGGGTTCAATTTCGTTCCATGTTTTTAATATCCACTCACAAACAATTTCTTGACTGGCATGACGCATTTTACCTTCTTTTGTAAATCGTTTTTTACTCTACAAACATTTTAAATTTTCTTTGAGTGATTTATTGATACTCACATTTAAAGGCTAAATTAATGGCGTTAATCCGCCTGGATTAACTGCCGTGTCTAAGTAGCCATATCAAACTAAAAGAATTCCTGGATTCGTCAAGACAAGAGAACGCTTTTGCCAAACATTTCTTATCTACAATTTCATATCGTTTTCATCATCCGTTCTTTCTTGTAAAGATGAATGAAAACATTGTTTGGGAAATTACATTTTGGCATCATTTTTCCTTTAAAAATAACCAATTTATTAGTTTTAATTTTATACCTTTCGCTAAGCAGGAAAACATTGCTGTGGGGGGGATTTTGTGACCTGTTGTTTTTATGTGAACCGTTTTTGCTCCTTTTACATCAATTATTTTATTTCTTATCATATCAAACATTACTAGAGTTTTGTCCATTTTTTCAATATATAACAGTAAATATATGCATTGGCCTTCGTAAGTCACTAACTTACTTCTGGAAACTTATCAATTTGTTGTCCAAAAATTTTCAGAAGCCTTTGGAAATTTCTATTTTTCCTCCTAGAACTAAATTATTTCGTGTAATAAATTGACTACACCAACTCAAAGTTGCTTCTAAGTTTTCAGTTTAATTTGCATGTTTTTTTTTTAAGGCAAATAAACATGTGTTGTTTCCTGTTACAATTCATCGTTCTGGCGATTTTCTAAGACCCAGTTTGCAACACTTTCTTCGTGGATAAGCTATTTCGTTACCCCTTTGCGCAAAGCGCATTTATTCTTTAGCATACCAATTACTGTGATTTCATTTGTTTTACCACTACACATGAAGCTTTTGCCAACATCAAACATCCTCGCTGCTGCGCGATTTCCATTTTCTTTCGTATATTGAATGACTTCGCATTTGAAACCAAGACTGTGTTTGTTTCGTTTGGCAGGAGCCATCTTGACTACTAAAGAAACGTTAGATCCACTGCACTTCAACTAAAGCAAATAGGATTTACTAAATTCTTCGCCTTTAACTTCAGAACCATGGCCTTCAAACAACTACAGAAAAAGAAACAGCCGACTCCCAACTCTGCGAATTCATTCGGATCTAGAGATTCGGAATTCATTCGGATCTGGAGATTCGGAAATCATTCGGATCTGGAGATTCGGAAATCATTCGGATCTGGAGATTCGGAAATCATTCGGAGTCTTACCCCAAACTATGTCCCGCTTTTCTCGGCACCCTAGATAACAATCTTGTGCACACCTGCATTGATTACAGCCCACCCTCTTTGCAGAATTATTTACTCCCTCAAGTATTTCCCCCGCACATATGTTATTTCCCCCGCACATATGTTATTTCCCTTATCGTTTGTCAGTTCAATACACTATTGTTTGAAAAGCTGAGAAAAATCTTCGAATGAATGACTTCAGAAGAGCAGAGCATGAGATGACGGTATCTTTTAGGTGATACCCAGACGGGAAAATGGTTAGGTAATCTGATTGCCATACCGAAGGGCCCGGTTTCGTGTCTTGCAGAAGGCGTGGATGTAAATTGTCTGTCCCTGCACAGTAGGCAACAGTGGCCGCCTTTTAAGTGCCTCCATAATAAAATGACCAGCGCTTCTGGCCTCAATGGCCAAAGCCTTAAATAGTAAGTGCTATAAGAAATCTATCAGGTTTCTTCATAAACAAGAGGGTGCTCGTTATACGGCAAATATACCCAAAAGTTAAAAAATGTAGTTTGACATTATAGATGCGCATTATACGTCGGAATATACGGTATATTATTACATATGTCAACAATCTGCTATAATAATTTTTATTCATTTCATAAGCAATTGCAACATTTTTTCTGTAAGCTTTATGAAGGTTTGAGGAGTATTTCGTTGTTTTTGACTGAGGCATAAATTACAAAAAATTTCGTTCATTAAACGGCAGTGTTAATCCTCCACAAAAAGTCGTGCTTGCAATACTAGTATGTAAATCGTTCCGATGATATAAACACAGTGCAAATACTAATCATTTCCTGAAAAGAAGTGGAATATACCTCAGCAGAAGTAGTCAGGTCTTGTTCCTATCAAAGGAAGTAACTTTTATTACATATACTAAAACCGTAGCAGAGAAGGAAAATCTAAAATATATTAGGAGGAAAAGAGTTCTTTCCAGATATGGATGTGACTAAGGATCTACTAAACTTAATGCTAACTATCCGTCACTTAATTCTATCTATCTGAGCACGATAATCTTGCAGTTTTGGTAACAATTTAGAGCATTGTTACTATCGTAGCGATCAGAGCTGATACAGGAAACACACCTGAGCTCGAGAAGTAAACATGAAGAATTTAAAACTTTTCTTTAAGTCGTAAAATACTTTTCGAGGATATAAGAGAATACCTACATTAAAACAATTCAAATCTGGAAACTTTCAAATTTCATATTAAGCCCAAAGGGGCATTTTTTTTCATTTACACATACATACGTGTTTCCAGAGTGTTTAGGCTAACGCCCCTTTGGTCTAAAAGTATCTAAAAAACAGGATATCTTTAGAAATTCCGATGAGAGTCACGCGAGCTGGAGACAAAAATATTTTATTCCGTATTGCGTGTTCCCACTGCTTCTTTGAAATCGTTGAATTTCGTAATAAAAAATTCGTTAAAGTTTAAGAAAAATTAAATAGATAATAAAAACAAATTCGAAATCCAAGTACTCATATTTGGAGGGAGGACTACATTATTCAAAATTTGCTGGCTCTAGGTACCGTTGCCTTTTCATAATGCGAGAAACATACACATTTATGCAGAATCTTCATTGTTTAATATCTTTAAACATAATACATAGCGATAATATTTGATGGCAACAATTTGAAAAGTCATGCAGCCGTTTATAGTGATTCGACGCAAAATGCCATTTCGAGAGTAATAGCCTTGTAGCTAACGCCCCTTTGGGCCAAAAAAGTATTTTAAAAAGTGATATGCAGTGGATACACTAACAATTCGATACATCCGTACTTTGAAATATGTAAGATTTAGTATACATCTTGTTTGGACGCGAAACTTATGTTCGGTTTACGATATTTGTTTGAAATTCGACTCGAGTTCGATGATTCATGACTGAGCGCACTGCACTTATTTACCTCCTTTTGAAACTATGCTAAGACTACCCATGAACGTCAGTACGTCTGTTGCTCCTTTCCTATAAACAGCTGGCGCTATAAATCTAAACCTTTCAAGTTATTTTGTTTTTGAAATGTACGAAGATGTCATGTATGTCTAGGACTTGGCTACTGCATGCTGTATGCTGAGAACGAAACTATCTACGATTGTTAACCGACGTATTGTATGTAAGACAATTAAAGGCGTTATTCAATCGGCTAGCTTTGCGAAAGGTGGTAAAATCGATTACCCGAGGAAGATCAAAGGTGTTAGAGCACGTTGAAAAATTTGATGTGGATAGCAGAAAAACATTTATCTACAGAACCATGCGCATTGCTTGATTTATGTACGGTGTATGTTTCACTCACTGCATTTAGCATTAAACAGTGTTATAATAAATACACTTTAGGCACTTGTATTTTAGTATTAAATAGTGTTATAATAATAAGACAACACATAACGATTTTTATATATACGTCAAAAGATCTGGAACGGGTTAAGGACATATAACGAGGTACCAGTGTATAAACGTTTCAGACGTATATATCTTACTTTAAATATGTTTGTTTTGCGAATAAATCTAACAATTTCGCTTTGAACGTATATTGTGCAGAAAAAGTTAAATAATACTAATTTTCCAAACATTGTTTTATATTTTTTAAACATGCTGCAAATTGTGTTTATTGAATAAAGTATATGGGTATAAAATCAGCGATTTCCGAGGCGCTCTCATGATCATTTACATTACAGGAAAATGTGCAACACGGGTAATTCCAAAATCATGGTGCAAACTTGGAGGGGAGGTACAGAACAAAGATACGAATAATATTAACATAGGGAAACGCAGGTCACATTTTTTTAGTCTTAAAAACAGTTATTCACATAGCAAATGCAGGTCACAATCCATTTATGTAGTCTTAAATACAGTTATTCACATTGGAAACGTAGGTCACAATCCATTTATTTAGTCATAAATACCGTTATTCACATAGGAAACGCAGGTGACAAGCCATTTATTTAGTCATAAATACAGTGTGTCAGTGTGTCTCAATCCAACTGAAACTAGTTATTCAGAAGAACTCTTCAAAATTTTGTCCACCAACAGCAATACCTGCCTGACAGCATTGGTGGAGTGACTGGCATACACTGGCAAAGATGCAACGCACACATGCAGCAGCTACTAATATTCGAGCAAAGAGATCCTCAGTTGAGTCAGATGGAGTCCCATAAACAAGACTTTTCAGATGTTCCCAGAAAAAGTAATCGAGGCTCGATAAATCGGGAGATCGAGGTGGCAAAGGGACGGGTCCACCATGGACAATCTATCGCGCCCCAAAGGTGGTATTCAGGTAATTGCGAACATCAGCGTTGGCGTCTCATCATGCTGGAACCACTTTCGGTTACAAATGGAGATCAGAACAACTTACAGCAGTTCCGATAACACCTGTTCCAGAAAAATAAGATAACGTTGGCAATTGAGTCTCTGCGGCAGTAGGTATGAACCATTTAAAAAGTCGTGGAAGATACCCGCTCTAACATTCACACTCATTCGTTATTGAGACGCATGTGGTCGCGTTGTGTTTGGATTATCAGTTGCTTTCACATGAAATCTATAAGCATTAAATACACCCTCGTGGGTAAATGTCGCCTCATACATAAATAGCACGTGAGCTGTGAAATTCAGTTGCAATGTAGATTACTGCAAAAACCAGTGGCCAGAAGTTCAGGTGCAGAGGATAGTTTTGCGGATTTAAAGCTTGTGTTCGCTGAAAGTAGAAGAAATATAAGCGATTTTCGTTTAACTTTCTCCAAATGGTTCTTAACTCACGTTTTGTGCAATAGCTCTTGTACTTGTCTCGGGTCTATCAGCCACAATGTTCAAGATGCTTTTTTCAAATCTTCGATTACATACAGTTCGTCATCGACCAGCATCCTATCTGCTGACGTGGAAAGAATCTTTTTCACAAAGTTGACGATGTAACCACTGAAACATTCTGTGATTCGGAATTCGCCTATCCGGAAACTACGCGATACATTCGTAGCTCAGATTTGGCGTTATCGTTTGCACGGCCCTACATGTAATGCACTTCTGCTTTTTTGGCATAGGTAAAGACTACAAGTACTACGCAAACACTAATATGCAAATATGTTTCGTGACGTAGTTTTAAGCAAGAACTTTTTAAATGAGTAATAAAAGGTTCTTCAGGTGCTGTTCTTCGTATGAAGCAGTTCATATGAGATGTCACGTGATCTCAATCTCATTTTAGAATTTTCTAATTGTAAATGTATTTTTTAGTTGTCTTTATGACTAAATAAATGGATTGCGACCCGGGTTTCCTATGCGAATATTATTCGTATCTTTGTTCTGTACTATCCTTCGAAGTTTGTACCATGAATTTGGAATCACACTGCATAAAAATTCTACGTAGTACATTCTTGTTATTTTCAGCGTCTTTTGTCTGCCTCCATGTGGCATTTTGCATACCACGCAACGAAGCGCTATTAATAAGAGTAGCTTAATATTAGTGTTAGGGGTGTTGCTTACTTCCTTTTGATCTTCTCCTGCCACTAGCATAACCTCTTTCTTAACAAAGTAATTTAACTCAGTATTTCACATATCTCAAACAATATTCTTCAGTGCAATACATATTTCTAACCAGTTATGAAAGCACTACGAAGTTTAGCTAGTGAAAATAAAACTATGTCCACATGACCGTAATTTGAAAAGTTTTCAAGTTTCATTATCTTTCCTAATTATAAACATCACTCTATTTGTTTCATTGCGTTTAGCAAGATTTACGGTAGTAGAACGAATAACATAGTGAAAGAAAAGATAGAGAAAGGGCTTACAAAAAGAATTAAAATTTCACTTGTGAAAAGAATTCAGAATACGTATACTTTCAATACATATGCATTTATTACTTTTAGTAATAAATACTTAAAATGTAACACACATAGCATTTTCGTTAATTGATTAGAGCCGTGACACATTTAAGAAGTTATAGACGTTTTAATCAGATTAACGCATTTTGCCAAGTGTCAAATCATTTTAAGTTCTCTCTCACGCCTGAATTCCGTCATAAAAAGGTAGGAAAATAAATACGTTTTAGCTTCTTCATAAATGTAGCATGCATTTATTCGTCATTTGCATCTAAATTTGCATTTTCCATTAGTTTTCATTTTTACACATTTAATTGGATTACATTACCTTACCATAAATTCTGAAAATACTGATAATATATTTTCTAAACTGTTAATTGATTCAATATGTGAATTAGGAAGTTGTAATCAAGCTTCAAATGCACTGAAAGTGTTCACTTACCTTTTGGTACCTCTTATAACTTTTAAATTACTTTCTTCACGGTCCGTTTAAGCGTACCTTTTACAGTTTAACTGCATATATATATATATATATTTATATATGTATGTAATATATATAT
>KK119719.1:0-13351 GCA_000611955.2 Stegodyphus mimosarum | reverse complement strand
ATATATACATTAGTAAAAACATTTTAACAGTAATGCAATAGTAATAATAATGCAAATGATTCATATCAATTTTAGAATTGGCCAAAAGAAGCTCAACATTTCATACTTGTTAAAACTTAAAGTATATCAATATTAAATATATATTCTAAATGTTCAGTAATGAATTACCTTGGCAGAATACGTTTTATGAAATTCACCCAATTTTTTCAGAGTGATATGAAAGCTTAATATAAAATTTTGTACTATTGCAATAAGCAGAGCTTCAGATAAAATTTATTTCCATTCTTTTTATTTTGGAATGAGTTCTTCCTCACTGAGTTTGTAAACTGTTAGACTTCTGCTAATGCAATCTTAACTATTACAATAGAAGAGAAACACGCCAATGTGACAATCAAATTCGCTAAAACAACCTTGCATTTGGCGTACATTCACTAAAAACACTCAATCGATTTCGAGGGCAGCTACAGGTCCCTCCTCATCAGGAGAACAAAATATCTAGAAAGGGAAAGAAAGTTGAGTAACGGCTTTTTATACTCTCGGGTAGAACCATGCGCGAGGAGGCAACGCCATCTATCGACAAAAATAATCATCAAGAATTATGTTAATAGAATTTTAAAAGCGCTAGGAAGGACTGGATTAGACTTAAAATCGGTCACTAAACTTGCTAAATCTTTCTGAACATGAAAAGCCTCAAGAAAATCCAATTCACCAACGGAAGAAGCTTTTTGGATAATTTTTGCAGATCCAAAGTCAAAATTATGATTAAATTTCCAACTATGATACGCTATTAAAGACTTGTTAATTTCGCCCTTTCGGACATAAGATTCATGTTCCTTGATACGAAACTTTAACGCTCTTTTTGTTTGGCCAATATATCTCAAGCCACACTGGCACGATATACTATAAATTCCCCAAGAATTAAAGTCAGAAACAGACGGTTCACGGTTCGACTCTAAAAGATTCTGTTTCTGACTTTAATTCTTGGAGAATTTATAGTATATCGTGTCAGTGTGGCTTGAGATATATTGACCAAACAAAAAGAGCGTTAAAGTTTCGTATCAAGGCTGCGAGCTAAAAACACAGTGTTGGGAAGCAATAATTGGGTATCTCCATGGATCTTATTCATACCGGGAGAATGCCTCGTATTTCATAATTGGTCGGAACAGAGTATGAGCGTTTTTCTTTATATTCTCGTCTCCTATGGTCAACTGTACATATTACATACAGCTCTAGATATGTGAATATGCTGAATCGACTGAAACTGATTGTATGATTTCTAAAGGGAGAATTTAAGAAGTTATCACACATAAGTTTGCAACAGAACGAGACAGAATAAGTAAAATACAAAGTTTTACAGCATCTCTGATAGCTGTGAATAGAGGTAGAGAAATGAAGTACCAAACAAATTTTACGAATTGCAAGTCAACACATAAAAATTAATTTCGGAAAGCATTTGTTTTTACACATGACTACTTATATGGAATTTCTATCATATGTGATGACAATAGATACAGTGCTTGTTTGAAATTTTCCCACGCATTTAGATGTTAATCCTCATGGCTCGCTCATTACATTCATATTCAGGCGCAAAAGTTCAAAGGTGTATATAAAGCAGATCATTCGGAGTCTTTCGAATACCCGAATGGCTTGGTGTACCAATGGTATTAGTAACTATCTGTGCATTAAAACATATTTTTTTTGCAGAATGATATTTGAAAATTATATAAAAGTTTCTAATGAAGTACTGTTCAAGCGACGTCTTACACAGAATGCAGTCACATGTCCAACTGATAAGGCCATATCCAATACAGCTCAAAAGTTTAATGCTTCCAACACAGTTCAACAGCTTCCAACGCATTTCAAAGTCGTCTCTTTAAGAAACTGGTACCACAGCCCCACTCCCTCGCTTTAGCAGTTTAAGGTTTTGGGCCATTCAAGTAGCTATGAAGATGTTGTCTTAGAATGTGTCTTTCGAATTCCACAGCAGAGTACAAAGGTAAAAAGGAAAGCACCTACATTAAGATCCTAATGCATGCGAAATATTTCCACAAAATTAGGAAAGTGGCATTCATCACTTTTAACAGAACTATCATGAACTATGATGAAATTCTATTATTTGATTCAAGTCAGTGCTTTCTGTAATTGATCTTTATTTGAATACGACTGCCTGTTAGATGTAGTATTTTAGCGCATTTCTGAATATCGGTTCATGAAAGATAGAAAAAGATTTCCAACACTTTAAAAGGTATTTTCTCCCTTCTTTCCACATTTCTTCGTGGCGTAATTGGAAGTACACTCGACGCGTGTTTGGGATGTCCGGAGTTCGAATCTCAGTGAGGACATTGCACATTTTCACGTCTCCGGCATCAAAGAAGTCTAATGACACTACAATTTTAATTACCTTTTCTCTTCATATTGTTTCGTTTAGAACGTTACAATGATGATTCATCAGATTTCCCGCTAGGCGTGCTACAGCTTTTATTTAATTAGATTTGACCCCTTCGCCAGCGACAGACCTAACGTATAGGCAGAGACAATTTATTTAAGATGGTCATTTATTTGTACTCCTTGCGCGCATTATAGAGTTAAATCGTTCGGCATTAATATAAGACATATTAATGCCGAAAAATAATGTTGTATAAATGTATTAGTAACATCTAATGTATAAATGTATTAGTAACATCTGCCTTTTTCGTTCACTTTTTCATCTGGAGATTTTTATTTCGTTTTCTGTTACCATCTTAGTAAACTTGCTCTTTGAAAATTATCTTTTTTTGCTTCCTTATTTTTTTTCCTCCGTTTACATTACTTCATTTGTTCTCCTAAGCAAATAGTAAAGTTTAATTACTATAATCTTGGCAAGTTTAAGTTATGTTGAAGTTTTTTAATGCAGTTCTCCATCTTTTAAATGTAAGACTTTAACAGCAGAAATACATTTGTAACATAGTTTTTGCTTTGCTATTTTATACCCCAGTTCCTTTAAATTTATCATATTTCTCTTTCTTCTGTATTCAACAGTAACGACTTCTGGTATTATTAATTTGAGCAGTGGACACTAAGGTAGGTATGATTCTGCATATAGTGATTTGACAGAAACGCTTCATATTTCGCCTGAAGCGATGAAATCTGCTCGAAGTACATGCTAAATAATGAAATAGTTTATGCAATGGTGCGATTTATATAACTTGCACTTTTTCAGGGAATGAATGTACATTTGTTGCAAAATTCCAGTTTATGCTGGATAATTTGTCTTTTGTCAATATGAAACATGCTGAAATATATGTATGCATATTTCCAATGCGTAGAGATCAAAAAGGGTGTAACACTACTTTTATGGTAATTATGATTAACTAGTTGGATATGTAAGTTTTACAAATATTAGTACAGTTAGTTGCAAATAGTTTCATACTGATTTAAATATTTTAGTAAGCCATATTTTCAAATAAATTATTGTAATTTCATAGTTTTCCAAGAATTTCAAAATAATATCCTGTACAAGGTTTTCATGAGGAGAACATTTAGAAGTAATTTCTTAATTTCAATTTAGATAAAGACAAAATTATTCTTTGATTTATCGTAAATAAATTCTTGCGTTATAATATTTTGAAGTTTCAAACAATGTTCATGAGGGCTGTTCTAATGTAATTAGAATATATCTATATTTCTGAAGGAGTATTTTCCTTTGTTCTGAAGCAAAACTTGCAGAAACAGACTAACGGTATAGATTTATACAGATTTTAATTCAATGGATTATTTATGCAAACGATTATTTATATTTATTTATTACGCTTATTATGCTTATTATGATTATTTATGCTCAACCAAAACTTAACAGAAAATTTATGCACGTGAATCGGAAAAACAAAACCAAACTTATTACGTAGAAAAACGCACATGTTAATTAAACATTTTTTTATTTTGCATCTATGTTGAATTTGTTTGTTCTTTTCCCCTTTCCAATATATCTCTAAAATGCATTGCAAAAATACTGTTTTTTTTAAAAAAATACGTCTATGTTGAACTAAAATATTTCAGAAATTGAAGATTACAGATACAAGGGCGTAGATCTTATTTTGAAATAACAAAAAAGTAACAGACAGATATTTATTAATTCAAAACACTCGAGGATTGTCTGCAAATTAGACTTCGTTAAGTGATACACTTGTAAAAACGTTCTGTGTAGCATTTTAGAAATATATGGAAAAAATAGATTCCAAAATGGAAGCTTCCAGGTTGAAATTCTGAAAGGAATTCTCTGAAAATAAATTTTGATATTACGAAAGCTCATCATGTTTCTTTGACAGGAAAAAAAATTTTTGAAAGCTTCCAATGAAGCTTTTAATTTCTATTTTGTGATGTAGACTGTCTAATTATGGAAATAATACTTACTTTCTTGCACCACTTCTATGAGGTACATTTCAAGCACAGTTTTTATACCAGATCTGAAACTTTGGATAGATAAAAGAGAGCAATAGAAGAAGGGAAGAAAAAAAACGCAGCTAATAGCTTTACAGTTAGTAAACAATTTCCCTTATCTTCGAATTTAGGACGTAGATATCGGACAAATGTAAGGGTTAAATCTAATTCTCTACTCTAAATCAACTCCTACCCCTCAAACGTTAAGTAAAAACTCTCAAGTGAATTATCATTGCTAGCTGAACCACTTTCTGCAAACACTTAAACACAAATATATAACTTTCAATTAAATTTATTCTAGTTTCCCACTTAGTAAAGGCCAAAGTAACAACATATTACAAAATAAAATTATCAGTCACCTTGATGTGCCAGTGAAACAAAACAGTCCTTAACAGTCTTTGAAATTTACAAAGCTAAATACACCTACGAGCACAGATAGAAGTAGGCGGAACACCAGCAAGTACAAGCATAATCCTGCCCCACTAACTATGCATTCTCGTCCCAGTTTTGAGGAAGAGCACCTCTAGGAAAGGTTCGGGGGTCTCCCAGCCCTCTTCGCCTATCACCAACCTATGGAAAAAATTTTCGGTTCGCCGTGTATTTTCAGTGCATCCTTTCGGCATATATACTATACGCTTACAAACATTCATGGCTTCTCCGGAAATCGAACCGGGGCCCATTGGTGAGGCAATCAGCGTCACTAACCACTCTACCATTTGCACAGCAAACAAGGTTACAATAATTGAACGACAACTAAAACTAAGTTCTTAAATTATAAACCAAGTTAAGTCTTGAGATTCTTACGTAAAGCAGCGGATATTCGCTAAGTGGAAAACAGGCATGGAGCCAAATTTAATCCAAACTCCCTATAATTATTAGTAACGTCACTAAATTTATAATAAACTTCCCGCCACTCAAATGTGCATAACCTTTCTGGAATGAGAGAGTCAATGACAAAAATGAGACATACGGGAAAAATGAAAATTAAATTGAATTTACTAGGGAAACTCAACTGTATTGTCACAGATTGACAGTCATGAGATATCCCACTAAGCAATTAAGAAATAATATTTAAAATATTAATTGTAATGCAGGAATTTGTTATGAAAACTTGTACAGAGCCTCTATATGTATGATGCTTTGAAGGTGAAGAAACGCATCATGGTTTTAACCAAATAACTTGCATAACGGTCCCCTTTTTTCTGTTTATTCCAAAATACTTAATCCCGTTGTTCTAGTCTCTTGGGTAATATGTAAAGCCAACACGAACATGCATTCTCTACTTTATTATGAAGGACTTTTCCTCTATTGTTTAGTCCACTGCGGAGGTCAGTGCTTTGTCTCCTGGCTCCATTTTTATTTCTGTCTGTTACTCTATTTCTGGAGAGTATTGTACTCAGTGTCACAAGTGAAAGAACCCAATGGGTTAAATTTTGACAATTTTAATGGCGTATGTAACGTAGTAATTTATGACAAGTCTGAAAATGGAGAATTTTACGAAACAAACTGCTTCTATAGGATATATTTATTTCAAAGTTTTTCTGTTTTGTTCTAGTTTGAATAATTTAAGCGTGTCAGTAATACCTTGGAAATATTTCATTTTAAAGTCTGTGTGGATTTTAAATAACTTTCACCATTTTCATTTTTAAGTCGAGAAAGGTAACTGCACTTAATTTCCTTGACTGTAGAGAAGTCACGCATAAAAAAGTAACTTTTTCATATTTGTGCACTTAAAACAAAGCCGAAATTTGCTTTTATAAATAAATACTTATATGGAGTTGCAGTAAAACTTTCAGATTTTTACATTCATATGTAATGTTTTCAGATAAAAAAATTAATTAAAAAATGCCACTATTTTCCAATTAATTCTTAACATCCAGCCTTAAAAATATGTTAATTTTTTAGGACAGTGGTAGGATTTCTAAAACTAAGGTAAATCCAAGTTTTAGCTGTACCTAATTTTGATGATCTAGTTGGCATGCTCTCTGATATTTACTCCATTAAATAGTTTTTAGTATCCTATTTATTCTATAAAACATTTGAAACTTGCTTACTTGAAATATTTGAGAAAATAATACCCAGTAAGTTTCATCATTCATTGTCTATATCATTATAATCAAAATTAGATAAGAACATTGAGTCTTAGAATATTGTAAAGCTAAAATATATGTTTAGAAGAAGGAAAAAATTAATCAAAATCCTACACTAATTTTAAGTTACTTATTTTAAACCATTATACATTCCTATACGTTTATTAAAGTTGTATAAATACATTAATGTTAGTCTTCAAAAATTATTTTACTGCGATTCAAACAAATGTGCTTTATATTAAGTACATTTTCATAACATTCCAGAATTCTTCTATAGCTTAACTACTTAGTAATTTAATTTTTTTCAGTTTTAAAACAGATACAGAATCGTAATTAATGATAGAAAAAGACTAGTAAAACTAACAGTGTCTCTGAGCAATGATACTATATGTTTGAATACATTTAAATAACTAAATTTTACATTTTAAATTATATTTCTAATAAACTAATACATAGAAATAATCTGGTGTATTTTAAAATCAGATACAAGCATTTTCTTCTTCCACTACGTATTAGTAAATCACTTAATTAAACTTCAAAGTTTCAGTAAAGAAATTTTGAAACACACCGAACAAGGCAATTTTACGAAGTATCAGAGTTTCTTCTAACATTCTCCTCATTTTAATTCAATGAGTATGAAACATAAAAATATAATTACATACATATGCTTAAATACATATTTACATATGTATGCTTAAATCCACAATTGTACTTATACTTACGTTTTCAAAAAAAATCGGAAAAAAGACATGCGTAGATTTTTTCGAATAGTATAACAAATTACGAACTTATGTCAGCCATGAGCATCGTCACTTATTCAATGAATGTTTGATTGCATGCTTTTTGTCCATAGATTAAAAATAGTTCGTAGAGAATGAAAAGTGACTCTTTACCTACAGTGTTAAATTGGAAAAGTATTCTTAATAAAAATCGGAATGTAGATAAATGTGTGGGGACCTTTTAGTCTTTTAGGATCGAGGCAAGTGAGAAATCAACTCTATTGTTACCAAGATTGGAACCACGGATCTACTAATTGCTAGTTGGATGTGATGACCATTTACACTACAAAAGCATAGCAGAGAGAAAATGAGGTAATTATTTAATACATTCTCTTACATTAAAAATATATTGCGAAGAGGCATAAGATAGAGTGGACAAAATGTGCAAGCTGACGGATGATAGTTAACTATATATTTTATTCCGGCATCACGGGGATATCTGTCACGTTTCTCAGAATGAAACATAAAAATCATTTGTGCTCTCATCTGGATTGGAACCACTCACCTTCCAGCGATTAGCTGGTCTTCCTAACCACTTAACTACAAGAGCGCACACAAAAGGATGCGTAAATAAACGTTTAATAGTCTCATATGTATCCTCAGTATATAATTTTTCATAAATGAACGTGTTGTAAATATTAAGAATATTTTGCTATGAGAAAAAAAAAAGAAACCTGAGCCGCTTCAGTTATTGCTTTCTATTTGCTTTTACAGCTGCTATGAGACAATTAAGTGCATAAAAAGCGAGTTAACCTGTTAACTGAGATTAGCTTTTAAACGTTTCATATATGACAGAATTAGAAATAATTTTAAGCATACCTATTATTCTAACTTGCGTATTTCATCTAAGTGAAGCAAGTATAAAAAGTATATAAATATGAAAATTTCAGTTTCGTTACTTTCGCTTTCAATAACGTATCGTTAGGGTTTTGCGTTGCTTTTAATACTCAAATGTTTTTCAGTCTGACCTTAAGAACGCATTCTGAAATGTTAGCAATTAAATTATTTGATTTTCATTCAAATGCATAAAAGTAATTGTTTTGAATATTTTTAAACTAAATTGTTTTGAATATTTTAAAATTATTCTTTAGGTGTATATTTATTATTTAGCTGTATGTGTGAAACACATATGATTATTAGCCAATTAAAATGCGTATTTAAAACAAACAAAAATTTTGGACTAACGTATAAAATTTATCTTTTTCTTTTTCCTTTCATAAGAGACAGAAAACGTTTTCTTTGTACCGTAGAAAGAGCAATCATAGTTAATAAAACAGAGAAGACTGGATGCAAAACTGATAAAATATGTAACTTACATTAAACACAATTCTCGAGTTTTACAGCACTTCGTGTGTTTTGCTTACCATATATGAAAAAACGTCTTCGCAAATTACATTTGAAAAATTGCGCGTTTTGATTCACATGGTTTGAGAGCCGAGAAATCACGTCCCAACGCGCTTCTGCAAACAAATTACATTTTGATAGAACTTTAAATTTTTTAAGCTTTGGCAGAACTAGTTTTGATGTGAGCAGGGGTATAATAATCAATGCGTGTAAAATACAGATTTGTATCCCTTTAACTAACTCTTGCTTTAGGTTATTTTGAAGCGGAACATTTTATTACAATTGCAACCAACATTAGAAAAATAGGGTGTCCGATTGTTATGCGAGAGGGATGAGTCTAAAATAATAATAAACAAATTATTTGGTCTCTTTTATGAATTAAAAAAATGCAATGAAAAATATTTGTAATTCGTAAATTTAAAGAATGCTGAAATGCTCTTATAAGCCCTTAACATATATAAAAGCATGTAAACGTGCTTCTTGAAAAATATTTCTGTAATGCATTTTTATTAAATACCTATAAACAGTATTTAAAATTTACAAGTAATGTATAAAATTGACAGTATTTCAATTCAAACAAAATATGTACATCGTGCAAAAGTTTTAACTTGATTTAAAAAATATAAATTATGCTATATACGTTTATTATGAATATAAATCACACTGCATAAAAATAAATAAAGCATACTGTATACTGTTCCTTCAAACTGTTGCTCCAGATCACTTAAAAGTAAAACTGAAGAAATGTTTTGAATTTACTACAGTAACAGTACAGCTAAAACAAAAGTCAAAATGAAATACCAAATTCTATAAGCAGAACAATTTATATGTTTTTTTGCGTTTTACTGACATTTTTAAATAGCTATATTCTGTTTTTTAGGGACATAAATGAAATTAATTTTAAATAGTGTTGGAAATTATTTGGAAGGCACTACTTTGGTACTTACTTAAAGATATTGATAAGTTTCCACATAACTTGAAGTAAATTTATTGATTTCAATATTTTGATTGATGAGTATAATTTGGGGTAGCTTCTGTTATCAAATAATAGCTCATTTGTATACATATTTTATTCCCTTACATATTTTATTTGTTTAAATTTCTATTCTTCAGAATCAAACACTTTGTCTGCTAAAATTTAAATTTCATCAGAATACTGAAAGAATGGTGATACTGATGATCAAACACTCAAATGTGTTCCCAAAATTCCCGAAATTCACGTGCTATGTTGTAGAGTCATTAGATTTATTGAAGCGGGAAGCATTAAAAAGATCCAATGTTCTCCCCAATCGAACTCCGGACCTTTTCCACGTTTTACTCAAGTGTGCTTTTTAATTGCACTAAGAAGACATACGGTAAGGAGGGAGAAAAACATTACAATGGTGTGAAAACACTGCACGTGATAAAATACTTCAGTATAAAATATCAACTACAGAGGTTGTTCACATAATTTTAAACGATTTTGTTTGAGCAAATGGTCTGATGTTATGTAGCAGACAAAAATAATTATTTGTAGCAGATTTACACTGATACAAATAAATAAATTATCGCCAGCAGCAATCAAAATATAAATAAATGACTCACTTAAATGCATTTTATATGGAAGACTATGGTTTTAAAGTTTCCAAAAAAAACATTCTCATTTTTTTGTACAAAATGATATTGGAATATTAGAATCGACATATCTAAGGGCAGAGTAAACAATGTCAATTATAACGAAGGAAACAATAGCCAGTTACTCTCTTTCTACGTAAAAAAGAATGCCAAAAAAATTTATAAATGATATATATACTTGATAGACCTTGATATACTTATATATACTTGATAGACCATTTCAAAATCTTAGCAGGTACTATTATCAGTTTTCAGAATATATGTCTAAACTTCGAATAAAATAATAAAAAGTTATACAAAAAAGCAACGAATGAAACTTTGCGAGCTAAGAAGAACAGCGTACGATCGTTTGTAGAAATGGTTACTAAAATCTCTTCTAAATTCTTAAAATTCCTAATATTCCTAAGTGAAATACTTTACAAATTCCTAAAACTATATGTGAAAAAAAGGCATGGCTGTGATGGAAGGACTGTAGAGAAAAGCGATCAATTTATTTTCGTTAAAGAAGAGAGCAAGATTTTCAAAGTCTTGTAAACGTTTTAAGATTATAGCTGCTTTTTCATACAAAGCAAAACCAAAAACGAATCGAAGGAAATGTAAAATGAAATATTAGGTATTATCAAAATAATGCTTGATTCCCATATTTACAAAATGAATTCTGCTTTTTTTATCTGCATCTTTCAAAGAGTGTAAAATAAGATGTCACGAGTCTGACATCAGAATTTACAAATAAATTTCTAGAAAATGAAATGAAAATGAAGACATTTATAAAATGCAAACCTTTTCCTACATAGTCTATTACGTGGCATTTATAAATTTGTGGCTCTTCATCTGGCATTTTTGGACTGCTGTCCTTTCAGTATGTTAAAATATGAATTTTCTACAGTTCACCCAAAGTCAACTGACGGATACGGAAAGCAGCACAAAAGGACTGAAAATACTCCCCATGGTAATTTTTTTTCATATTGCTGGACATTTAGGTTTCAAGATTTGGTCAAGAATGACCGAACTCGTTGATCATTCATTTAGCTATCACAACACCGAGAGGAATGCCAAGAATGCACCGCAGAGAGCAGAACGACACTCCATCTGCAAGAAGAGAGGAAGACATTACAAACACCTATGCCTTATTCGGGGCTTGAGCTTGCGCTCAAACTTATGGTCTTCTTTTCCACTTTGCCAGCAAGTGGACGCTAGGTTCGCTAGGTTAATATTAAAAATGGAACTCAAGGTGCTGATTTGCAGTTAAGAGGTAAAACTATAAGATTATAATTTAATATTTTTTTATAACTGACTGTTTTGCTGCATCAAAAGCTTTTAAAAAATGCACAAATACTCTCTGTATATACAAGAAAGACAGGGTGTATTGTTACAGAGGCGACAAACTTTCAGGATAGATAGAGTACACCTAGACGATGGGAAATCACATAGCAATGCACGGTCAGAAACGCTTTCCTGGCGTGGTGGTGACGACACAAAGCGCAATAAAGAAAGGACACAAACAATGAGACAAAACATGTTTTATGATGTTTAGTACAGCAGAAACCTACAAATAAGAACAAAAATAATCAACGATTGTCATTAAAGAAGGTGTTCGAAATTACGGCCCCGGACCATGATGCAGGCCTCACTTCTCTAACGCATGGAAAATCTGCACCACGAATGGAAAACCTCATGGAAGATGCATGATGCACGGTTATTGCATCACCATCCGATTTGAAATTTGGAACACCTTGTTTGATGATGATCGTTGTCTCTTTTTGTTGTTTTTCTTTGTTTTTGTTGTACTCCAAATAATAAACATGTTTTCTCAGCCCGTTCGTGTCCTTGTATTCTTGACGTTTCTGTCGTCACTACAGCCCCAGAAAAGCGTTACTGACCATGCATTCCTATGTGATTTCCCATCGTTTACGTGTACTCTATATCTCTCCTGAAAGTTTGTCACCGCTGTAGTGTTTCACCCTGTATAATTACTAATTTTCATATTCGAAAACTTCATATTCTGACAGACTTTTGTTTTACAAACTACAAGATATGCATGCATAAGAATTATGTCTTGAATGGTTTTAAGTTCAGTGCCCTCAAAACGTTTTTCTGGATTGAAGAATTTATTCGTAAATACTATTGAAGACTAGATATAGAATGAAAGAAAGCTTGAAAATTCCTAATTTCGGATTCATTCATTTTTCTTTTAAAATACAGAACTCTTAAGACAGGAAGTTTTCATAACTGCTCGATAGAAATACACACTTTAAAACTCATTTCATAAACGAAATAGATCAAACTACCAGTAAAAATTATAATACTGGAAAAAAATTGAATACATGATCTTCTTTCGTATGCCCCCCAGAACATGAACAGAAAACCACTTCTTATCTCTGCTCTTGTTTTTTTTTTCTTTACTCAGCTCTTTTTTTCTTCGTGTTTTGGAACCGATTTTGAATTTTAGAATAAGCATGTTTGTTTCCTTTCAGTTTTGTGTGCTTCATACACATTCTTGGACAAGCCACGCATCGCCCAGAAACCAGCTGATGCCCCGATATTTCACACACGAAGCAAAAGCGGTAGACAAAAGAGGTTATTGAATTTATGTCACGGAGAAATGTTTCAAATATTTTTCGATGGTCAAGCAGAAGCTTGAATAATGGTTATCAGAGAGGAGATTTCAACATTTGCTCAGGGAGAATGGTCGCTAAGATCATGAATGTTTAAACAGTATGGAGTGGTGAACATTTTATATGCGTGTAAAATCCGTTAGTGTTAGAGCATGTGTAATAAGCCGGAAAAAATATTCTTTAATATTCTGTTCAATAATTTTGGAATATTTCTTACTCTTAAAAGCTTTTACTTTAAAACTTATAACATTTTATTCTTACTTTAAAGTCATAATCTTTTGCTGTTTTCATGTCAGAAACTAATCGAAAAAGCAAAATTATAAATTAAACTTTGTAGGGATTTATATTTATTTCAAAAACCAGTTAAATTTAATTTTAAGTTACATTCGTATAAGCCTTCATTCCCCAAATTGTCAGTGCCAGAATATATAATTTTGGTAGCGCGCGTAAGAAATGCAAATTCTACCAGTGGGAGAAAAAGTTTAAATATCGA
>KK119718.1:413238-459172 GCA_000611955.2 Stegodyphus mimosarum | reverse complement strand
AACGATATATATTGAAACCTTTTGGATATTATGCAGTTCCCCCAAAGACTCAGTATCTTATTTCTTGTACACAAGTGCCTAGTCATTCTTTGGAAGAAAGAGAATTTTTTATCCCCAACATCCTATATATCATTTTCCGGCAAAAGACCACGCAAAAGAACATTTCCCTGCAAAAGAGACATTGAAGTTGTTACAATCGAAGATGAGGAGTCTAGATTACCAATCAAAAAACGCAAAAGTTACCGAATAAGCCAAGAAACGCCTTCTGTAGAAGATGATTTTATGGACTTGGAAAGTATTACAGATGATTTATTAGTAGACAATTGTTTAAATCAATTCAATTCTGATGAAATGGAAATGTTATGGAATTCTATTAATGAAATTATATCTGAACTATGTTAAATAATAAATTTTGTATTTATATTAATAATCTGTCCTATTGTAATAAATAATAATAATAATAAAAAAAAAAATTTTTTTTAAAAAAATAACCAATCTTGGATTGAATTAAAAAAAATGATAACCAATCTTGGACTATTTTTAAAACAAAGAGCGCAAAATAATTGTTTTTTCCAATACACGACAAAATATAAAATCATTCAAATAATATCCAATCTTGAACCCCAAAAAAAATAATTGGTTTCAGAAAAAATTCAATCTTGTAATTTTCTGATGGGGTACCGGTGTTCAAATACTTTTGTGACCGACTGTACCGTACTTCGGCGTGTTTCGAGAGAATCAAGGATATACAAGATCTGATTTTGTGTTCTTGTTTACGGAGATTTATCTTAATTTCCTATAACTGGAAATTTAAGTGAAGTCTTGAGTGAATGGATGTCGTTTACCACCGCGCAAATTCAGTTGCTACGTTTAAAGAAAAAGGAGACGAACAATTCATTAATGAATTGAACATAAACTTTATGATAAATCTTGAAGTAGTAGTAATAGTCTATATGCCTATGTCGGAAAATTCAGTCATGCGAATAAAACAAATTAGATTATTTTCAAGACTTTTCCAGAAGTGAATTCACTTTAGAAAAAAACTATATGTATGCCAACACAGAGATTTTAATAAAAAAGAACTTGAAAATAACTTCAGATGAAGGAAGCAGAACTGCAAAGCATCTACGTGGGTAAAAATTATGAAGTGTTCTCAAGATTTTATTGTAGAATCAAGGTTGACAAATGGATTAATATATTTTAATGCTTCGTTTAGTGTGTATATTCCAAATTATTAAAATAACTTGTGCAGTTGTTTGATAGCTTAAAAGATTAAGGAATTAAAGTGTATAAAATATACAAATAACTTCATAATTATCAAAATACTTCATTGCTTTGATGAAACATTGAAATGCACTAAATTACTAGACTTTATGACATGAAATTACTTCTTAACTGTGTTAATAAGTTTTGTTTGATAAAAGCTATATTACTTTTATTTATTTGTCATGCATGAAAATGTTTTCTGAGCTGTTTAACATAATTATCAGAATTCTCATTTGTTAAACATCTTAAGAGTTTCCACAAAAGGTTCCATGAAGGGAGAATCTCAGCATAAACATTTTATCATTTTCAAATTTCTGCGTTTAGCCAAGCAAAAATTAATATATTTAATGAATATGTGTGTGCATTTTTGGTGATGTTAATACAAATGTGTTTAAAAGTGCAGGGAAAACTAAGAATATGGCGGATAGTTGAGCATATAAAAATGAAATTTATGGTAAAAAATCAAAGGAATGGAAAAAGGAAACCTCTGGTTTAAAACTGTAAGAACATATTATTTGCTTATCAGCTTCAGTACCGAAACTTTTTACATAATACCATGTAAAATGTTGAACGGGAAATATGCAATTTATCTTTTGAATGCGTATTAGGTGATTTGGGTACTCTAGTGATAGCTTTTGTCGGGACTTAGAAGAGAAGGACTGCTTCATAGAGCTTTTCCCCTTGAAACAGGAAGTGAGGAGTAATGACGTAGAGATTTTGACACTGACTGCAAAGACGCAATTCGTGGCAAAGATATAAATGGTTGAAATTTGAAAAAACGGCCTTAAAAAACTGTGAGTCAAAAATAGCTTTAATTTAGAAGGGAAAATGTTAATACTGTATGTATCTGTAATAGATGAAATACGCCACGTTTTCTCAAAAGTTACAGGTTTTTCCCATCTGCATTAATTATTAAATTATAAAAAAAATTATGGCATTCATTATCTTTTCATTATCTGCATACTAAATGAAAGAATTCTGTTACTCTTCGTAAGATAAATATAATAACAGGTTTTTAAAATTAGCTCCCCCCCCGTAAAAAAACCCTAGTTTGGCATAGATTTGAATATATATGACAATTATTTTTGCTTAGATAAAGAAGAGGAGCTTATATTTGACTGAAATTGAAATTTACAGTTTTATTCACAATTTAATCTTATTTAAGATTCTTTTCTTGACCTAATTATAAATTTTTCATTGGTGTGTTTTTCTTCCGATTTGATATAATAACAGATATTTTTTAAAATAATCGTCTGACTTGTATTCACATTTATACACATACATTGTGTTTAAATAAATAAAAGATCGTTATATTAAGTTTGACAAAACAGCTTTGCTCGCAGTACCTGAAGAAAATTACTTAACCCTTCAAAAGAGATGCAAGACAGGAGGGAGACATTTTTTATACGAAATTAGTTTGACGTTTTATACGATTATAAATTACCTAAAATGCTGCGCTAGCTTTGTTTTTTACAAATTATCAAGGCATTCATGTTTATTTTTACAGTTAGAGCATGCAGCAATATTTACGTTGTCGTTTTTGAGTTTATAAGGTATTTCTCCCGCCTTCTTTGCATGCCTTCGTGGTGTAGTGGTCAGCACGCTTAACGCGTGTTCGAGAGGTCCGTGGTTCGAGTCGCGGTGAGAGCATTGCCCATTACTTCAGCTTCCAGCATTAAAAAATTCTAATGACTCTACGGTATCGCTCGAACGAAAAAGGTGGTGGATGATGCTTCTCCACCACTGGGATTTGGCGATTGATTCTCTTAATCCCCAGTTGCACTTTAAAAGGGGCAGTATAAAAAGTATTTCTCCTGCCTTTTTGGCATGCCTTCGTGGTGTAGTGGTCAGCACGCTCGACGTGTATTCGTGGGGTCCGTGGTTCGAGTTCTAGCGAGGGTATGGCTCATTACTTCAGCTTCTAGCACCAAATAATCCTAATGACTCTAAAAGTTCTATTTTAAAATCATTCGTTTGTGATTTATTATTCCTATCATCATTTTCGTAATCGGCCTCAAAATGAGTTTTCTTCAGTCTTAATTCGTGAAGTCTTTCAAAAGCACTCTGCATTCTTTTTCTTTTTTTGGAACATTACTGGATTTTAACAGCTTCTTTTGCCATAACCCAAGCAAGCGATTTTTCATGTCATCTTCACACTCACTGCATAGAAAACGTTCGCTGCAAAATTCTTGTGTTCTTCAGATTAACTGAATCCTCTCTTCGACACATGTATCCACTTTTGTTTCGCCTAAACCAAATTTTAACTTTGAAAAATATATGAAATGCAATATCACTATCTTTCTTATTTCTATGAATTTTATGACACTTTGCTACAACGCAAGAAGACATATTATATAAACGATATTTTAGAACAGTGGTCTCAAACTTACATTGCACATACGGGCCAATGCACAATTTGAAAGTTGCTGACGGGCAGCAATTACAAAAAAGAGGGCGAGAATTTTTCTAACGAAACAAAATTTGCTAATTAAATTAAAAACGTTTCGTTTGTAAAAACAGGCGAACAAAAATAACGCAAAGAAAACGTCAAATATATACTTATATTTTGTCTGAAGTATAAAATTTCGTATCTGCAAGAAATTTCTGTTGGTCACAATCTGGAATTCAAACAGATTAATTATTAAAATTTTACAGCTAAATATTTAAATTTTCAAATTGGTATTTATTCAACTAATTGTAATGTATTGAACATCCTTTAATTTAAACTAAAAAGAAATATACGAAAGCTTCCCAAGAGGTTCAAAACTTGAGCATAAACAATGACAATCTATTCTTTTTCTCTTATTCTATGATTTTTCTATGACGCAAAACAGGAAAACATATATTTGTATGTAAATTAGTGTAAATATCTTTTTTTTACTACATTTTCAGCTACAACACCTCATGAAGTTTCGATTTTCACGAAGTTTTTAAACTTGGAGGGAAATTACTAAAAAATATCATCACAAATTGTAAATATTCATTGGCAATCTGGATCCTTTCGTAGAGTTATTAATTTTCCATACGAAAAAAAAAGCCGTTGTCGTGTAAATGTCCTCAGAAAGAAAACGAATATTCTTGTTGCGAAACTTTTAAGACTTGTCCTTAGAAAATCTACTTTTATTTACCTCGATGATATAATAGTGACTAGTGAAAATACTATTCATTTCAACCTCTGCCAAGTAAATGTGAACTTGCGTTTGTTGAAGCTCTTAAAAAATTCAAATTGGATTGTATAAATATTGCATTAAAGTGGATATTTTTGGTGTTATCTTGGAATGCTCAAGAAGGGAATTGGACTGATATAGGTTTTGGATCTGAATAGCTATTCAAAAGATATTGACATTTGAATTTTTGGACTTGGAAAGTTAAAAGTTTATCAAGAAATGAACAATCAAACCTGAATTAACATCTGAAAATTTGAGCTTGCACAATACTTTGAGAGGATAAGGTAGGTTTTTCCATTAATTCTTTATTCAGTTTTATAGTATATATTTTTGGCTGTCAATTGATATAAAATATTATTTTTTAAGGTGTACATATGTATCTGAAAATAAGATGTTTTCAACATATTTTTTTTGCTTTAATTTAATATTGAATTTTATTAGAATCCATTGCAAAAATTTAAACATGAACTGATAAAAGTACATGCTCTTCTTTTTTAAGTCTTATGCAATAATTTTGAGGTAATATTATTTATTATTTGCATAATATTCTTATAATTTATGCATTAAAATATTTTACTTTATTTTAATATAATATGCAGAAAACTTTAAAAATCTCAACACATAGATTAACTTTTATTTACATTTAATAGCATTTAAGTTCTTTAATACTTATTTCATTTTTAGTAATGGTCATAGTTAAAATTTAATTTTAATTTAGAAGTCTAATTCAATATTTATGTGTTAATGGCCTCAACTAGCCCAAATAATATAAATTATTCATAGATTCCTGCAACACCATCAACATCTTCTTCGAATATTTCGATTACGACTTCAAACTTGGGTGAATCCTTATAGAGCACTAACAACTAGTTAGCAAGATGCACAGCCAACTTAAAACATTTAGGAGCAGAGAACGCTAGGCTAAACTAAACAAAGCGACCTAAACGGAATCTTTGACAACTATGAATTAGGCTTCAGCCTATTAATTGAATGAGATCAACAAATAGTACCTCTTCAATAACAATTAGATACACATAAAATACACGTTGAAACTCAGCAGAATCAAACTGAAACTCACACAGTATCAAATCGATACTCAGAGAAAACTTATCGACTCATTACTAAAACAGATTGAATCACCCACAACCATAGGACCTCAACAAGCTGCCTCAGCAAAAATACAAGCTTCTACCACATATTCTAAACTTGAAGAGCCCCCATTTTTGCAAGCACAACGTAAAAAAAGGATATAATACCCCTAATAAAAGCCATCAGAACACGGTCTGGTCATGTCCTCTAAAGGCTCCAATAACTCTCCAAAGCAGATTCCGGATCATCTAGCTGCACAGCTAAATCCAATCAAATTAGGAGTTCGAATTCAGCAAATCAGACCAACTTGCAACTAAGAATTATTAAGTCGTTGCAACTCCAAGGAGCACATTAATAAGCTGAAGGATTCCATTTCTGAGCCGCGTTTACTCAAACACTCACTTAATAACAGCCGCCAGTAGGAACGGATGGAGAAAGAAGACCAGAGCGTATCGTCTGAACATGTCTGAAGCATTTCTGGCGGAGGCTAGTTTGGTGTATACATGTTTTAAGTCTTTTTCGAGAGATTTTAAATGCGTGTAAACATGTCTAAAGCGCCTTAAAGAAACTCTGAAAACGTTTAAACATATCTTGAGCAAAAATCTAACACTGGGGGAAAATTGGATAAAAATTACAAACAAAGTATATTATAAATTGAATGAACTCGTTGTATTACAAATTACAACAGCTAGAAGTATTATTATTATGATTTAGCGATAATCTTCCTATACAAATAATTTCATTGAATTAAATTGCAAAATAATAAATGTATTAAACGCAGGCGTTAGAAAATCTTCTGTTAACATGAGTTATGATGCAAGAGTTTATAAAAATTAATTAAGTATAAAAATTGGCACGAATACAATAAAACAATACACAAGTTCTACATACATATAAACTTGAATACAAGACAACAACATATGCAGTAAAAACAAATACATTATGCATTTAAAAAGGAATATATGAAGAAGAAATTAAAAATCCCATGGCATTGAATGTGAAGCGAGTCGCTATTTGGTCCAACAACACTTACCCACATAGACATAGCGACAATACGCTTCACAGCTGTGAAGCGTATTGTCGCTATGTCTGAAACAACAACAAAGTCGTGAGAAGGTTAAAAATAAGCTTTATATTTGAACAGAATTTATAACACAAAGGCACTCTCTTTTGTTACAGTATAACCCAAACTTGTGGTGATGCAACTATATACAACAGTGAAATTTAAGTCAAATGTTGAACAGTAGTCAAAGACTATACAATTAATTACTAAAAACTGGCTAAACTCCTCTCTAGGAGCGTCAGCAGTGAGAAACAGTGGAAAAGTGTCAGCAGTAAGAAAACGCTAAGCCGAATAATTACAACCATCAGAGCTGGCATGAGACTGCACGTAACGTGCACGCAATTTCAGAAAGACGCTCAATCTTAAAATTAAAAAAAACTCAGTTTAAATACTGGCTACTCATTTGCACTCAGGTGAGGAGAACGCAAAGTATAAGTTTTGGTAGAGGTTGAAATTATAAACAACTAGTTAATTAACATAAAATTCCAACAATTTTTGCCACCAGAATTTAAGCGCAACAATAGTTTTTAATGACATTGCAAATATTTTAAATTATAACCTGCAATATGAGCCAACTTTTACAGTCCTGAAGTTAAATGTCTAAAACTAAATTAAAATTTTTACGGAAGTTTCAATTTCATTGGAGAAAACTTCGTCTCATCTCAGTTTAGTTCTATCTTATTTTCTTCCAGACATCTGGAAGGAAAAATACTTTATATCTTTGGAACACGTCAATTCTTTTTCGCAGAAATTCTTGCCAGGACGTTTCCCGTCCTGGCAAGAATTTCGTCCTGGCACTCACATGAGAAATCCGTAGTTTTTGTGCCGGCCGCTTAGTTCTTGGTTCGTCAGCTGGCAGTTTGCGTTTCTGGACTTTGTTCCTTATTCGTGCGGGTTTTTTCTGGGGCTAATAGTGTAGGTTTGTTATCAAAATGACAAGAAATAGACCCTAAAGAGAAAGAACTGTGGTACTGAAGCCACGTACGAAAATATTTGCAGAACACCCCAAGAAACGGTACTTAAGACCGCGCCTATCAAGAAGGAGAGAAACTAATTAGTGGCTATATCACCGGGCGGGGTTGCCACATCATAAAAAGCCCCAGTTTAAAGCTCTTCAGATTTCTGCAGTGAGTGGCGGCAGTAATGGACGTTTCATCATGGAATATATCAATGGAGTTCCCTGCAATATGATTATCGATACAGGAGCTAACCTTATCATCATCCGAAAAGATTTGGGCCAACAACTGGAAGGTAAACTCATCTGGACGCCCCGCTGCGTTGCCCTCCAGACTGTGTCCGGCGAGAAAATCGACATCGATGGAAAATTAAACATTAACGTCACATTTGAAAGTGCCGCCTACCATCACATGGCAATGTGGCAGAGATTACAGACCCTTGCATACTCGGATTGGACTTAAAAGACTTTATAAGGAAATACAATTTTTACTTGGAACCAAAAAATAACGAACTGCATTCTGCCTCGGAGGACATAGCCTTATTCGGAATTAATCATGAAGGAGGTAAAGTTGTCCATCAAATCAAAGCTCAAGACAATATCACAGTACTAGCAAGAACGGAATTCCTACTTACTCGACCCATAGCCGAAAATAGAAATTTCCACTACTGTGTATTTTAATACCCCAAGCACTAACACGGCACAAGGAGTACTAGTAGCCTCGGTACTCGTCGACTTATCGAAGATAATTATCCCTGTGAGAGTTGCCAATGTAACTGACAAGGCGAGAATTATTAAGAAAGGCGAGGTGGTTGCAGCATCTACTCCAGTGACCGGGCTTAAACGAAGCAGTAACACTCCAGAATCCATGTCTTCAGAGTTGTTTTCAGAATCCATTCGGAGTTATTGCAGAATCCACAATTAGGCAATGTTGAGGAATGTTGCCCAACGTGTCATTCAAGAATTTCAAGATGTTTTCCCCGTTCGACTTTTGACGTGGGTCGAACCAGTTTGACACAACATAGTATCTATAACGGGACTCATCCCCGAATTAAGCAACATCCAAGATGTCTACCTATTGCTAAACAGGAAAAGGAGGGAAAACTTATAAAGGCCATGCAAGAAAGCAATGTTATCGAGCCTTCAGCAAGCCCATGAGCACTCTTCAGCACTCCTATCGTATTCGTCAGAAAGAAAGACAGTTCAACCCGATTTTGTGTTGACTACCGCCGGTTAAACCAGGTTGCGAAGAAAGACAGCTACCCTCTTCCTAGAATTGGAGGCTGTACGGACACTCTCTCTAGAAGCAAGTGTTTTTCGACTCTTGATTTAAAGAGTGGGTATTGGCAGGTAGAGATACATCCTGATGACTGCTTTTACTACCGGACAAGGAGTTTGGCATTTCAAGGTGATGCTGTTTGGACTACGTAATGCGCCGCTTTCATTCGAGCGCCTAATGGAGACTGTTTTGAAAGGTCTTTCCTACGAAGCCTGTTTGATATACGTGGATGACATCATCATCGTCGGGAAGAGTTTCGAAAAACATCTAGAAAATCTTAGAAAGGTGCTTCTCGAATGCGCACCGAGTGTACTACCGTTACATCACGAAGGCATGCTGGAAGGAGAAACAAAAGACCTTATGTACTCCCTCTTTTAAAGAGAAAATGGGGAGGAGGGGACCCAGTAGCCAAATACTAGTGGTGACGAATTATCGTCTACTACCTTTTAATTCGGGCGCCACTGTAGAGTCACTAGGTTATTTTAAAGCAAGAGACGTGAAATATGTGCAGTGCCTAGGACTCGAAACTGGACCTCTCGAATATGCGCCGAGCGTGCTACCGTTACACCAGGAAGTCTTGCTGGAAGGAGGGAGAAATACCTTATAAGCTTTTTCATTTGATTGCGCATTTATCTGAGGAATTTTTTAATTCTAGTATAAACATGATACTGTGATTTTAGTCCAAGAGACTGTTTTTGGGAAATTAAGGTACGTTTGTAGATTAGATGTTAGAACTCTGTACCTTGTGATGTAGAGGGCAAACTGAATAACCTTTTTAATGTTAATGAATTATAAATGCTTCATGACGTGTATTTGTTTGAAAAGTAAATTGTTCTGTTAACTGTTTTGTAGGCCCACCAGCGGCCGAGTGGTAAAAGCCGCTAAACACTGGTAGTTCGGTCTAGGGTTCGAGTCCCGGGGAACGGGCTGGCTGAATGGGCGTTTTCGGGGTTTTCCCCATGTGTAACGTGAATACGAGCCAATTTCCCTTAAAAAGACCTCCACGGGACATCTCTCCCTTTCTAGGTAGTGCCTGAGGGCGGAGCACGTAATAAGTAAAAAAAAACTGTTTTTTTAAATGTGTTAAGTTCTCTGGTGTTGTGAATGGTAAGTGAAAATAAGTTAAATTAAAGTAAAAGCCAGCCATCATGAAAGTTGCTTTGAAATTTTAAGCTTAGCACATTAAGTACAGTCTTAAAAAAGTGTTTTTGAGGTCTAGTGTGTCTAAGTTATTAAAATTCAGGATTTCGATTAGGAGGTAGTTTGTTGAAAATTTTATGCATTTTTTCACACGCGCCAATGCTGGAGAGCAGAGGTAAGAAAATAATTGTAGAGAAAGTGTAAAGTGTAAAAGATTTTGGTGAAGTTGAAATGGCAACGTGAAGTGCATAAAGAGTAATGATACGTTTGATAAGGTGTTCAGAGTCAAATTAAATGTAGTGATGACATGAAATTCGGTCCTTAGAGTTTGAAGCTTCTGAAAAAAATTTCAGATCAGTTTTAGGCTTTTAAGCGCATGTTTTTGTAAAAGTTTGCTCATGTTATAGGTTCGAAGTTTAAAATCTTAGCAAAGTCGTTTAAGTGTCTTTGTTACGATTACTTGAATTCTGATGAGAAAACTATAAGGTTATCATTTAAATTAACCAGTTATTTATAATTTCAGTCTTTACTGTAACTTCGCCTTTCCTCTTCCTCACCAGAATTTAAATAAGATTAAATAGTATTGAAGCTGACGTTTTTGGATTGCATGACAGAGCTTTTCGCATGCACGTTCTGTTGAATTTCTGACAGCTCTTACAAGTCGCAGTTATTTGCTCTGCGTTTTAGCGCTGCGGCATTTTAATTTGGTTCGCTGGTAGAGTTATTGAGATAACTCTAGATCAGTGGCGGCTCGTAGCTAAAATTAGTGGGGGTGCTGTTCCAAAAAAATTTAACCTTTGTTTTAAACCTGTGTAAAGGCAAACAAACATGTATAAAAAGAAAATTTATTTTGAAACTTCCATGAAATTTTACAAAAGAAAAATTAAACATTTCTTAGTTACTTTAACTTAAATTGTTACAGTTCAAGCTTTACCTATTCATTTAAAAATGAAATCCATTCTTCTTGTTTTAATTTGCGCGAAGAGATCAATAATTTTATCCTTGATCTCTGGATGACAACTGAGGAAATTTTTCTATATTGAAAGCATTGCAAGCGAATGAAAACGAAAGCTCTTGAAGTTCACTTATGTAAAATAAAAGAAACGAAAAAAAATGAATCAAATAGAATAGCGGAAAAATAATCTAACCAAGAATATGGTGTATGATTTTTAAACACAGCAGACGCGGAGTAAAAAAAAGAACCAGCTCCCAACGATACTCCAGATTCGGCACTGTAAAAGCGACAGTGCTCTCTCCCTCTCAGCCTCGTACGCTCCTTCCTAAGAGCGCATGCGCAGAACAGCCAAATACCACACGCGCGGAGGAAGAAATAATCACGTTTCCAGAATTTCGGCACTGCGAGAGTGACAGTGCTGTTTTATCTCCCTGGCTCGAATGCTGTTTTCTGTGCGCGCTTGCGCAGAACAGCCTTATCAAGCGCAGTTCCATACAAAAACTTTCGTACCTTTTTCATAAACTGGAGGATGGCTACTGACTTTAAGTTTAAGGATTATATATTGTAGAAGTATAAAGAAAGAATTAAAGAAAAAAGGGTTCATTATATTAAATATTAAAAATAATAATAAGTGGAAACAGGGGGTGCTGCAGTTCCACAGTGCTTATTACGAGCCGCCACTGCTCTAGATATAATTAAATTGTCTAGAAAAGGGGTTCCCGACCCTATGCCTGCGGGCGCCAGGGCGCTCGCCGCCCGTTTACCGTGCGCCCGCCGGTGTGCTATCCCAATAAAAATATTTTAGTTTTCAATAAAATTCTATGTGAAAGTTTTCTCAGTTTCAATGAAATAGAAATTGCGTGCAACACATATGTCAGCACAAAGCGAAAGGCGATCGATCTCTTTTACCCTGGTCTAGACTTTGACTACTATTCCACGTTTTAAACTAAATTTGATTGTTCAAGTTTAGTTGCATCATCCCGAGCTGTTTTATTAATCAAAAAAAAATATTACATGAAATGTTGATAAATACCAAAACTTAAATAAAAGTAGTTTGTTATATTCATTAAACAAAATTAAATACTTAACATCTTATAAGGAATCGTTTAGTTTTGCTAACCAGTTATTTATGTCAGTTTGCTTTGCTGTCTTTCTCGCTTTCCGTTTTCCTACCAAAATGTAAATTTATAGTTCAGGTGTATTCAAACGAGGTAGAAAGGAGATATTACTTAAAGGAAGGTGTTAAAGGGTTGAATGAGAGCTTGGTTCGCCTGCTGAAAGCCACGTTTGCTAAATGATTCTCTTGAGAGCAGTATATCTGCCAGCGTTGTGTTATTTTCACAATTAGGCTTGTCATGCCGACTTTAGGTCAAAGCCAACTTGCGTGTTTTTTGTCTGTGTAGCCTTTCGGTTAACTTAAGTTAGTCACAATTTAAAATTTGTTACTTTTGATTTAAACCACAAATGCTGTCAGTTCTGTGAGCACTATTAAAGCCTTCTGTTAACTTTTATTTGAGTTAAATAAAAGGGTCTTTTACATCTTTCATATGTTTCTGTCGTCATCACAAGACATAGAGATAATTCCCTTTCGTCTCAAGCGTTCTCGTAAATTTGATGCTACTATCGAAGACGAAAGTCTTTAAGAATGAAAAGCTAACCGCATCTCCCCCTCTCCCTAAATTGTAAAACTGCTCCCTAGTTGGGAAATCGTGGTGTAAATTATTAAAATAATGGATAAAAGTTTTGGAGGAACTGAAAGTATTGATTGTGTTTGTACACAGGATGTTAGGAATACGGCTGAAATTTTGTAGGTATAAAAAAAATGAGCCAGTACAGAGTTCAGAAACCCATGCACTGGCGCAAATAAGAGCTTTTGTTACGGTATTCGCTCTAACACCTCTTGATGCGAGTGGCAGTTTTACCTAATTTCTATGTTGTGAATTGCATCTCCGCGCTCATTGTCGACATGACTACATCATCACTTCTCATTTCCTGTTTCAGGGGAAAATGCTCTATGAGCTAGCCCTTCTGAGTTTTACAACAGATACTCGCTGATGTGTTTCAACAGGATATGACAAAAAATTGGGAAGATATTGCAAATCTAATAAATATTTGGGCGTGATAAAAGATAAACTCATTTAAAATAATACTACCTGTTAGTTAATACAAATTTTAGAATGCATTCTATCGAATAAAGAAAGCCATTTTTTACTCTGTAAAGGTTTCTTGGGTAGTTAACTATTTTTTGTAAATTGAATAGTTAAAAGAGTGTTTTTACGTTATATGACCTACTTTTTGTGTCTTTCCGTAGCATTTTACATAGAAACATGAAACCAGAATTTCCCTGACATTGAAATCAGGACAGATTATTCAGGAGTATCTACAATAAACACTACTGTGACAGAAGTGGCTGATCTAGGTTGAGTTTCAAAATCATATCTATTAGATTACGACAGTCTAAAAATAAATACAGTAGCCTTCGACAAGCAGCGTAAGCGGAAAAATAGATTCAATGAGTAATAAATGCGTGTGATTATTTAAAGAGGAAAGAAAATGCGAAGCATGCTACTGCTGAATCTGCTTAATTAGACGTTTCATTACGCAACCTTCACGTTTTTAAAAGGTTATTTGAAAATAACACAGAAAGGTAGGGTACATTTACGGATTAAATACCAAAGTATACTTCCGTTTTATCCATTGACAAAATAAATTTGTGAATTTAATTAGTGAAAAAAAAAAGAGTGATTAATTTATTCGTAATTCTAAGAAAAATAATTTCGAAAAGAAAAATTCCTTTTAGAAATGTTGAGCAGATCTCCAGTCCTTGTAATATTAAACATGCGAATTCGTCAAACAATCTTAATTCAGTATTTCTTATAATGAAAAGCATTTACAAGCTAGTGAGAAAATGATTAATCGAACCAAGAGGCAGAATAATCGAAATGAGAGATAGCAACTAATCAGGGTCAGTAAGAAATTATGTAAATATGTAGATTCCGTTTTTCGAAAAATAATGTTAAATATTTTATGAATGAAACAAGTAGGATAAACTTTGAATAGGATTTAAAAGGGAGAAATGGATGTAGATGATCTCAATCCATGTATTGCTGCGGAATTTTTTTATTAATATTATTTGATTTTACTTGTAATGCGAAGGATGATACGTTTAAAGAAAAATAAACTCTTTAGCTCTAAATAACGTACAACAAATCCCTTTGATTTAATTATGCTAATGGTATTATAGAGACTAATACTAAAGGTATGAAGGTTTAAAAGGTATTTTTTAAGGTTTTAAAGGTATGCTACCTTTAAAGGTTTTTCGTACAAAATACTAGCTGTCAAGTCGCTGGAATTAGAGCTTTCACTTGTTAGCTAGGCATCACTCACATCACGAGAACATGTGTAGGATAGAGTCATAATTCTTTACATTCTCCAACACTGAAAGACGACTGAGGAGAGGGGAAGGTGACCCAACTGGCAAATCCAACTGGTGGCATCAGTTTTAGTTTGAGAGCCACTGTAAAGACTATTAGGTTTTTGGAAATCAAAAAATATGAAAAATTAGCTGTACTCTCTCCAAAATTCGAATCTCGGATATTCCGCTTCCTTGCCAAACGTACACGAAAATACATACACGAGGAAGGCGGGTGTAATTCCTTACAGGGACAAGGAACAGCGGACGGAGTCCAGAAATTCGCATATGGATTTACAGGTTTTGCTCCTTCGCATTACTGTTCTAGCACAACATTCATCACTGATGTACTGCACTTTCCCCTCGGGAGTCAGATCAGCAACTAATCCACTACACAGTATGCAGTGTTCTCTCCTTTCTCCTACTGGGCGGCCCCTCCATGTTGCCGGTCTCCGTCCTGCAATCTGCGTTTCTTTACACACAATTCTAATAGTTTTACATTAAACATTACAATTTACATTAAATTGCCAATTAACATGTTGATAATATCTTGGTGTCAATTTTATATTTCATTGTTCATAGGTACATTTTTATTCATTTCGCAGAGGAACTTGTTGGATCCATGTATAAATATTTCATGTCATTAGTTTTGGCATGTTTCTGTTCTCTCATATGCCGTGAGCTGCATCTTGCGAGATATTTTGTCCTGATTGCTTCGTACTCAGGGATATCTTATATTTTCTGGTGTGATTGGATACTTGATTTTGCAATGCTTTCTTTTGCGACTTGACAGCTAAATATATAATGCTCGGAGTCACCCCTTTTCCCACATATGCAGATATATATTTCGCTTAGTTTTCGAGCAAAATAATATGTGGGAAAGTGACAATGTCCCGTTATGAATAGATTTATTGAGAAACTACATGAGATGTAGTCATACGAGGAGGATTTATATATTTTATACTCTCTTCTTCCTTCTTTTGCTTCATTCCATTCATGTTTCCGGATTTCAAGTTTTCTTTTTTCTTAAGGCGTTCTTGATATATACTACTTTCTGGAATAGTATTTCTCCTATAGGCAGCGATTCATTCTGTACATCTTATTTGACAAGAGTATCTGCTTTTTCATTATACGCTCGACTAGCAAGGGCTTTTACCAGTTTTATTACTATTTTAGTACTGTCGTTTACCAGGGCTAAATCGTGAATCTCTTATACAACTGGAGATTTATTTCTGCAATCTGCAATTACCCGAACTGCTGCTTGACTGTCGGAAAAAATGGTAATTAGGATGAAGTTTCGATATGTTGCTGAAATAATTGCTCATTTTATAGCTGTTCCCTTGGCATGGAATTTGTTGTTACAATTTGCGCAGATGGCCTTTCCAGATTTTTCTTCATGTTCTGAAATTAGGATAACATGAGAGCTCTTGACTTTGTTGTTAATTTTCGACCCATCTGTATACGCCATTGGGTATTTGTTTACTGCATTAATAAGTACTTTTATACCAATTCTGATATTCGAATCTGATGCTCGGAGCCACAAGTATGGATGCCCTGGAAATTCATAATATAATGCGCTAATTTCTTGATCATTTATTGTGTAAAAGTTTTCTTAATTTTAGAATTTTTTTAAGTCAGCTACTTCTTCTGTTCGAATGTACAGTGGGGTAATTCCTGTTAGCACACGTAAGGCGGCAGTTGATGTTGAACGAAACCCTTTTGCTGTTTGGAGGAGGAAAGGTTCTTGGATTGAAGTCAATGTTCTTAGTTTGCGTGCGTTCATTGGGTATCCCCAAATAGCTGCTCCGCAAAGCACCATCTTTTCAGTTGCTGTATGATAAAGGATATTTTGTATTTTTGATTGAAGACCCCGCGCTGTATTTTTTATTAGGACTCTTGAGAACTCCTGCGTTTTTTTAAGCACATTGTAAAAGTGTGGTATCCAGAAGAACTTGGGTTCTTTTATTAGGCATAAAAATTTTATTTCCTTGACTGTTCTAATTTTTTGATTATTGACTTTTATGAATGGATGGCTTTGCAAAGTTTTACTCGTTTTAGGAACTAGAATCGTTTTTGATTTCGTTTCCGAGATGATTAGTTTTTTTTTATTACAGAGATCACTGAATTTTGAAAGGGTATAGTTACAGTTGTGCTCCCGAATAACCCTTAAATGTCCTTTCACAACAAACGCTGCATCGTCTACACATGGAATCATCTATATACGTTCTATCCATTAATAAAAAGTTATCTTGCTGAATGTAATGTTCCACAGGTATGCGCGAAGGCAAGAACCATGTGGACACAATTTTGATTCTTTATTTCAATTAGTAGGATATTATTAATGATAAAGATTGATTTGAAATCTATTTGAGAGATTGTTTTTGATTATCATGTAAATGTTCTTTGGGCATTTGATGTCTCTTAACTCTTCTATGATACCTGGCCACCATACCGAATTGAATGCGTTCTTAAGTCCATGCACATGATGGCTGAATACTGGTTGCACATTTTATTGTGGTGAATAATATCTTGAAGATTGGAGATTGCACGTAGTGTTGATTTTAGGGAGTCTAATACCGTATTGGCTTCGGATGATACTATTTCGCTCCGTATGGTGACTTTTTCTATAGCAATGGCGTTTTCTAATGTAAGCCATTTTTCTCTTTCTAAACTTTCCTTATTGCAGGAAGTAGGTTAATTGGACGAAACGCACCTCTGTCTAATGGTATTTTATTAAGCTTTTTTGAATAATATGATTTTCCTTATTTTAAAGTATGATGGAAACACATGAAATTTTAGATATTTGTTAAATAGCTTAAGAAAAATGGTGGAACGGCGGGGTAGACTATTTTTATAATTCTATTTTCAATACCATCCGGCCCTGGTGCTTTCGTGTTGAATTAGTACTTGATGATACTTGATATTTCTGATTGCTTAAAATTTTTATCATCTGTTGTGTCTGGTAAAGAAATACTACATCAGATTATTCTCTGTTCTGGATGGTCATCTACTGGAGAGTCTTTAAGAAACACTGCGTCTAATATTTTGTTGAGTACAAGAGCTGTTGCGTTTTCAACTGGAATTTCTTCTGAATTCTTTATTTCTTTTGGGAGGGTGAGGTTAGGTGTTTGATATTTGTTACCATTTTATAAAGTTCACCATAAGTCTTTTTATTGTTACGGCAAAAAAATTTCCAACTTCTCATTTTTGCTTCTGTTATCTTCTTTTTGTACAATGCTAACTGTGCTGAATACTTTATCCGTGCTGCTTGTTTCTTACAGTATAAATGTTTAGCCTGTTAGCATAGAACAGTATCAAAATAGAACACAATGGTCTTAATAAAGAAATGCGCAATGTCTTTGATGGCTCATTAAAGTAGATGAGCAAAGCTTTTTTATATTTTGGAAACTAGATGAAAGTTCCCATGCGGCAAGGACGGACAACAATTTTTGTTTTCTTGATCTTATCAACGTTGTGTTCTATTTAGTTTATTAAAAATGAAAGCATCTCCACTCTTTTTAGGTACTTTATAAGTTATTTTTTCCCCTTTTTGGCGTGCCTTCGTGGCGTAATTGGGAGCACACTCGGCGCGTGTTTAAGAGGTCTAGGTTTCGCGTCCCGACGAGGGCACTGTACTTCTTCATGTCTTCTACTTCAAAATAACCTAAGGATTCCAATTCATTGGATTTTAAATTCTATTACGACTCAGCAATATATTAGTGCAAAATGAAATAAAAGCAATATGAATAAGAAATTTTAAAAATATTCACGATCTTGTTTTTTCGTTTTATAAGTGCATATCTGATCATCTGCATTTAGAAAAGCTTAATTTGTTTATTCGATAAAATGCATGCTACATTATGTTATAAAGGAACCCACCACGAATCAAGAGAAGCCTTGTAAACTTCTCTGTTTGAGATAAGTGTAAAGAAACTGTAGTTTTACTTTAAGATGAAGAGTTTTGATACATTATAGAAATTTATTATACTTCGGAGAGCTAGAGCAGAAATTAAAACCGGTTTTAAGTCCATCTGTGCCAGCACACTAAAAATGAAGATTTCTGCAATGAAAAAAATTAAATATTTAAGCGAAAAAAGGATGTGCAAATGCAATTAATAGCAAAATTCAATATGTGCTTTTATACATTTCTTTGGAAAACCATTCGTGATTTGAAGAAAGAAAGACAATGACACCCAAACTTTTGAAATCTTTAAATGAATCTAGTCTCTTTCAAGTTAGTCCCTTTTGAATATGAATCAATTTTGCATAATGATGAATGTTTCTGGAAGACTCTTAATTTCAAAGTATTTAGAGTCTTCTGCGTTTCAGCTGAAAACCCCATTAAGAATTCAAAACAATTACCCTTTATTTCAGTTTCGGAAATAAAATATTACGTGGAATCAATTATTTGGCATTCTATAATATTATTTAGAGCATCCATCTGTGACATTTTTTAAACGACTATGGATGACGAAGTACCACTGCGAATTTCATTTCCTTTAAAACTGCTGCATTTTCAGGCCACTGTTTTCTGGAGAGTCATTGCGGTAAAGTAGCGAAGATCTCAATATACTTTACATTTGATTTTGAAGTCTATAAGAAAGTATACTTGATCCACAGTCTCTTTGTATCTTAAAAATATGACCATTTTTTTTCATCTTGGGGAATTTGGAGTTCACTGCGGTAAAACTTATTGCCTCGTCTCAGGGTTGTAGCTTTCTACACTGCCCTGCGAAAGTTATGGAACAGCATGTTTTCCAAAGCTCACCATTACCAAAATGTCAGTAATGTTTAAATTCACAGTTCATATGCATGACAGTAACGAAGTTTAAGAAAATATATGCAAAAACAATAGCTACCACTCTTATTTTATAGAAATGAATACTTATATAGGAGTTGGAGAAAAAATGCAAAAATTGTACTTTTTCTTCGCAAGTATTGATCTTCAGTTGTTATTACAGTTTCGTGGACAATATCCAGGAGAGTCTATTAATGCCCAGGAGAAGTCGTGTGCTCGATTAGTTGAGGTGGCGGGCGATCGGATGGATGGAAATGGGGATGTCACAAGCTGATGCTGCTAGACGTCTCAATGTCTCTCGTAGTGTGGTCCACGGGCTATGGAATCAATTTGAATACAAGGATTTTGTGTCTAGAAGACATGTTCCAGGCAGACCTAGAGTTACAACACCTACTGGAGACCGTTATTTAGTTCTTTAGGCCCGAAGCAGGAGTAGCATTTTTGTGCCTCAGCTCATGGCAGATCATTTAGTGGCAACAGGAACAAGAAGCTCAGCTACTACAGTGCGCAGACGCCTGCACTATACAGGTTTATATGCAAGAAGATCAGTTCTTTGTTTTCCCTTAATCCGAGGACACAGTGGTGCCCGTTTATGCTGGGCAAGAGAACACGTCTCCTGGACCAGTCAACAATGGGTATTTATTCTCCAGGTTCACATTAAAGAATGATTCAGGTAGTCAGCTGATTTGGAGGGAACAACGCACCACATACAACCAATCCCACATTGTGGAAAGACAGAGTTACAGAGGTGGTGGAATAATGGTCTGGGCTGGAATCTCTCTCGGTGGTCACAATGACCTGCATGTGTTCCATGGGGGCTTTGACTGGTGTGAAATATTGAGACAAGATCCTTGATCAATATGTCCGCCCATATACCGCTGCTGTTGGTCCTGGATTTCTTCTGATGGACGACAATGCGCGATCGCACCTCGATCGGGTTGCTGATGAATATCTTGAGGTCACGGTATGGAGCGGATGGAATGGCCAGCTCAATCCCCAGACCTGAATCCGATAGAGCATCTTTGGGACTACCTTGGGAGACAGGTTGCTGCTTAAGTCCTACTCCAAGTTCGTTGGACGAGCTTGAACAAGGATTACTCCGTGTCTGGTCGTTGCTTCCCATTTCACTGACCAACAGCTTAATTAAGGGCATGAAACTTCGCAGCCTCCAATGTATTGCAGCTAGGGGTATACCCAATTTTGTAATGTTACCACCCCATTTTTCCTAAAAAAACTGTGGTATTCTATTTCTCCAAGGATTTCTCTGACAAGAGTGCAATTTTTTGTTGTAAGTCATGTTTGTGTTGAAGTTTAGAAACATTCTATGTCGCATTCATTAAAGAACTGTTCAGTGAACATGTCCTGTAAATTTCTTGTTTCTGTGTTGCTTCATTCTCATAATAGACGCAAAAAACATGCTTTTCCTTAACTTTGGGAGGGTAGTGTATTTCCAATTCATATTGAAGGATCTCCGGTATGATTCAGTTGAAAACTTTAATGCCTAATCATAGAAGGTGTTTGTATACTCACATGAGAAAATTCCAGGGATCATTCTAATCATGTTGCAAGCGTTGAGACTGCAAGATGGAAACTACTTTAAAATAGTTTTAGAAGCGGGCTACTTTGCATAAGTGTAGAACACTTTATTTTAAAGGCGGCCGCAACTACATTTAAATCAGGCAAGTTATGAAAATTTGGTTGGTCGCATCATGCTTCTTTATGATCAGTCATATTGTAAGGTATTTCTCCCGCCTTCTTCACGTGCCTTCGTGGTGTAGTGGTCTGCATGCTCGACGCGTAACCGAGAGGTCCATGGTTCGATTCTCGGCGAAGGCCTTGCTCATTTTTCATGTCTGATGCTTCGAAATAACCTAATGTCTCTACACTGGCGCTCGAACTAAAAAAGGTGGTGGATGATGATTCTCCACCACCGGGATTTGGCGACTGGGTCCCCAAAACCCCAGTCGCCCTTTAAAAGAGGGAGTATGTAAGGTATTTCTCCCGCTTTCTTCATATGCCTTCGTGGTGTAGTGGTCTGCATGCTCGACGCGTAACCGAGAGGTCCGTGGCTCGATTCCCGGCGAAGGCGTTGCTCATTTTTCATGTCTGATGCTTCAAAATAACCTAATGTCTCTACAAAATAAGCCGTCTAAGTATAAGATTTTCAGATGACAAGTTCATTCACAACTTCAGGGTTTCATGCCTGTTAGATGCCCACCAGCGGCTGAGCGGTAAAATCACCGAACACTGGTAGTTCCGATCTGGGTTCAATTCCAGGTCAACGGGCTGGCTGCACGGCTGTTCCTATGGCTTTTCCCATGTATAACGTGTATACAAGTCAGTTTTCCTTAGAAGGCCCTCCACGAAGGCATCCTTCCTCTTAGACATATAGCTTTCGCTTGCTTGCTATAATTTAATAAACTATACCAAACAAAAACAAATCATTAAGCTGTTAGCTGATAATTTCATGCTCCCTTTGCAGAAATTCAGTTCAGTTGAGAGATAAACAGACAGTCTCAGAAATGTAGTATTAACGAAAAATATGTCAAATGAATGTTTAGACTGAACGTTGATTATTTTTGTTCACGTAAACTTATTTTTAGAAGTAATGTATAAACAACAATCCATGTAAGGTCCATGCCATGTAGGCGATGACGTCGTAATGACGTAGCAATCGTCGAGCATTATGTCGCTTTTAAGGCGCCCAGATGTCCACGCTTTTGCCATCATCTCAAAGATGTCTGTTTCACATCTTCATTTCCATTTCCTTTCTCTCAAAGATATCGCTTTCGCTTCTTTACATACCACATTCTCGTCGCGAAAACATATGATATTAAGTTGGAAATGACATCCTATAGCGACATTTTAGTGACGCTTTATTGAATGTACTTTTTTTTGCGGCTTTCACGAGTTAAAAAGGTAAACTGCGAAACTAATACCTTATCAGTTTTGTAATTTACCTTTTTGGAATTCTTGAAAAGGCTCATTATAACGTCTTTTTATAAATATAGTCTGTTATATCAAACCATTGTGTTCATTGAAATATTGTTCAATATTTTAATTCAATGTTTTTCTAAATTCTGACATATATCTACTTACTTGTCATTTGGAACATCTGAATAAAATATATATTTAATATAAAACTACATATTTTAACAAACTGCTAATTAGATAAAAATGGTTTATAATGAACTTAAAAAAAGCTTCAGACATGTTTAGATCTTTCTGCATACAATACAATTGACCTAATAATATAAGTATTATTATGAATAACTATTTTTTGCTTTATTTTATTTATTTCTGTATATGTAAAGCCTATTAAGTTTAGAAAATAGGCTTGCATAAGTCCTCTTTCTTTCAACAATCTGTTATGAAATAAAAATTCAGTAAATTATTACGTATTTTAAACTGGAAGTTTTGCCGATGGGTTCATATAAAAATGTTCATCTGACTGTAATCAATCATAAAAATAATGCAAAATATCACTATTTGTTTCTGCCGAACATACGTTGCTTTGTTTGTACATGTTGAGTTTTGAATATTTTTCGTTTAATCAAACACTGCATTTTAACTATTATTCAAATTCACTCCTTTTCTCCCATGTTTTCTCATATGAATTGTCTACAGTATTCATTATTTTAATTATCTGCTTCTATGCGAACTTTATACAGATTTTTAATTTTTTTCCTTTTCAAGACATTAATTAATGACAGATAAAAATATTCCTTTGATAATCCAAAATAATCAAATTCCACAACTTTTATTATTAATTTCTGCAACTTAATATTCACATATCGTACTACATACTAAATAACAATATTAACCAACAAGAGAATAGGATTTTCCTATTCTGTTTTTTTCCCTCCTTTTGTAACATGTTCATAACTCTTTTTAACAGAAATATTGTGGAAAATTCATTTCTAATGAATTTTAACATGAAGAAATAACTTTTAATATTGAATTGAATAATATCTATTGAACATTTTAATGGAAGGTAGTATTAAAGTATTTAAATGCGAAAGATAATCTAACCGTTCGAATGAAAATTAAAAGTCTGAAATTCGTGAAAAAAAGTGCCCGCGGAAAAATTTACTATCATAAAACCATAAAAATCTAAAATTTGTGAAAAAACTCGCAGAAATCCCCGTCGTGATAAAATTTCTGCTCTAATTGTGTCCTATAAGACGTGATAGTATAATTACATCAAGTAATGAAAGGGTAAATTTAAAATACTTTCTTCAGAATAAGTAAAAGTGTTTATGAATACAAATCATTTGTAATAATTTTAAATATGTAATAAAAGAGTAACCAAATAAATTATATAATCTTATGAATGCGAAAACACGTATAGAAAATAAAAGTGTAAAATATATCAATTTTTAATACTACACAATGTAAACTGTATTACACTAAGTATCAAACTGTTGAAATATTCATAAAACATTTTGTCAGTCGTGAAGTTATACGTATGAAAGTTATAGAATAAAAAGTTTGGAAAAATAATGAATAGTTCATTTCCTCTTCTATGGCGAATAAAAGCAAACAAAATATGACAAAAACTTTTTCGAAAATTAGAGGGGCGATTAGAGAGTTAAGATCTTCAGTTAGAGCTATTATAATTTTTCGGAAAATCCACTAACTGGTTTCCAGATTTTTGATCCTTTTTCAGTTAAGTTGAGGAGACATATAATTATTATGAGCGAAAAGATTATGTGCACTTTTTAATATGCACTCTCGGTTCAAAATTTCCAAACCTAACTCAAATACCTGTATTATTTCACTTATAAATGTATAAGCGTATTAGCGTATTAGTAATACGGACTCAGTAATCTAATTTTTAGAAGATCAATAAGGAATCACCAAGGAGATGTAACAAACTTTTACTTAGTTGTTTTCAACTTCTGTGGTTTCTATATCAAGTAATTTAAAAGAAATTAGACATGTGTCTTTGTATTATATAATAAATAACAACATATTGCATTTTTGTTGAGACAAATTATTTTACAAATCGCTTGCACTCATACAATTATTTAAATAATTGAGTTATTGTTTAAAAGCTGAGGAATAATTAATTGAAATAATTTTAAAAAATTTTGAACTCGGAACTTTGGCGATTAATCACTTTTTTTTTAATTTGAGCTGGGAACGTTGACGATTAATCACATCTGTTTTTTTTTCTCGAGCTAGAAACTTAAGCAATATTTACAACTTACGTTATTCAATGAATGAAACAACTAGAAGGAAAAAAAATGCTCTAAAGGAAAACAGTTGCTCAAAGATATGTGGAGGTATGCTATATTTCAACTTGTAACAATTTCATAAGTGTTCGATGAACGCTAATAATTGGAACTCCACGAGAAATTGGAAAATAATCAGATACCGCAGGAACTCTGAACTCTTGCTGACATTTGATATCAAATATTTCCTTGTCTGAGTACCAAAATAACTTTTATCCTAACAAAAAACGAGATAAGTATCCTATATTAACTATGTATGGGTTCAAAGCTCACACAAACAAATAGACAGACTATCAAGTATTTTCAAAGTGTTTAAACAGCCCGGAATTTATGTCTCAGTTGACATAGGAGTTTGGATTGCTCAAGCTCGAAAGCGTATGATGCAATTCAGAAGTCTTGTATAGTTCGTGTCAGCATCGTGATTTGCTTATGCTTCAAATTTGATTAACATTGGGTAATTCTTACAGATAATTTTGCATGAACAGCCAAAGTCTTTTATTATATTTTCATCATACAATAGAAATAAACACCTAACTCATAAAACAGTCGCGAATGTTTAATTTTAATTCCTTCGTACTTGCAAAAACACAGTCGAATTTAATTTTAATACATTTCAAGTAATTTACATCGTTTTTCCTTTTAGTGAAAAACAGTGCAGCATTCGCAACTGAGGAAGGCAATTTGTTTTATGATATTTACAGTTTACAATTATTCTGTTGCACTGCAAAAAATTGCCCCAAATTCACAGATTTCAATATTTAATTAGAGAGAAAAAAATTGGTTTATCCCAAAGATGCATAACTCACATCTTTCCAAATTGCAGTGGCTATCTGACAAAGTAATGGGATGGTTTTACGTTCCGAAAACAATGCCTAAACGCATTAAATTGAAACGATAAAGCATGTTTTTAATTAAAGAATACATTTGCATAGTTTTCTTTTTATGTAAAATAACTTTTTTCAAAGATTAATCCTTAACCTAAAAAATTAACGTTTTCGATTTTAAGAGGGACCGTCATGGTAAATATGCCTTCTGATACCGTTGAGACTATAAACAAAATCGCATATGCAGTGTATTAATTCATAACATTATTTCGGATCGGAGCAATAGCCAACACCTGAAAAACTGTCTCCTCAAATTCTCCATTAAAGTTTTCTTACAATTTGTGCTATTTCAATCTGCCATTTACAAGATTGTTTTAAGTAAACAGATGTCATCAGAAATTTGTAAATTAAATCATAATTTGCAATTAAAAGGGAAATTCAGTTAAAATATTTGCTGAACTGGGTACTTAAAGCACACATTCGTGAAACGAAACTTTACTTAAAATCAGGATATTTTGAAAATGAATTTGAAATCTTCAGCGCAAAAAAAGTAACCCACAAAATTTTTTTTTCTAATTCTAAGGTTTGTAACGACTTGCAGTTTGCATAAAAATTATGCTTAGCACATTGTTAGGAATCTGTGATTCTGGCTGTTGTATAATTGCCTTGATAAATCAAAACATCTCAAAGGACTCAGGATTAAAGACCTATCAACCAGATTTGAAAAAAAAAAAAAAAAAAAAAAAAAAAATACATAAAAAAGAACAAAAAATAAAAACATAAAAACCAAAATTAAAAAAAAAAAAAAAAAAAAAAAAAAAAAAAAAAAATTCAAAACTAAAATATTTTTAAAGCAAAGATAGAACTAAGTTATAAAATATAATATGTTATGCGAGAGATCGAGCATACCTTTGCCAGAAAAAGCTGATAAAACGGGTCGAATTCAAGCGAAAAGGATTAAGCCATATTTTAAAAGGAAGTAATAATCCAAAAATATACTGCAAAAAGGTTTAGCAAAATACATTCTTAGACTTTAATTTAATTGCGGAGTCAATATTTGCGTTTTAACACATTTCAAATAAAAATGCACATTTTTTTATATTTATTTCACAGTCAAAGAGTAAAAGAGCTGAAAACTAGGCATTTTTTAATAATTCAGGAAACAATAACTATTATCCTTTGTCACCAGTTTGGAGGTCATCAGCTCGATCCATAGACGCGCCATGAAGGAAGTCTCGAATCTTAATCATGGCAATGTCTCCTGTGAAAAGGCTTTATATTCCCCACCCCCCCGCAAGGAAAAATGGCCTGAGATTTTTATGTTTTCTATTGCTCGCCTCTAGAACATTCTGGGTAGTTATCCTATAGGCGGTGTAGTGATTTCATACTGCTTGTGTCATGTATAGAAAGCTTGTGTGCAGATTCATTAATTTTGTACCATCCATACAGCCCAGATATTTCAAGAATCCTTCTATTGTCCTTCCACTTTGCAAACAGTTTCACACAAATATTTTCACTTCTGTGTGTAAAAGAGTTACAGCGTCTTTAGAAAAACTAATCACTTCAAATTTATCCCAAATATATATATTTGACTTTGTACTGCACTTAGAAAGTGAGAGGCGACAGAAATTAAAAATAAATTTTAATAGCCAGAATAGTTCATTTTGCTAAAAATTAACTCTTTTTCTTACTCTATGGGAGACTGAAAATTACCACTATGTTGAGTAGCAGCAACTATCGAATCTGACTCCGTATAATGATTGGTACATTTGTGAGGTTCATAATATTTACTGCATTATTGAAGTCAAAACGAATTTATTACAATTACCAGAAGCTCTTTACAAATATACACTCACTTCCAAAAGTTAAGCACGGAGAGGAAAATGCTAATTTCCGGAAGCCAATCAGAATTGAAGAGGATGCAATTCGCTACAGAGGTAGATGAAAGTATGCAAATATGTTAGGTAACAGCCAATCGCGCTTTCATGTCAAGAAATATGCAAAAAAGGCAGTTGTATAAGAAGGCAGCTTTATGAAGGGTTACAGAAATTGATTGTAAGTGCTGATAGAAGGTGTTTTAAACTTTCGTATACTTTGTTTTCAAGACATACGCGTTTCTATGACTTCCAGAAGACGAATGGAAGATTCTGAGCACTGGCGTGCTGTGGGGCACATTGAAGCAGGACAGTCTATCACAGATGTTGCTCTTTTCTTCGGCGTTCATCATTCTGTAATTTCACGTTTATAGAAACAATTAAAAACCACACAGACAGTTGTCCGAAGGCCCGTAGCCGGTCGCCCAAGGGTTACAATCCCCGCGGAAGATCGATATATTGCTATTGTAGCCAAGCGGAATCGCAGAGCAACCTCCATACGTGTGACATCTATGGTTACAGCGTCCATTGGTAAGGCGATATCTGCAGCTACTTACTGTACGCCGAAGATTACATATGAGTGGCCTGTACGCCCGGGTACCTCGAGTTTGTGTTCCTCTACCCGTCCAATCAAGAGGGGCATGATTACAGTGGTGCAGGGAACATGCCAATTGGAATGTGTCTGACTGGGGCAATGTCATGTTTACTGATGAGTCAAGATTTGCTCTGGAGACAGATGACAAGCATATAAGGATATGGCGTGAACAACGAACACGTAATCAGTCCCAAAACATCACCGAACAGCACGCATTCCGAGGCGGAAGCATTATGGTGTGGACAGCGATTTCATTAGGATACCGCACCGACCTGCCCATCTTTAAAAGGGGTTCTTTGACGGCTGTCCGGTATCGAGATGAAGTCCTAGAACCCATTGTGAGATTATACGCTGCAGCAGTTGGCCCTACTTTTGTTTTAATGGACGATAACGCACGTCCCCATACAGCTCACATCGTCGATGACTACATGGAGAGTGAAGGGATTGCGCGTATGGTGTAGCCAGCATATTCGCCCACCTTAATCCCATTCAAACTCTTTGGGATGCTCTCATCCATGCTGTATCTTCACGCTTCCCACCTCCAGCCACTCTTATTGAGCTGGAAACGGCTCTACAAGAAGAACGGCGATTGTTTAATTCTGCGGTGGTTGACCACCTAATTGAAGGCATGGTCACAAGGTGTAAACTTTGTATACAGATGAGGAGGGATCACATACCCTATTATCGTCCTTTTTTTCATTTTATGCTTTTTATGTTCACTTTATACATAATTCTGTTTAAGTCTCCAGTATGTCATTATCTGATAACTTACAAAAATTTAATATTGTTTTCATTTCTGTATATAATTATTGATTTTGTTTTATGCATAAATATATATGCTACTTTCTTACCGAATTATCTGTCAATCAAAGCAGTATTTGTTGAGTTTTTTGCATTTTACATCTTCGGGCTTAACTTTTGGAAGTGAGTTTATATAATTCACGAATAGTTCAGATAAGTTATTGAATTGAATTATAGTCCTCGTGACGTGAGGAGCCCGAGAGCGAGGGTCTGTCTGGTTGAGAGTTCAAGAGCATTCTGACGTGTTGTTCCGATTAAGAAAATCTTCAGAGTGAATTAGCCCCGCCTCCTTAATTTTTCAGTGGTATTTCACATCCTCTGATTCGTCATATCTGGAACGATATTACAGGAAAAAACAAAATCATTGGTTCGTCAGCCCTCTTGAATTCGAGAGGCTTCGACGACAGACACTGAGCAAAACGCTAAAATCTCCTGACACTAGTCGTGAAGTTATATCTCTTGCACTGTCAACTAGAACGAATTATTGCGGCAGACCATGTCGACTGGCACCTCATTAAAGCTTGGAAACAATGACTTGCGGGGACCGCACACACGGTTTTCTCATCTCTGTGTGGTCCGCTGCATACTCTCCCCCTAGTATCATTGTGATGATACGTAAAAATCAGGCAAATGCACATGTCTGCCCGAACGAGTTTGACGAATATTTGGTTTGGCGTGATGGGCAGATGTAGGTTTCAAAGTATCAGCAGAGCGAGTATCCATATCGGTATTCAACAGAAATGCTAGTTTCACCCGGTTAATTCAGACTGAAACAATTTTTCCATAAATGGATAATTTGAATACTTTTTCACCACGTTTGAGAACTTTAATAGCGCCGTCATACGGTGGTTGTAGTGGTCATCGTACTGCATCCCGTCTCACAAAAACAAGTGAACACGTTTTTAAAGCTTTGTGAATAAACACTGCTTTTGCTATATGTGATCCAGTTGGTTTTGGTTTCAGTTGCTGCATGCAACTTCGAAGTTGTTCGATATATTCAACAGTCGAATGTGCTAAAAAAAATCACCTGGGAGTTTAATGCTAGTTTTATACAGAAGTTCAGCGGGAATGCAGCCAATGGTTTTTTTTAGAACTGTTCTCAGTCCAAGTAGCACAGATGGCAAAACTTCCTTTCATTTTAGAGTGCCGTGATATATTAATGCAGATTTTAAGGGACGATGAAATTCTTCAATTAAGCCAATGGTTTTAGAATGATAAGCAGTTGTGCGTATTCTTTGTACTCCTAGGAGTTTAGTTAGAGTCTTAAATAAATGAGACTCGAATTGACATCTTTGATCAGTTGTAATAGTAGCTGGCATACCAAAGCGGGGTATCCAGTTGGCGTAGAAGGTCTCCACTACCGCTGTAGCTTGAATATCGGTGATGGGGATAGCCTGTGTCTATCAAGTAAACCGATCGATAGCTGTTAGGCAATATGTAAATCCACTGGAAGGTGGAAGAGGTCCGATGAGATCTATATGAATATGTTGAAATCGAGTAAAAGTTTCACTAAATGGTTGTGAAGGGGCTGAAGTGTGTTTATGTATTTTAGATTTCTGGCACAAAATGCACTGTCTTGCCCAGTTCCTAACATCTTTGTTTATATTTGGCCACTCATACCAACTACGAACTGATTTTGATGTCGTTCGAATGGCTAGATGAGCTAAATTATGTGCGCATTTAAAACGCAATTTTCGAAATGCCTTGGGAATATAAGGTCTTGCTATGCCAGTAGATATATCATAATATAATTCCGTTCCTGAATTTGAGAGCTTAATTCTTTTAATTTTTAAAGAATTGTTAGTGTTAAGTATTTCCTTTAACTCATCATCTCTTAATTGTGCTTAAGCAATTTCTTCATAATTAATAGGACCAATAGTTTTAATTTCGTGAATGCGAGATAATGTGTAGACAAAAATATAATCAGCTCCTTTAATGTACTGAATATCAGTTAAGAATTGAGAAATAAAAATCTAGTTGACGAGTTTGACGTGGGGAGTATTTTTGTGGTCAGTAAATATAGTAAATTTGTGTCCCTCTAGCATGTATCTAAATTTGCGAATGGATGAGTATATTGCTAATAAGTCTCTACCATAGGCACTGTATTTTGCTTCAATGGTTGTGAGCTTTCTAGAAAAAAATGCTAGGGGTTCAAGTCCTTGTTTAGTAATTTGATTTAGAGGTCTGCCAATAGCGTAGTTAGCTGCATCGACTTGAAGAATTAGAGATGCATTCGGCGAAGGATGTGCTAATAGTGTAGCATTTGCTAACTGTTGTTTATCATTTTCAAAAGCTTCACTTGTTTGCACAGACCAAGGAATTTTACACTTGTTATTCTCTTTCGAACCTTCTAAATATTCGCTGAGTAGTGCTTGATTATGTGCTGTACGTGGCATATACCAACGGCAAAGATTTAATAAGCCTCAAAACTTCCTTAAATTCTTAACATTTTCTGGATTTTTGAAGTTCAGGATTGCTTCACCCGTTCAGGTAAAGGTTTAGTGCCATCTTTGGTTATTAAATGGCCTCAGAATTCTATTTCAGGAACATCGATAACTCATTTAGAAGTATTTAATTTAAGCCCATATTCGTTTATTTTTGTGTAATACTTTGGAAATGTGTTATTTATGAAGTGTTTCGTTTTCTGAGAATACTATAATGTTATCTAAGTATGTGTAACAAAAATCTAGTCCTCGTAATACTTCGTGCATGAAGCGCTGGAACGTTTGAGCGGCATTTTCGAGTCCAAAATTTAAATAAGGAAACTCAAAAAGACCAAAATGGATAATTACAGCTGTTTTAGGTATGTGTTTTTCATAGACGGTTATATGATGATAAGCCCTAATTTAGAAAATACTGTTTTACCATGAACAGATTGAGCGAAATCCTGTATATATGGAATAGGATATGAATCAAAAACTGTTACTGAATTAAGTACTCTGTAATCCCCAATTGGTCTAATGCCACTGGACTTGTTATGAACCACGTATAGAGGTGATGACTAGTTACTCTTAGAGGGTCGACGAATTCCCTCTTCTATCATAAATAAAAGCTCTTTTTTATTTCCTAATAAACTTCGGATCGGAGCTGTCTTGCCTTAGAGTGGACTGGTAGTCCTTGTGTAGTTTTCAATATAATGAATTATGTTAGGTTTTATTGCTTTGCTATGAATAGAAGGATTAGTTAATTCTTTAAATTGTGTAAGAATTTGGTGATATTGAGAGCATTCCGAAATAGTCTTTACATTCAGTTGAGTGTTGTGCTTAATTTGCCGTTACTAGAAAAAGTTGTTAATGTATCGACGATTTTTTGTTTTGTTTTTGTAAATCGATTAGTAATCCAAAACGGGTGAGAAAATCGGCGCCTTTTATGGGATTTCAAACATCACAGATATTATGAAATTCCATTTAAAAGTTCGCCTGAGATCGGAAATTAAAGTTAGTTGCTTAATGCCGTATGTTTTAATTTTAGTATTATTTGCAGCAAATAGCTGTAGAGTAGTAGCAGTGAAATGTTTTCCTTTTGGCATCGGAAGGCAGGAAATGTCACTACCTATTTCAACAAGAAACTTCACGTTTGTATGTTTGTCATATATGTGTAATCTGTTGGAAGTGTTCGCTGTTGTTCCAGTATCCATAATTTGTTTCGGAGTAGCAGCGGAATTTAGTTTTCCGCCTGAAACGAGAATGGAGAAGTATATTTACGAGCATCAGCTTTAAACTTCTGGTGATAATAATAATAACCAGTTTTGACATGATTTGCGTGCGAATTACGTTGCCTACTTTTTGGATGATTGCAGTTATCGTGGTATATTGGATTTTTACTGTACTTTTACGAGAAAGTTGCTCACCTTGCTTAATGAGAGTCTCTATTTGTTTTATCATTAAGCTTAGTGCTGAGCTTAACTCTGATTTTTGTTCAATATTTGATGTTGCGCAAACAGTGAGTTGTCCGTCATTTGTGATTTCTGACACCTTATCTGTTGTCTGGAATAGACGAATTAAATCTGCAGACGAAGCGGTTAAAATTGCTTGCATATTAGAAAGAAGTCTTTGTATCCACATATTTTTTTAGGAAATCAACATGTATTTTGTTTAACGACCTTTCCCCCTCAAACACTCAAGCCAAATACTCTCGCGATTTCTTCCTTTTTTGCCTAATTGATCAGGTTAACAGAATAGCCTTGAAAATACCTCGCATTTGGAAATCGAATATCGCGTTATGGCTAAGAAAATGTGAGATTCAATTTGATCTGGCTGCAATTAGCAACGATAACACAAAATTTTTGCATATTGTAGCAAATTTAGACGCATCAACTTTATCACATGTCTCAGATTTAATCTTAACACCTCCTGAAACTGATTCAAAACTCCTTCATTTGCTTCAAAAGCAAAGTAGGTTCGGTCACCTAATTGTAATTCCGATAAAAGTTTATGGATTTGCTGTACTTCAGAATATCGACACTCCGCGATTAGTGTTTTTTTTTTAGTTATATATTTCTCAGCTTCAGGAGATGTTAAGATTAAATTTGAGACATAAGATAAAGTTGATGCGTCTAAATTTGCTACAATATGAAAAACTTTCATGTTATCGTTGGTAATTGCAGTCAGATCAAATTGAATCTCACATTGTCTTAGCTATAACGCGATATTCGATTTCCAAATAGGAGGTATTTTCAAAGCTATTCTAACAAACCTGATCAATTACAATTTACTGCGGCTCAGTCATTTGCTCCGAACAGCATTCGTCGCCTCCCAAGACAAAAAGGGGAGAAATCGCGAGAGTATTTGGCTTGAGTGTTTGAGAGGAAAAGGTCAGTGGCTTTTTCGATCAGCTGTGTTTGACTGCTTTATTTATAGGTATGGCAAGGTAAGGGAAGGAAGAAAATGAAGGTATCCCGTTTTTCCTTTCGCCTGTTTCGTTCAGTGAAACAACGGGTACTTGAGGAAAATATTTTTTGAAGAAGCACAGTTGAATATAAAGCACACGGTAAACACACACAAAAACTGGATATACGATGTTGTACACAAAATCACTACAAGTTGTCACATAACACCAACACTGTTGAAAGCGAGAATTAGATGCTTCTCTATTGGAGAAAACCTTAGATGATCGTGGGTTGGCAGTAAATTAAGCTTTGCCGGACGAATTACACGAAGCATTTACGTGAGCAATTACATGAAGATGCAATTAATGAAGTTTTTCCGGATGAATTGCCCGTATAACTGCCGGAAGAATTCATGATAGTTTAGTTCGTTAATGCAGTTGTCAGTCCTTCATCACCACGGTGGGAGACTGGGGGGTTACCACTGTATTGAATGGCGGCATGTAGCGCACCTGACTCCGTATAATGATTGGTAGATTTGTGAGGTTGCGTAATACTTACTGTATTATTGAACTCAAAGCACATTTATTACAATTACGAGAAGCTCTTTACAAATATATATAATTCATGAATAGTATAGAACAGTTTGTAGAGACATTAGGATTATTTGAAAGCAGGAGTCATGAAAAATGAGCAATGCCTTCACCGGGAATCGAACCACGGATCTCTCGGTTACGCGTTGAGTGTGCTGACCACTACACTACGAAGGCATGCGAAGAAGGCGGGCGAAATATCTTATATACTCCCCCTTTTAAAGGGCGACTGGGGATTAGGGCCCCAATCGCCAAATCATGGTTGTGGAGAATCATCATCCACCACCTTTCAGTTCGGGCGCCAATGCAGAGTCATTAGGTTATTTCGGAAGTAGGAGTGATGAAAAATGAGCAATGCTTTCGCTGGGACTCGAACCACGGACCTCCGGAATACGCGCCCAGAGTGTGCCGAAGAAGACGGGAGAAATACCTTATAAGTTATTGAAGTGAATTATAGTCCTCGTGACGTGAGGAGCCTGCAAGCAAGGGTCTCTCCGGTCGAGAGTTCAAGAGCATTCTAGGTCTCTCTTGTCAAGGGTTCAGGAACCTTTCGACGTGTTGTTCCGATGAAGAAAGTCTTCAGACTGAATTAGCCACTCCTCCTTAATTTTTCAGTAGTATTTTACATCCTCTGGTTCGTCATACCTGGAACGATATCAGAGGAAAAACAAAATCATTGATTCGTCAACCCTCCTGAAATCGAGAGGCTTTGACGATAGACGCGGTGCAGAACTCTAAAATCTTCTGACACTAGTCGTGAAGATCTGTCTGTTGCTGTGTCAACTGGAAAGGATTATTGCGTCTAAGATATCAGACCATACCGTCTGGCGAGTCATAAAAGCTTGGAAACAGTGACTTGCGGGGACCACACACACGATTTTCTCTTCTCTGTGTGGTCCACCGCAACTCCATCAAATCAACATCCTTCCTGCTACCTGTAAATAAAATTTTATTTCTTATAAAGTAGTTAATAAAAGTAGAATCTGAATGTTACATTGTTATTATTAAAAATGTCTGACAAACGAACCTAAAAATAAGGCGGTACTATGCGGTAACATTTTTCTTTCGATAGGTCTCATCAAAATGATAATATAAAAAAAAATAAAAACGACAATATTTGCGAATAAACTCACAAAATATTAGCAACAAATACTAATGTAACACTATGATGTGAAATAGCATGTCTGCAGCTGCAGAATCTATAACGAAGTAAAATCCGCAAATCGTTAGAAAGCATATGCATTAATACACTGTGTCATTTCTTGACTTGGACGGGCAAAGCCACTTTGTTGAAGAATACGTACTTTGGAATTTATCTGAGCATTTATTATTTTCACCTTAAATAAAAAATTTCAGGGATTCAGGGATTGGGCAGGAGCATGTGCAAGGAAGAATGCCTATAGGCTTAATTTCCGTTCTTGCATATTGTTAATAAGTTAAAAATTCATTTTTGTCAAGCTAAAATAGGCATTTTGCTGTGCATGCGTCGTGCAGAAAGAGGCGCTAACAGACACTTTTCAGACAATAATCAACCACATGAATTTCTATTAATAATTATGCGTTTATAAACAAATATTTGAAAAATAATTAAGATAAGAAATATGGAATGTTAAAAATTATGTTTAATAAAAACATATGCTGTAAAATATCGTTAGAATTAAATTAAAACTTATTGCACATACTTTTAAGTACGGAAAGAAGTCTATAGTTAAAAATTTTGAACATTTTGTACGATGCTACTTTGCACTGAAAATTATGTACTGCGCTACCTCGCTTTTTTGGAGAATTTTGACTTGCTGGTTTTGTAAAATCGAGATATATCGCCCCACCCAGTTATATAATCAAGCGTTAAAAGACTAACTGAAAAAATGGGTAGGTAACCCATTAAAGATATCTGACAAAGCTTTGATTATTTAAGTTAACAGAAATGATTCGCTCGAAACTTTGAAAGTCTTGAATACATTTAACAGGGTCGAGTCTCAGAGCAATGTTATGCTTGCAAAACCTACGATGGAAAAAGTTATTGTCTGGATATGTAGAAACATTTACTACGAGCTGTTTTAGGTAATAAATATTTCATATACTGTTCTGTCATAAAACAGAACAAAGTAGTAAAGCAGATAGGCATTTTTAAAATCATCTGGCGCGAGGACAGCCAGCATCGTCTATGAAGATGATAAAATAAAACATAAAAGTATTTTGAAATTTAATATATCTTTCCCCGTCTGATCTCTCAAGTTTTGGATGATTACGTAGGAAGAGGACACCATTTGGAAATTGGACGCCGATAGAGTCCAGTCAACGTCTTTGCTTCAACAACTCGAACGATTCCGTCTTTTCGAGGAAAAGCTTCTGCGATTCCTCCATTTCAAAGATAAAAGATGCCATTTCAAAGAAGTAGGCAAAGAATCTTTCTTGAGGTACAGCAAGTCATTCACTTGAATATTCATTTCACTCGAAGTTCACTTTTATCTTAGTTTATTTGACTCAGATATGCTTTTTCCCTTCTTACCCAAAACCCTTTTTCTGAATAAAATAAACGCCACCTTTAAGCAAAGCGATTGTTTTGGAGCTTTCTCAGGAAACGATGTCATAGGAGCACCTATTAAAAATGTCTTGGATCCTGATGATATGAAGAAAGAGAAGCTAGTTGCCTGGAATTAACTATGCTTCAATATGTATTATTAGAGTGACAAGTTTCTCAAAAGTTAAGATAACTGACTTGCAAACTTTGAATAAATGTCTCTTCTCAGACTTGATTCCAGGCTCCCACAATTCTCCAAAATATGCAGTTAAAGGTGCGGTAAAATGCCGTACAATAGATTGAGCTGCAAAATTTTGAATTTTGGGAGAATTGAGAGGCACCGCTTGCGCTTTTTATATAGGTTCCTGTTCTTCGAAAATTCTTTGCGTTATCAAGCAATGCAAATTTAATGTTGTTAATTCTGATCTGTTGACATATCTGAAAGTCTAGGTGAATTGATTTAGTGGAAAAGCAAATAGAAAGAGCAATGCACTATTTAATTCTTACGTTTTTGCGGGTCAGATTAGGTTTTATTAGAAATGGCTCATCAAAATCAAATCCAACATTAAGAAATATTCTGCCAGCACTAAATGTACTGGAAGGCAAATCCTCAATGAAGGCATTGTCTTGTTGCGGCTTCAGTCGAAAGAAAGTCAAACAATTAGATAAAATTCGTCGAACTACATCTTTTCTAAGATGATATCCAATACTTTTGGCGCGTACAATAGAAAGTAAGCTGAGGATCACTATGTAAATAAATTTTGTGAAAATATTAAACCAATAAGGTGATGAAACGAAAATTGTTTTGGTATAAGAATTTGGTGTCTTTGATTTTGATCTAAGTGCGAGTTTTTTAATCGTCCTCCTACTCTACTAATTCCATTTCTCTCAAGCAAAAAGTTTTTTTTTGAGGGGCTGGGAATCTTTTTTTAATAGTCGTATTCAAGCTTGAATTTTTATTTTTGAATAAACTTAGTTACATATTTAGTTGCTTCTTTAAGCACTCCGGGTAATAATACATCGTTAATTCTTTCATTCTGTATTTTGAAATTTCAAATGAATTTTAAACACCACTAGGTTACTGTGATGCCTTTTGGAAATATTTATGCGTATCTATGATGTTGGCTGACAGAAATGATTTCTTTTCTTTGCATCTAATAGTAGCCATGCACGCTTTCTGATAGAACCCCTGAGGGCTATGGCCCCCTCCCCACAGTGGAATACTCAAGTTTTGTTTTCGAGGTAAAATGTTTGATATCATAGTAGGAAGAAAAATGTTAGAGATCGTGCAGTGCTTAAAACTAGCCTTGTCGCTTTTTCAGTCAAAGTCCTCCCCTTAACATTTATTCCATGTGATGCACTTTAACTCTTTTTAACCTCTGTTATTTCCCTCTTTCATCATTTAGAATAATTTCCTTTGCGATATTTTAAAATAAAGTTAAAAATTGGATTGGGGCTTGCATTTCTGGATATTCAAGGAAATTATGAATACTTTGATTATTTTTGGTTTCTTAGCTTTTCCTCTTACTTTGGCTTCCTTTACTTTTTACAGAGTGCTGACGCCCAACCGATATAGTGGTTAACGGCGCTGACTACCGTAAAGAAGGGCCCAAATTCGAATTTCGGAGAAGGTATGGATGTTTGTAAATACATAGTGTTCATGTGTCATTCCCTCTAAATATGCGGCAAGACGAAAGTCCTCTGAAGAGGTTGATGGTAGGGGAAGAGGATTGGGAGACCCTCTGACCCGTCTTCCCGGGGTGCTCTCCATCAAAATTGGGGACAGAAATGAGCAAGTCGCACTGTCACCTGCAAGGTGCTCAAGGCTCAAGGCCAAGGACATGCGTAATCTTGCGCTTCTTGCCACGAGGTATTTCGTGGGCTTGGACTGACTGTAGGTCGGACAAGTGAGTATCAGTCAACAACAAAAACAACTGTTTACAGTGTAAAAGTCTGTCCAGCGCATGTTTTCTTAAGCAGATGCTTGGTTGGTGTCGTGACCTTTGAAAAGTCAAATGGAAATTACTGGTTTGCAGTTCCACAGTCTTTTTACTACACAGCTCTCCTAAGTTTTGCAGAGCTGTAAGTTTTGCCGGACAGGTGAAGACGTGTTCTGGAGAAAGCTCCGTTTCGTGGGCAATTTCTGCAAGTCTATATGATTTGGCACCATCTTCATTAATTTTCCTTCCTCTAAAATGGCGGTTTCTCAATCTAGTAATAGACTTTGTGATTTACCTGTTTGCATCAAGCTCACATATCTCATGGTCTTTCTTAATAGATTTCTCATTGAGTCTATATGGGGCAATGGAATTAGCATCTTCAAGAATGACGGGGATTGAGTTGTTGAGATGTCTTACCTTTTTAGCCACCTCATCGGCTGCCTCATTTCCATCGATTCCAACATGTGCGGGTATCGATTGCATAATGCATGTCTTTTCCCATATGGTTGATTGTTTCTAGGTGTTGGTGTACATCCTGGATGAGTCTTTGCAGTACTGCCTCTAGTGCAATCTTAGAGTCACAGTAAATTATAAGTTCGCTGACTTTATCATTATCATTATCATTTAGTCGACGTAAATTCTCAGGGCTTCCTGGATTGCTCTTAATTCACATGTGAAGTTGGAAGCGATGTTGCCTGCTCCATGGCTTTGGAGCATTTTTGCTCCAATTGGTAGAATGATGTGAATACCGGCTCTACCTTGTTGGATAGTCTCATCTGATGAACCATCTGTGTAAAATTTTACCAAATCAGCTCCCCAAAAGGATTCAATTGTTCGAGTACCTTTTGCCTTGATAACAGCTTCAGTTTCCTTTTTTGTACTATTTTCTATCAGATCGAGATTTATTTTAGTGTTAATGGGGATAAAAAGAGGGCAGCAGATGAATACAGCATATAAAAATCCCCCTTCCTGAAGGGACGGAAAATTTTTTCCTCAGCTGTCCAAACTTCCTTATGCTATTTTTGTCTTCCCTATAAAAGAGAGTCATCCGCTCCGTATCTAGTATCAGTATCGGTACTGAAATAAAAAGAGAATTTCCTGCTAGTAAACTGTGATTCAATTACATAAGAAAGTACCGCAGCTTGTGTTTTTTGGGGTTCCTGCTTGCTCTATGCGGATTTATGATTTCTCTCAAAAACTAAGAAGTGCCTGCGTCTGATTTTGGTGGGCTCCGACTGAATTGAAGCTCTACTTACGTGAATAATTTGTATACAGAAAGTACGATTTGAATATGGATACCGTGCAGTGAAAACGAATTCGTCTTGAACGGAAGAATTTCAAGGATGTGAAAAGGGTCAACAACTCAGAATTTAAGTAAGAAATGAGTTTAAGCTATTCTGATGAAGGCAGTCTATTGCATCCAAATGACTGAAACATAAAATATGAAACTCTAATAGATGCTGCAATATTGTTCTTAGCGGTGAATATCGTGAAATGATTCTTTTTCTTTTTTTAAAAAATAGAAAAGATGATTAGATTTAGGATTAGTTACTAACTAGCATTGATCTAACTAGCCTAGGTCTTAACTTAAACTATCGATTAATTACCCAATTTAAATAATCGATATGAAACTAGATAATAGATTGCAGGTGAAAATGTCACTGCATTGTTTGAGAATAGTAACAGTTAGACAATTCTGACATTAAAGCTTGCCTCTCACTGTTGAAAAATTAATGATATAAACTGAATTGTTGTTTTTTTAAGCAATAGATTGATACAACATGTTAAATACTGTACTAGAAGTGCAGCGGATGTGAGGAGCTGGTTAAGAAAATGCCGTAGATGTGAAAAAGTGAAAGACTGGCTTCAAACTGGAAACCTCAGTGCAAGAAATAAATTATTTTCTATCAAAATTCACAAATAGTTCTTAATTTTATTTTTACCTGTTTGAATGCATTTTTCATTTCACAAGTTTATAAAAGATAAGCGAAAGTACTGTAATTTAATTTTTAAGGAAAATATTTTTTCGCAGTAATAATATTAAGAATTCACTGATCAGCCAAAACAATAAGATTTTGCTCTTAGTAATGTGTTTCTTTTCGTAACGGAATGTTTTTTTAACCCTTTTACCATGTTTCTTTCACTAAGATTAATCTTTCTTGTGTGAAATTTTATCGAAGAATCGAACTATGCATTTTAGTAATAAACATTAATAAACTTTACAGTCTTTAAAAAGGGAATTAATGCCAATTCTCTATCATTGGAGGGATCAAAGTTTGGAAGACATTCTCATATTGTCTGATGCCTAAATTTATGATTTTGCGGTAATCAAAATACGCGCGCTTATTTTGCATGTATTAAAAGGTTTGCTTTCATTTTTGTCAACATCCAGTATTCTAAATACTGATATTTAAGAAATGTTGTTTTATTTATTGATACAAGATAAAGCGAAGAATATCCACTTTATCCTAAATAAAGAACACTTTGTTTTTGGTGTGTGGGGAAAGGGGGACACTAAAGAGAATTTCGACAGAAATTTTCAGGACTTCGATTTTCAATCTAAAGGAAATAATGTTAGTGAATTTTGGTAACATTGTTACATTGTGCAGAGTGTTCTTCGGCAATAATTTTGACATTGTAAGGAATTCGAATTGCATTAGCGGAAGTTTTCGAATTGCTTTGCTCTCGAAATACCATGTTCTTGACAAATTTAAGTTACCTCGGTTCCATTCCCTTATTACTGAAAAAAGATATTAAGATCTTCTTCATTGTTATTATTATTATTAAATAGCATGGGTTCAGAATAATATATAAAGGAAATTTACAAAAGGTGCAAATGTTTGATCAACTTTTCCCCGCCATTTGTCAAAAGTATATCTTACTGGAGCACTTTTAGGTTTAAGTGACACTCGCTGAGTAAAATATAATTTTGTTGTTTATTTAAAAACTGCTGAAATGGAAAATAAATAATACACGTTTAAAACTGTTCTTATGTCATCGACACGACTGCGTAGATTTTTCAATCGACCAACATCAATTAGCAGACTACAAACGTAAAACGTTTAATGGAATTTGCACTATATTTTACGGACGTTCCTTATATTTGGAAATAAAATAAGAAATTGTGAATAGAGATATTTTTCTTGTCTACTCTTGGTAAATATACATGCTTGTCAATAAATAAGTAATTCAGGGCAGTCGAAAAATTAATAAAGTATCAACGCACGAGAACGGAATGATCGTTAGAAACCATTACTCAATTATATTATTTCCTGAGAAACAAACTTTTAATTTGAAAAATAAAGCAGCCGGTACGTTTTACGAGTCTATATAAATCTAAGTGTTAGATTTGAAATTCATATGCTGAGCGCATTTTAATTCGAGTGAGACTTCAAGAGTAAACAACTTTCAGGTTTATGCCTTAGATTTTACCTTGATTAAGAAGACCATATTTCTCTTTGCGGCACAAGCAGTAGATAGATGAAAATTTTGAGCCCTGATAAGTTACCATGATAGTAAAAATCTAGGTAAACAGTGCTCGTATAATTTATTGTTCCTGAAACAAAAGAAAAAGCACTTCCTTCAAGCACGCATGAACTTCTTTCTCAGGTAGATAAGCATCAGGTGTATGTGCGTGAGTGACATTAGTTAATTTTTAATTCACCTCACAAGCTCAAACCACAAGGACAAAAGAATTGTACCGAGTGGAATTGCTGTCTGAGCAATGTAAATAGGAAACACTTGAATGAAAATTTGATTGTAAAATGCTTCCCATCCTTAAGTGGATAAGTATGGTAAAATTTTGCGAGAAGCCAGATAATGGCAATGATTATCTCACATGTACACGACATGAAACAATTTAGGAAAATATGTGACACCCTAAGGAACGGTTACTCATAATGAAAGAGGAACAGTTATTGAAAAATTTTCATATTTTTCAGGATTGTTCCGTTGTTATTTTGAATTATATATATACTCTGTGAGCGTTCCGATCTATGCAGCAAAATTTCTGTACTGCTCCGTGGATCGAAGACATTGTCTAAAGTTATATTTCAGCTAACCCTCTCCTCCCCAGTAAAACAAAATATGAAATTTAGAGTTAATTTCAGTAAATATTTAGTTGTTGAATATTCAAGCATGAGATATATGCATGCGTATACGAAATACCAAATGTATTGTTTAATTTTTTTTCATATAAAACATTTTAAACATCGGGAGGAGATAGTTACAGTGCCCCAACAAAATTATGGGAAGGAATTTTATTAATAAAATGTTAAGATCAGAAGAAAAGGATTTTATCATTGTTTATCCTTTTACAATCCTGGAATACTCATTCATCCCATTGTTAAGGTATGATAAATTCCTTAAATGTCATCAAAAGGAGGCTTTTAAATTAAGATTTCACTTTAGATACTTAAAAGTTCTTTGTTTGTTTAATCGAATATGGGAAAGCATACAAGGTCTACCTGTCTAATAGAAGCGACACTTTCCTGGAGGACTTCGAATTAGGAAATATTACGCAGGAACTTAGTTCGTGGTAAGCGAGGGAACGTGTTAAGAACTGTTACATTTTTATTTTTCAGTAAGCTGCTTGATGATTATTGCGTTGTGTGCAGAAAATTTTTTTGCTTCTCTCCGTTTAGTCACTGAATCCATAAAGTATTCATTGCACAAATTAAAAATAACATTTCCATTCAAAGTTCTTTCCACAAGTGGACATTACTTTCATTGGAGCAAGATGCGATATGGTAATAGTCACTGCTACAAATTGCTACTTAGTAATTTCTTCAGGAATTCTGAACAAATTCAGTTCTAAAACGTTGTAAATTCTCTGCAACTTTTTTCCCATAAAACTTAAAAAAATCTTTTATATCTAAAACAAAATATTATTGTTACCATCCTGACACTGAGAATTTTTAGTGTTACTGTGTTTCCAGCGTATATCAGTGCAGTGTTTAAATAAGTCTTATTTCTTTCAATTGCTTATAATGGTGACTTAATTAAAAAAAACAACCTCCCCCCCCGCAAAAAAAAGAGTAAGAGAAAAGTGGATTTAAAATTTTCTTAAGCTTCATTTAAATTTTTCTTGTTCTGCTTCAAAATTTTTGGAGAAAGAAGATCAACCGTGAGGTGATTACCACTACCTTTGTAGAAAAAATGACGTTAACAGGCTTTTGAAAGAAGATTTTTCAAATTTTTAAATCGCGCAACGAGAACAGAGAACTTGAGGTTCTTCCAATCCTTTGTAATGAGTTAAAACTGTAATTGCTTGAACATTAAATGTTGGTTTCTTTATCATTTTCTTGCAACATTTACGCTATTTAAGATGTAACAAATATCATTACAGCAAACAATTTTAATTGAAACAAATATTCTAAATTAAATTCTCAACCTGAATCTTAGAATCGATATCTTTAGTATCCTCCGTTGTAATTTCTAAAACCACAACATAGATTTCCGTAGTATTATATTTGCGTCATCTTATTGCTTAAATTTTGTTTCCTGACTTAGCGGCCGAAAGCAGCTTTTCACTCAATAATATAACCTAACCTATCGGAAATGCTGAAAGCGAACTGCGCCAGTAATATTCCAGTCATTCTCTGTAAGATAAAAATGTTGAAAATGTTTATAAATACACATAAATCGTTGACTTTTCAAATGCACGTAGCAGCTGGAGATCAAAGACATAATAAAGCTTTGCCAGAAATTTCTGGGAACAAAAATCTTGAATGCAAAGTCCTGTATATTTGAAAAAACACAGTTTCAGTAATAATTTCATAGGAATAATTGCTATTAAGAAACAAGTTTTTGGTAAAAAGTGCATTTTTCATATGTTTTACACATCAGAATTTTCGTACGTTTTATACTAGTAAAATATATTTCGCAATATTTCATAATAAATGTATTCCTAGTATTTCTCATTATCTTACATAAATAGTCATCATTTTCAACTATCCAACTATTGAACGAATACTTAGTAGCTGGGGAAGTAAAAACAATTATTTGTAATTAGGCGGATGGTTTCAAAGCCAGATGAAAATAGATATGAATGAAATGATAGAAAAATGAGCTTCTGTTATGAAACAGCAGGTAATCTGCAATTAAAAATAATTCAAACCTAAATAAGTGATACATATTTTTCCGATTTTGGGAAAAGGAGGAATGACCTTCTAGCAGTGATGAAAGGGCAAAATAAGTTGAGAATTACTGTTTTAACATCCATGCCTTTTCCGGAATTCGAGCCTGGGTCCTTCCTTAGTCAACGTCATTTACCACTATCCCATTTACGCGGCGCTGAACAGTGATATCAAGGAAACTGCAAAATGTTCATACCAGTGGCGGATTTGGGAAGCTTCCTGAGGATTATAACCTTGGCGACGCTTCTGTCGCTTGATAATGCCAATTTAGAAATCTATGAAACAATCATCATAACTGTAGAGATCATACAGCACAAAGCATGAAACGCATGGAAAGAGAGAGATTTAGTAACATTAAAAAATACTAATAAATTGAAGGATTAATTAATGACAACAGGCTTAAGATCGTTTGCCGTAAAGTCGTTGTCATAAGCTAAAGACGAATTCATTGTTGTTCAATCTAATTCTTTTCTCTTCAACGTAAAAATGAGAATTTTCAAGTCCTACCTATGGAAGACCTTTCAGAACGGTGTCCGCCATAGAGTCGCTGGTACCTATATTTAAGTCAATCAGCATTAGCCAAGACAGAAATCTTCACAATATGGCCCAGGAAAAACAGTAACAGTATCTTCAAGAAAAATTAAGTTGAAAAGTAAATTTCGTAAAGAGTTCCTTTATGCCTTGTGAAGGTTTCAGTCTTAGCAAACAGTGATCGATATGCATACAGGTGCTGTCACCTGTTGGGGGAAACGCTACGGCGCAGTCCCTTGTCATTTATATCTGAGTAGAATACATATCTTGTGTCAACTAAATTAAGATCGTGAATCACATAGACCCTAGACAGACCCTAGGCCTTGGCCTTTGTAGTGATGTACCTATTTACTTTAAATAAGAAAAAATTTAATACTTGCAAGTAGCTTATATACATTTTTTATCGTAATGAATCATTGTAACTGCATTTTTCTATTTTAAATAGAGTGGTATATTTTAAACAGGCTCTTTTTAATTTATTACAGTAAAATTAGTTCAAAGAAGAATGACTGATGTTAAGAAAAGTATTTAGAAAGTTTATATAACCAGCACAACTTTATTTGAGTTCTGGTAATAATATATTAACTGTAAGGTAGTTTTAAAAATGTTAATTTTAAGAAATTATTAGGTATTTATCGAAGTAGAAAAAATCCAGTTTTCTGTCGCCAGGATTCTAACTCCGGACTTCCCGAGTGCTAGCCAAACGAACGTGTAACCGTCTACCTCAGGGCTCTATTTGAATACGTTTTCCTAACGCCATCAAAAATCTGTTTAACATTTGCATGCTGTATTTTGAATACTTTATTAACTTTACCTTGCTGGCTAGACCTTTACTTGAAGTGCGAATCGAGTATTCACTAAATTCAAACTGTATCAATGATAAGACGAAAGACGAGTGGAAAGACCCTTTTATTTGACTTTAGAAAGAA
>KK119718.1:332677-413221 GCA_000611955.2 Stegodyphus mimosarum | reverse complement strand
CTGGTGCTTACAAACTTAGCCAATACGTTTGACTGTAACTCATATAGTCATGTATATATATTACACTCATATATAAATATATTACTTGCAACTCATATAGTCATATATATATATTACACTCATATATAAATATATTACTTGCAACTCATATATTCATATATATATATATATAATTAAAATTAAGTCTAACTTAGATAATCAGACGAAGCTGCACAGAGAAAATTAACACGAGTTGGCTGTTAACCCTACCATGACGTACACAAAGCGACAATTAATATGCGCGGTCGTAAAAATAGCTCGCTTAAATCAGCGAAACAAAGTAGCCGAATGGCAGAACACGCTCTGTCTGAAGTGACTGAGACACAGCTCTGCCCTACTTTGCATAACACGCGAAACTGAAATATCATTTTGGCAGGACATGGAAATGAGGGAAGATAGAAAAGATAAGTAACTGAACAAAAATGTTAGTTAAATACAAAATGAATGTTTACATTCTTCCCTGCCAGAATTTAAGTAAACGAAACGAAGGTCTTTTGTTTTCCAACTTTTACATTCCAAAAGCTATAGCTAAACTAATATTTAAAATATCATAAATTGCAGTCTTCCAGCAGGAACAACAACTTATAATTTCTTGAAACAGCTGCTCTCCTTCCGGTCGTATGGAAGGAACATTTATTAGTATTTCTGCTCAACATCATTCACAGTGATTCTTAATTACGAGGGCTATTCACAAAGTAGCTTACATTTCGCTGCTGCGCGGCAAGAGATAATGCCAGTATACCCACCTTGGTGTCGGAGTATCTACTGAATCCTTACGCATCCGGTTGTAAACGTTGAAGACACGTATTGCCTCTGCTTTGTTCACTGTGAATTTTTAAAATATGTGCGGCAATAGAGAATCCCGCCAGTTGTGAAGTGCGATCAGTGAATAGATTTTTGTTATAAAAAAACCTGAGACTAATTGAAGTTTATCGGGAGCTTTGCACGGTGTATGGAAACGACGTAAAGAGTGAAACTGGAGTGAAATAACGGTGCATCATGCTAAAAATGGCTGCACAGATTTTCACGAGGAAGAGCGAAGTGGCCGGCTGAGCATTTTTAATGTTGATCTCGTAGAGAAAATCGATGAAAAGGTTTACGAAATCCACCACTGTACAATTTCGGAGCTCTCACTAGAGTTTCACGAACTTCATTGTTTGGTGCTGTGGCGCAAGATATAGGCTATCACAAGTTTTGTGCCAGATGGGTACCAAAACTCTTGTCAAAAAGCCGCAAAAAGCAGCGCATGAAGCAACTTTGACATTTCTCGAGGAGTACCACGAACAATGAATCACTTCTCGATCGTTGTCTTAACAGGAGACGAGACTTGGGTAAAATTCGTCACTTGTGAAATACTTGTGTGTGCCTGGCTTACAACACAGTGCTTCGATGATGCCAAGGAACTTCATGCCGGCATCCGTGTATGATTGAAGTCTCAGGCGGCAACATTCTATGACGATGGAATTAACAAGCTCTTGTACTATTATGATAAATGTCTTAATTTATACGGAGATTATATAGAAAAATAGCTGAATAATGTGACTTTCAAATGTATCTAATAAAATTGTTTACTTTCATGGTTTTTATTCTAAAACGTAAGTTTCTTTCTGCATAGCCTACGTACATCACATTTTTCGAAAACAAGTCATTTAACTTCTCATAATATTTAAATTCACCTTTCATTCAATTTCATTTATTCGAAGATTTTTCGAATCAAAAAACAAATACACTTAGCTTTTTCCTCTTTCGAAGTCCGACATTCTCTCGGCGATGAACTGGTTACAAGTGGGATATATGTTCAACTGCTGAATCATGAGCCTCCTTTGGTTACGGGCTCACTAGCGGCCGAGTTGTTAAGTCGCAGAACACTAGTAGTTCGGTCCGGGGTTAAAATCCGGGCGAACGGGCTGGCTGCATGGGCGTTTTTGATGTTTTTCCTATGTGTAACGTGTATGCGAGCCAATATTCCTTAGAACGTACTCCACGAAGGCAACCCTTCCCTTACGAAGATAACCATCGTGAGCTTTGCCGTAATTAAATAAACCAAACCAAACTTTTGGGGACGACGATCTGAGTCTGGTTGGTAATTTTTCTTTTTAGTCCCTTCTGCCCACGAATTTCTCGTCGTTGCTGGAATTGGAATTCCGAAACCCTCTTCCAGGCCTGGGAAACACTTCTTGCACTCTCTGCTGGCTTTTCTCTCGAACTTTGTTCAGGACTGTTTTTCTCTGTTTCCATGGTCTTGCCTATTGTAGAAACATCGCCTCAGCTTGTCAGGACTGAATGTTCGGTGCATACTCTTGGCGAGCATATTCGTGAGGAAGTTGAAGTCATGATCTTGAACATGAAGCTGAATGCAGCTATGTTCTGTGGTAAAATACTGTGGTTAAGTGGGAGAATAACTGCACGTAAGAAGGATTTAAAATCCTCTTTTATTAAACCACTATATTTACAGCCACTTCCCAACTCGGGAGGGATAACAGAAAATAATGACCGCACTTGGGTCTAACTTGAACAATCAAATAATTTAAAATAAAAATAGAAATTAAGTAGTCGTTGCTCACAGAGCTTTAAACGCGAGGTTGGCCTCTAAATGATCAATGGTGCGTAGCAAGATTTACCTAATACTAACGCACTTAGATTTACTTCAATAAGTAATAGAGTAACAGCGCTAAGGCTTAGAATTTAAATACTGGAGAGTCAGGCGAACGTCGAACAGAGCAGCAGTGATCTGAGACTAAAAGCTCTCTCACACCGAGAAGTTCCTTGCTAAAGCTTAAATACAAACTTGGCTCCACTTCAAATTAGCATAAAGCTGAAACGCGCGCACATTCTAACGAGAAGTTGAAATAAGAAATCATAGGAAAGGGGAATTAAAAATAAAACTTTGTTAGTTTAAACTAAAACCTTACAAGCTAGGCGCTTGTGCCTTAGTGGGCGGGAATATCGATGACCCTTGGAGCCGACGTTAGCCGCTTTTCTGATTTCTCACGGACCATTCCGAACTGTTTCCTCTTTCGCTGATTGCTTACTGCTGTCACTGCTGTTTTAGCCTTTCTTGCCATTTTTCTCTAGTTAAATAATCTTTGCTTTTTTGAAACTTCTCTGTAGTAGAAGCAGGGGAAATCCTACCCTTGCAGTATTTCATCGATCGCATTCGATATCCTGAGATACAGAAAGCCCTGATAATGGCGAATGTCAAGGATTTAAAATGCACTTAATGTATGCCATGAGAGTCGAGAAAGCTGAGCAAGCAATTCTTACAGTCCGTCACCCAGTCAGAGCTGCTCAAGCCAGTGGATCAAGTGACTGCTCATCTAGGTCATTTAACCAGACAAGTCAATGCCTTGGGACAGAACGAGTGACAAGAATAAAACCCGAAAGTGTTCATAGTGCGGTGCTGAAGGCAACATACGAATGAGTTGCAGAACACTACAAGGTACGGAAAATTAGAGCGCTCCCTAGCAAGTACGCAGAAAACAAATTGAGTGGGGCAGTAATCGATGTTTCATCACGGGACATATCATTGGAGTCCCCTGCAGTATGAACATCTATGCCTGAGCCAAAGTTACCATCATCCGAAAAGATTTGGCGCAACAACTGAAAGTAATTTCATCTGGACGCCGCTCTACTTTACCCTTCAAATTGTGTCCAGTGAAAAATCGACATCGATGAAAATTAAACGTAAACACCACGTCTGGAAATGCCTCCTACCAGCACATGGCATATGTAGAAAATATTACATATTCGGATTAATCTTTCTACAGCAATATAGTTTTCAAATGGACATAACCTTATTCGGAATTAATGATGAGGGAGTTAAATCCGTCCACCAAATCATAGCTTAAGACAATATCACATTACTAGTAAGAACAGAATTTTTACTTCCTGTATCCCTACCGGAAAATAGAAATTTCCGCTACGGCATCATTGAATATCCCAAGAGCAGTTAACAGAGTGAAAGGTGTACAAGTAACCTCAGCACTCATTGACATATCGAAGACCGTTATCGCGATGAAAGTTGAAAATATAACTGATAAGGCGAAAGTCGTTAGGAATGGTGAAGTGGTTGCAGAATATACTCCAGTGACCTGAGTTAAAAGAACCAGTAGTCCTCCAGACTCTGTGTCTTCGGTTAGCCTAACATCAGAATTATTGCAGGATGCACAGCTAACTGGTGACGAAAAAAATGCTGCAGAATGTGTCATTCAAGAATTTCAAAATATTTTCTCTCGCCCATCTTCTGACGTAAGTCGAACCAGTTTGACACAGCATAGAGTCCACACAGGGGATCATCAAGAAACATCCCAAACCCCTACCGATGCTAAACCTCAAGATGTAGGAAAACTTCTAAAGGAAACGCAAGAAAATGACATTATCGAAACTTCAGAAAGTCCATGGGCCTCTCCCAGCGTCGTGGTCAGAATGAAAGGTGGTTCAACTAGATTTTGCGTTCCATATCACCGGTAGGGCGCGGTTGCGAAGAATTCCTAGGTTTGACGATATCCTGAGCACTCTTTCTGGAAGTAAGTTGCTTTCGGCACTTGAGAATTCAAGATTGGATATTGGCAGGTAGTGATACATCCTGATGACTGAGAAAAGATGGCATTTTCTATGGGACAAGAACTTTGGCAGTTTAAGGTGAAGTCGCTTGGGTTATGTAATTCGCCGACAACATTCGAACGCCTTATGGATCACTCCTACGAAGCCTGGTCTGATATTATCATAGTCGAGAAGTGTTTTAAAGAACGTTTAGAAAAATCTTAGATTGTGCGCACTGATCCGGAAAATGTATCAGTAATTAAAGACTGGAAAAGCTCCGAAAATATCCAGCAGCTGAGAAGTGTTTGGGGGCTTTTCATCCATTATAGATTTGTAGACGTTTCTTCCATCTCAAGAACCCTTCGTAATCTGACAGAAAACAAGCAGAAGCTCTTGCGGACAAAATAATATGAGGATGTATTTGACAAACTGAAGGAAGCGCTGCGTGCGTACGGGTTTGTGATAGACTGAATACACACAGGTCCGATGATAGGATAATAAAATTTATTTGATTAATAGAAACACTTCTAAGTTCCGGAATTTTCCACAGAAATACACGTGCAGATATTCACATGATCGCAGAGTACACTCAGTAGTTCCGCTTCAAATTACAAAGAACGTTAAACGCAAAGCAACGCAATGCAAAGCGCATCTAAAGAGAAAGCTAATGCAGAAAGATAACCGATTTCACGCTGAACTAAGAACTTGCAACAACAATAACTAGACAACTAACTGGCAACAGATTCTCTCTCTCTTATGTACTTTTCATTCGGCCGCCGAAATATTTGTAGTATTTTCTGTTTCTCGAAATTGCTCGAAGGAAATACGAGGGTCAAATTGCGGTTACAGCTAATATAGTGTCAATCACATTTATTAAATTACAATACCCATTATGGTGGTTGCCAAGAGGTCACCAAAACCGTTTTTAGCTTAGTGATACCTCGCCAAATTACCGAGTAACTCCAGTGACTCGATTCATTTACTCAATGTTAAAAGGAACTGCCCCTGTATTACGAGTTTTCCGGCATATTTTCTCCCTTTAGATTTTTCGAGTTACACTACACAGAAAAAGACGACAATTTCACATATAATTGCTCTAAAATCATCTTTCGTGTACAAAATTCGTAACATAAGCTCTAATCCTGACGTATCATCAGCTCGACAGGCCGTTTATTCTTGACACAGTTGCGAGCAATAACAATGTCGGTACTGTTTCTCCCTAAGGAATAAAATGGGAAGTCAGGAACAGCTGTTAGATCCGTAACTAGAAACATGTCAATAAAATTACTCGCCGGAGTACATTCAAAATCTCCAGGCAAAGTTTAAAGTGGGGCACAGTTTTGAACGAGAGCGAGTCAACTTGGCGACGGAGAACATGAAAACAGGATAGGACACCAAAGTTTCAGGATATCAACGATATTCAACGAAGGTGAAAAGGTGTAGTTATGGAATCCGATTCGACGGAAAGGACTTTCTTCAAAACTACAGTCACCTAGAGACGGTCCTTACACAGTCCTAAAGAGGCTGAACGACATCGTAGTTCGGATCCCTAAGTCATGAAATTTTAAGCCTAAAGTAGTTCATTAACCGCTTAACTATTGCCAAAGTGCGTAGTCCCCGTAGTATGTATATAATGTTAACAGACCCTAATATCGTAGACATACTTGTATATAAGGACGTAAATTTATGCATTTGTTTATTGGTTTAGCATTTGATATTTGTTTTAGGTTATACACTACAATTATTGCTTAAGAATCGCATTGACTTTCCTTAGTTGTAAATATGGCTTTCTGTGCAGGGATTGTTCTACCCGGGATTGGCAATCCTTGGAAAGGTAAGCAATGTTACGATTTTGTATATAGATAGATAATTTAAGTGAAATTATATGTAAAACTGTGGTATATTTTTGTATGGTATAACATGAGGATGTATAAGTACATCTGCTATGAATCCTCAGTTGATACATCGTAATAAGATGCAGACAAAATTTTACTATTCCAAGGATGTTTGACTGAAACACAAAAAAATAAAAGGATTACCATATCAACACCAAATATAATTTTATTCACCAACTCAGTAGTCAAAAACTCATCTTAGGTAATTTTAACAAACTGGTGTCCAAAGCTAAAATCTGTTGCCAAAAACGATAATACAATAAAATTTAAATTAAACCGTTATAATTATTAAAAATACTTGTTACTTTCAAACTAATTATTTACATTTTATGCCGTTATATTCACTCCTCTTCCAGTAACGAAAGTTACGTTAGAAAGATTGGAATAAGTAATGGTGCTTATCATCAAAATAATAAGAAAATTAGTGCATAAATGAAATATCAGTTTTTGAAACGCAACGGTGCATTGAGAATTCTACCAGTTCGGGATTGTCTTTAAACTGATTTTATTTTACTGATTTTAGGTTGAGTCACAGTTATTTTGGTTTGAATGTCAGTCGGCATAGGCGCATTGTTTACACAATTTGGAGTCATAGTTTTCTCTTGTTTAGGGATTTGTGTGACTCAGGGATTTCCTGTGGATATGCTGGCTTCAATTCTGTCTGTCGATACATTTACTTCTTTATTCTTTATGCTCAGAGTAAAATATTTTGGTGGACGATTGATAACCAAATACGGACCTTCATATGGGAGTTCGAGTTGCTTCTGAACTCTGTCAATTCGAAGAAAAACGTGAGAAGCTGATTGTAAATATTTATGTAGAAATAATTTAGAGATACCTTTCTGTTGTATTTTCTTCTGCTAAATTAATTCCATATACTTTTGTAATTTATGTATAAAAGTTCCAGGTGGTGTATGACTTATTTTCTCTTCAACGAATTCTCCTGGAAGTTTAATATTTTTTCCACATACCATTTCCGCTATAGTGTAGTTAGTGTCGTTGTGGATTGCCGTTCGTAGGCCTAAAAGAATCGTTGGTAATGTTTCACTCCAAATGTTATTATTATAGACTCTTAAAGCAGCCTTTATTGATCTGTGGAGCCATTTTAGCGTGCCGTTGTACTGGGAGTGATAGGCTGTAGTGTGTGAAAGCTTAATGCCGCAGATTGTTCAAAGGGTTTGAAATATTTCAGATGAGAATTGAGTACCTTGATCAGTTGCTAGATGCACGAGCATTACAAATCCTGCTATCCAATTGCTATAGAAAGTTATCGCTACAGTTTTAGCCGAGATGTTTTAGAGCAAAATAGCTTCCATTCAGTTTGTGTATCTATCTATACATGTTAGACAATAGGTGTTACCATTTGATGGTGGTAATGGACCAACAAGATCAATGTGTACTTCCCTAAATCTTTGTGATGGCTTTTGATATTCGCCAATTATTGATTTCGTACGTCGGGATATTTTAGATTTTTGACATGGAATACAAGATTTCTCTCAATGCTGAATAACTTCTTTGATATTTTGTAGAGACATTAGGTTATTTTGAAGCAGGATAGATGAAAAAGGTGTAACGCCTTCGCCGGGACTCGAGCCACGGACCCCTGGAATACGCGCCCAGCGTGCTGACCACTACACTACGAAGACATGCGAAGAAAGCTGGAGAAATACCTTATAATTTGACCAAATAAATTTTGAACAGAGTAATTTTATTGTTGATTTGATTCCAGGAGGGGATAATCCATGAAACTGATGAAATATTTTCATACGATAACTCTTGGGTATATAAGGGTCTAACATGCTGTGTTGAAGTAGCACACCATAATGTTTGTCCAGATAGAAGGTCAAACTGTTTAAAAGTCAAATTGTAGATTTCTGCAATGTCTTAAATTCATAATCTCGCTCTTGTTCTTCGGCAATTCATCATAATTAATTAAAGATATTTCTTCGATTCTGGATAATGCATTCGCTACAACGTTATTCTCTCCTGTAATGTGCCTAATATCTGTTGTAAATTCTGAAATGTATTGGAGTTGCCTAATTTGTCTTGGAGATGCTCTATCTGGTTTTTAGGAAAATGCATAGATTAAGAGCTTGTGATCAGCATACACCATGAATTTTCGCCCTTCTAACAAATGTTTGAAATATTTAATGGAAAGATAAATTGCGAGAAGTTCACGGTCATATGTACTATAATTTTGCTGTGCAACGTTAAATTTCTCGGAAAAAAATCCAATTGGTTTCCAACTACATTTCCAAAGGGTAAAACTGAACCGGCTGCCGAATCCGAAGCATCTGTGCACAACGAAAAAGGTAAGCCTGGGTCGGGATGAGAGAAAAGAGCAACATTTGCTATTTGTTTGCATTTTTCAAATTTCTCAAGGGCCTCATCCGTCCAATTATTTTCCGACTATCTCCTTTCTTTGCGCCTTTTAGGTAGTCGTGCAAGAGAACTTGAGAACCAGTGGGGTTTTTCAAAAAATGACAGTATAAATTAACCATTCCGAGAATGGTTCGTAGCTGATGAATAATGTCAGGCAATTTAATATTAAGAATAACTTTAACCTTGTCAGGAAGAGGTTTGGATCCCTCACGTGTAATTAGAAAGCCTAGAAATTCCAATTCATTAACTCCAAAAACAGATTTGGAAATATTAGTCTCAATCCATATTTTTGCTATCTATCAAAAACTAATTTTAAATGCTTTTCGTGTTCCTCTTCATTATTTGAAGCAATCAAAACATCATCCAAATATTGAAAAACAAAATTTAAATAAACAAACTCTAAATAACTCATTAATAAATCTCTGAAAAGTAGAAGGTGCGTTACGCAACCCGAAACTCATGGCGTTAAATCCATAAAGTCCGAAAGGGGTTATTATGGAAGTTTCTGGGTTACCATTTTCATTAATAGGAATATGAAAATATGCTTTATGCAAATCAATTTTAGAAAATATTTGAGCATTTTTTAAGATGTGGTTGAAATCTTCTAATCGGTTTATAGGATAACGATCTGGTATTGTTTGTGCATTCAAACGTCGATAATCCCCGCATGGTCGGAAGGAGCCATCTTTCTTCGGAACCATATACAGGGGACTTGTCCAGTGTGATTTAGAGGGACAAACACTATAGTTTTCTAACATGTATTGAAATTGCTGTTTTGCTATTTGTAATCGCTTGGATGAAATTTTCTAGCTCTGGTATAACCAGGTCGTCCTCTAGTTGTAATATAATGCTCAACAGCACGCTTAAATGTTAATACTGATAAATTCGGTTTTCCTAAATCTGGATATTGTTGTAATAAATTAGCATATTTAGAATTTTTACCTAGAGTACTAATAGCATGATAAAAAAACACTGTTGTTACGTTACTTCGAACAGACAGGTTAGTTATTCCGTCAATTAATTGCTTATTATAAATGTCAACTAAAAGGTTAAATTTATTTAGAAAATCAGCTCCTATAATAGCTTTTTCAACTTTAGCTAATATAAACGGAAATTGAAATTCTCTTCTAAGTCCTAAATTTAAAGTTAAAATTCAATTCCATAAGTACGAATTTCCGTTCCATTCGCTGCCGTATAATTTAAAGTCATCTGCTTTTGTATGATGATTATTCGCAGGAATGAGACTAACATCAGCACCTGAATCTACTAAGAACCGCAGTCCTGCGTTTTTGTTCTTCAAAAATAAACGAAACTTGTGGCTGTCGTTGTTACCAGCAACAGTAGTAGCCGCTAATCCTGTTGCGGTATAGAGTTCTCCGACTTCTCTCGCTAAGCACATGGCGAATAACATTTCGCAGGTCTACAACGATCGCCAAATTTAAAATGTGAAAAACAATATTTACCTTTCGTATTAAATCTTTTTTCGAACGGCTACGACTCCGAGCTCCGAGATGTATTCCATGGATGATATCTAAATCTTGGTCTAGAATGAACATTTATTTGCATTGAATAAATTTTTTGTTCTAAGGCAGCTATTCCTGCATATAAAGCATCATTAACGTTTGGGAAAACAGCATAAATTTCTTTTCCAGATTTCATCTCATGAATTTTGTAAACCATCGTGGCCAATTTCTCTAAATTTTCTTCACTGACGAGAAGAATATTCTTTACAAAATCAAGCATCTTATTCAACCATAAAGATTTTAGCACTTTTTCCGGAAAAATCGTCTGTGCCTAGACTTTTCATTTGCTGCAAAGGTTGACTTGGTTTATAATCTCCGAGGTCTAATCCAGTAATCAGACGCTGAATTTGCTTATTTTCACTTTCTATGAAAACATTTAAAAGCCTTTCTTTTGCCATAGAATATTTATTAGGCTTAGTATCTTTAATAAGGTCCTCTATATTTTCAGCATACTTCGGTTCAAGCTGGAATATCAAATAATTTAATCTAGTCTCTTTAGTCGTAATTTTATTTATTTGAAATTAGGCTTTCACTTGGAAAAACTAGATATCGGGTTCTTCACGCCAAAAAGGTGGAATTTTAATGCTCACTTTATTCGCTTCGGCATCTCTTAACGTAGTTGCTTCTGTTACGTTTGTAAGGTTTTAGTTAAACTAACCAAGTTTTATTTTAGTTTAAATCTGTCTATCTCCTCTCTGCTTCAACTTCCCGTCAGAAGAAGAGCGCGGTTTCAGCTTATGCTAATTTTTGAAGTACAGCCAAGTACTATTTAAGCCAGAGGTAGAAACCTCTCAGTGTGTGAGAGCTTAGTCTCAGATCACGGTCACGCCGCTCAACGTTCGCCCGACCAGCTAGCAGTTTAAATTTATAAGCCATAGTGCTTACTACGTGATTGCATTGTAAAACAATCTGAAGTGCGCTAGTATTAGTATATCTTGCTACGCACCATTTAGTGAGAGGCCAACTTCCGCGAATTGCTCTGCGAAGCAAAGTTTAAGTTCTATTTTAATTTATTTAAATTTATTTGATTGTTAAATTCGACCCAAGTGCGGTCTTTTACGTTCTGTATCTCTCCCGAGTTGGGAAGTTTGTATTTAATAGTGACTTAATAAAAGAGGATTTCAAATCCCTTCACGTGCAGTTACTATCCAGCCTAGCAGTTACATCAGAACATAGCGTACCTTCCGCTCCCTGTTGCAGTTTAGGACTGAAAACTTTAGGTTAAGAACCCTTTACAGAATTTACCATGCTTCACGGAACACTCAGTCCTCATACGTTTTCCGTAGTCACGTTAAATAAACAAGTCGAAAGCTATCAGGCCACCAAATATAAGTACACCTGTTATGAATCCTCAGTTGATACAACGTAATAAGACGCAGACAAAATTTTACTATTCGATGGATGTTTAATTGAACTACAAAAAAATAAAAAGATTACCATATCACCACGAAATATAATTTTATTCACCAACTCAGTAGTAAAAATCTCATCTTCTGTTTTTTTAATAAATCGGATTCCAAAGATAAAACCTATTGCCAAAAACGATAGTACACTTTATAACAAAAAATCGACGCACTAAGAAGAAATTGTCCGAGGGTGACAAAAATTAGCGGATAGGAAGATTATGTACAGAATAGAAAACGATTAAAATTTCAAAACAATTGAATTATTCATTTCAGAGTTACATAGTTACAAACTAACGAGCTCAATAAGGTGTTAACCCGCCTCTAGCCTGGATGCAAGCTGACACACGGCGTGGCATAGACTGATAAAGCTCCTGGATGGTCTACTGCGGCATTTCTTGCCAAATTTGCTCCAATTGTCGGGTTAGGTAATCAACATTCCCTTGAAGATGCAGTCGCTTTCTCATCATATCTCAGACATGCTCGATGAGAGAGATATCTGGCTGGACGAGGAAGTGTTTGACAAGCTATAAGACAGTTCATAGCAACACGTGCCGTATGTGGACTGGCATTATCTTGCTGAAAAATAAGGTCCAGGTTACTGCAAAAGGAACAGTAACAAAACAGGTCTCAGAATGTCGTCGATGTACTGCTTTGCTTAAGTGTGCCTCTAATGAAGACCAAAGGGGTCCTGCTATCAAAGGAAATGGCACCCCAGACCATAACGGATCGGCACGCTGCTCTGGGCGTGTCCAGACACGTCTTCGATGATCGTCATGACGCAGTTGGAAGCGCGGTTCATCGCTAAAGATTATACGTTCCCAATCAGCATCATTCCAACCTGACCGAGCCACGCACTACTGTAATCTGGCTTGACAGTGTGCAGGCGTGAGTGGCAGGTGGCACAACGGTCGCTACGAGCGTAGATTTCGCTCTATTAGCCGTCTGGCAATGGTCATGGTGGACACTCGTGTGCGGGTCGCATGTCTGATGGTTGATAGCGAAGAATCAGGCTCTGTGACAGCCAGTGCCATTTTTTCTTTAATTCTTTCTTTATACGTCTACAATATATAATCCTTAAACTTAATGTCAGTAGCCATCATCCAGTTTATGAAAAAGTTACGAAAGTTTTTGTATGGAACTGCGCTTCACAGTTCCAGCGATGTGGTGTTTCGCTGTTCTGCGCATGCGCGCACAGAAAGCAGCACTAAAGCCAGGGAGATAAAAGAACACTGTCGATCTTGCACTGCCGAAATTCTGGAAACGTGATTATTTCTTACTCCGCGCGAGTGGTATTTGGCTGTTCTGCGCATGCGCTCTTAAGAAGCAGCGTACGCGGCTGTGAGGGAGAAGAGCACTGTCGCTTTTGCACTTCCGAATCTGGAGTGTCGTTTGGAGCTGGTTCTTTTTTTTGCTCCGCGTAAGCTGTGTTTAAAAGTCATACACCATATTCTTGGTTAGATTATTTTTCAGCTATCTATTTGATTCATTTTTTTCGGTTCTTTTATTTTACAGACAGAAAACTTTAACCATGTCCTTGCCTCCTCAAGTAATAAATTTGAACTTCAAGACTTTCGTTTTCACAGCTGTCTCTCCATGCGAAAATTACAATTAAGAAAAGAGGTCGTTCAGCACCTGATATTCTAATATGTCAGCCAGGCATAAGCAACAAGAAGAAATATATTCGTAGTTTCATTTCTGAATGGTACCAACGGAAAAATTAGCTTTGCGGTTGTGAAGTAAAAAATGCTATGTTTTGTTTCCCGGGCTTGCTATATGGAGGTGATATAACGTGGACAAAAGAGGGTTTCAGAAATATAAACAAAATGAAAGAAAAAACTGAAAAGCATGAGAAGCCAAAGAAGCATGTTGATAATGTAGTTTCACTGTCCCTTTTAGGAACCGTTAGTATTAAGGAGAAACTTAGTGAGGGATACAGACTTCCAGTCAATGAGCATAACATAAAGGTTAAAATGAACCGTGAAATTTTGTGCAAAATAATAGACTGCATTTTCTTTTGCGAAAACTTTGAAACTCCCTTACGCGGACATGATGAAAAAGACGATTCAGTAAATCCAGGGGTATTTAGAGGATTAGTAAATTTTGCCTCTAAATTAGATTCAGATTTGAAGAATCACTTAGAAACCAGTGCAGTCTTCAAAGGTGTTTCTAAGACCATTCACAACGAGATACTTGACTGTCTATTTCAAATATACCATGAGGAGATAAGGACGGAAATTAGGAAAGCTTGTAGCTTTAATGGCTGATGACACAACAGATGTTTCGGAACACACTTAGATGGTCCTTGTTCTACGGTATGTGTTGAATGGGGAAATATTTGAGCGTTTGTGGGGATTCTTTATTCCAGAAAATCAAACTGAAGATGGCATGTCAAAATGTATTTTAGAACAACTGGACATAATCCTTCAAGGAAATGAACAAAAGTTGACATTTCAGACATTTGATACTGCAAATGTCATGAAAGGCAAAAAAGCTGGAGTTCAAGCAAAAATAAAAGCAATTTATTCTAATGCACATTTCGTTCACTGTTATGTACATTAACTTAATTTTATAATGAGAAATGCAGCAAGTATTTCAAGAAACGGAAAAGTAATTTTTTCTAACATTCTGGCTATTCCAACATTCTTTTCAAGATCACCGCGACGTGTGTTCATTCTAAGGAAGCATATGGCCATTAGCATTCCACGTCCTTCCTCTACAAGGTGGAACTTCAACATACGGACCATAAACACAGTTCATGAAAATATGCAACCTTTAAAAAATTGCCTTGCTGAAATTCATTCAACATCAAATGCAGATTAAACTATTGCAGAAGCAACAGGAATTTCAAATATATCTAAATGATGATAATTTCAAGTTTTCGTTAGAGTTTTTTTATCAGATTATCCCTCATGTTGAAATAATATATAACCAAATGCAATCCAGAGAAATTAGTGTGTTTGAAGTTAATGAATATATAGCAAATTTTAAAACTGCTATTTTAGAATTAAGAAACTCAAAGTACTGTGAGAATTCTTCAAAGACACTGATGGCAGAAGCTAAGGAAATATGTGACTTTATATGTATTGATATAATAGAAAGATATTCTTCCACTAAACACTTAGCAGTTGCTAAATTGTTCAACAAGAAATGCTTCGCTAGTTTTAGGAAACAACATCCTGCAGAATAAATAGTACTGACCGCTGAAGCATATACGATGATTTACAAAGAAAAGCTTGAAACTGAACTAAAAGTATTCTATTGTAGGTCTGATATTCATGAATACTGCAAATTAATTGAGCTACTGAAATTTATCTTGGAAAATAATCTAGATGATGTTTTCAGTGAAATTACAAAACTGATAAAAATTCTCTTGTCCCATGACTACATCAGAGACAGAACGCTGCTTTTTAACATTGAAAAGAATAAAAACTTTTCTAAGAAGCACTATGAATTCGGAAAAACTAAATGCGCTTGCAATATTTTCAATATAGAAAAATTTCCTCAGTTGTCATCCAGAGATCAAGGAGAAAATTATTGATCTCTTCGCGCAAATTAAAAGAAGAAGAATAGATTTAATTTTTAAATGAACAGGTAAAGATTGAACTGTAACAATTTAGGTTAAAGTAATTAACAAATGTTTAATTTTTCTTATGTAAAATTTCATGGAAGTTTCAAAATAAATTTTCTTTTTATACATGTTTGTTTCCCTTTACACAGGTTTAAAACAAAGGTTAAAATTTTTTGAAACAGCACCCCCACTAATTTTAGCTACGAGCCGCCACTGGTGACAGCTGATCTGACATTCACTCTGTCCTCCCGATCTGTTGTCGCCCTAGGTCTACCGCTACCATCACAACGCTGAAGTCTGACTATTCTTGCCAGCATCTTCTAATCACCGCATCGCTTTGACTCTTATGAAGAGCGATTCTCCGATTTACCCAACCTGCTTCTTTCAGTCCAATGATACGACCTCTTTCAAACTCTGACAGTTGTTCGTAATGAGCTCGAATCCTGCGGCGAGGCATTTTTTCGGTTGTTGAAAGGTATCCTAAATTACAATGCAACAGAAATTTTTAACAAGAACAGCGTCTTATATACATCTGCTGGATGCGCAGGAGATCGAACTATTTATTAATTAGACATCAAATTTTAAACATTTGCATATTTGGTCAAAACATTAATGCATACGAAATTTCAAAGCAATCGGATGATTCCTTCTTGGTGCGTCGATTTTTTTGTTATAGAGTGTACAATAATATGCAAATTAAACATTTATAATTATTAAAAATATTTTTGAGTTACTTTCAAACTAATTATTTACATTTTATGCCGTTCCAAAGCTTTAGAAAAGCGATGCTTTGCCGGAAAAATAGGAATACAAGATCAAGTCTATTCAACAATGAGGAAATGGCTGTCTTGCTAATTTGGCGACAAATCGCCAAAAGTCGCCAAACTTGGCTACCATTTGACGATATTTTGGTCTTGTCTTGTGTGTAACTTTAATGGATATTTTAATAGCATAACTGTAATTGATGCCTATATTAGCTGAAACCGTATGCAGCCTTTAGATGTAACTTTAACCATATATGCCTTCCAGGAATTTCGAGAAGTAGTATAGATTGCTCGGCGGCTGGGTGAAATCTATACATCACTGAAGAGTGCATCTGCCCTCAGTTGTTAGTTCAGACCTGAATTCAGGGTATTGAGGAATCCGTCTTAGCTTCGCTCTTTAGATGCACTTTGAATTGCGTTTTATTTAACATTTTTAGTAATTTGAAGTGTAACTACTGTATATACTACGTGATTTTGTACGAGTTTTTTTGTATTTTTTAGAAAGTTGCAGAACTGCGAAGTGTTTTTTTTTTGGTAAAAGGATTAAGCTATCATCTGTTGTTTGTGCATTTAATCTACAAGTACAGGTTCTAACAACGAAATCGAATCAAGATGTCAAATATATCATCTTGCTATTAAGAGTCAACCATTAATTAATTTGTCATTTAGTGATAAAACTGATGATGTTAACGCGGAATTATTAAAAATTCTAAGAGCAGTTTGTACTATGTCTGTCTATACCGGCGGCGTTTTGTGTGAATGTTCCTGTAAAGTGGCAGCTGGCTGGTGAATCTTCAGTAGTAAGTGGTGTTTTCAGCTATTTTAAACACAAATCAGATTGAAGGAATACTTAACAGCCTTCCTATTTCTACTCTGTGAATAGATCCAGATGATCTCGAAGTATTAACACCTGCCCAAGTTTTGATAGGTAGTTCAATAACAGACATCCCTGAGAAAAAGTTTAGTACTTTACCAGATACCAGACTTTCCCATTGGCAACGTGTAACAAAATTAACTCAGCTCATTTGGAAAAAGTGATTAGATACGTACATAAACAACCTACAACAAACGAGCAAGTGGGTGTTCGCTAAGAATAAGTTTAAAATAGTTATTCAGGTTATAATCAAGGAAGGTAATATGCCAGTTTGTAGCTGATAACCGGGAAGAGTAGTAGGTATCTTTCCAGGAGGTGACAGCAAAATACGAGTAGTAAATGTGAAGACAAAACATGGCATATTTAAAAAAAGTGTTTCAAAGATTTGCATTTTGATATTTGAGAATAATGCTGGAACATCTCAAACTTTTAGCTTTACTTGAAGTTTTAACTGTACTATGATTTATTAAACTAATTCACTTTCTTTTCTTTTTATTGAACCTAGTAAGTTCAAGGGGGCTGCATGTCACAAGCAGTGACGTCAGAAGAGGTCCTATTACATACTGGTGCAAAGCAGCACTGGATGTGTGTATGGCGTGCAAAGCAGCACTGGATGTGTGTATGGTGTGCAAAGCTTGCAGTGAAGGATAATGAGCGAAAGGCAACCAAGTATACAGCCTGTTTTGAACTCCGAGTGATGTGCAATTCCCACTGTGATAAGCAGCTGTTACGAGGATCGTGAAGTTGGAGGAAGAAATTCTGCATAACCAAGAATCTTCTAGCACAAATAAAAGGATTACAGTTCATCTCAACGTGATGTTGTCTCAATTTATTCGAACCAGCACGAAAAAGAACCACCGTGTTGTTGGTCTATCCTCCTTCTTTGCAAAGTGATAAGGTACATTATTTGTTTTATTTAATATATCTTTTCTTTAATGAGGTGGTAAAATTTCCATATGATTTAATTTTAATATGTGTCTATGAACTCGTTATACATTTCTCGATATTCTAGATTTCTTTCTAAAATTTGTGTAACGCTGAGAAACCATTTCATAGCCATCATTTTTGAAAAACAAAAATTTTTATCGTCATTTTTATTGGTAATTTAACGCAGAATCCGATTGAAATCTACTGTTTAATATTTTCAAACTGCCAGAACTTACGCAATAAATCATTTAGATTTATTAGCAGATACTGCTTCAGAAACGATAACTTTCAAATAACTTCACTGAAGCAAAACAATTTTCACTCACACAAAAATTTTGAACATCAAAAGAATTACATTGTGATTCATAACTTGGATTTCCGCTGAGAGTGTTCCCGTATATTCTTTCAATACAGAACAGTCCCTTTGAAATTTATTTTTTATTTCTGGTGTTTACACTCCAAAGGGCATCTACTTGAATGAGAATGTCGATCCCTGATTCCCGAGCTAGGAAAGACATCTTTTCAAATATTCATTTCTCTGACGTAATTTGTTTATTATGTTGTTCGGAATAGCGACACATGCATTCGTGGTGTTATCAGTAAGCTAAAAGTTCAAGGTTGTTGCCATTTTGCGAATCGTCAGTATTTACTAACTGTGGGCTAGTAATCGGATAAGTTTTTTCAATTGATTTCTAGAACCGAAAGTAAATACTTTCAATTTCTTTGTTCTAATAATCGGTAGCTCCAGTTTAGTTACCACCTCTTTATGCAGGCTGTTCATCAATTTTAAAGATATGAGACAAAATGTGCTCATTAAGTTAATGTTGCGACCAATGCCAATGCTGTAATTATTTATGTTAATTAAATGCAATTGAACTGCACTTCCGCGTATACGTTAGCACTGCACATGCACAAATTCGGTGATTGAGAATGTGGTGCGCAATGGACACATGTTGCAATGCCGGTCAGTTGTGTTGTTTAAAGTGAATGTGGTTTCTGAGAGTAATCATTATTCAGTAATTATGGCTCAAAGGCATTATTTAATTTAAGGCCAAAAGGGGCGAATAATTGGTAGAATCGAGGGAGGTCAGACACAAGCGAAGGTCGCTCAAGATTTCAATATCTCTCGAAGTGTTATATCAAGAGTTTGGAGCCGCTTTTCAAGCACTGGATCAGTTGACAAGCAGCCTGATCAAGGATGAAGGACTACCAAGAGTAACAACTGCATTAGAAGACCGTTTTCTGCCATTGTTGGCTCCGCGAAGAAACCGCGAGGCGACTTGCAAGAGATTTGGGTTTTAAACCTTCAGGCTGCCAGAGGAACTGGAATTAGTCATTCTACTGCTGTATGGAGGCTTAACGAGGTTGAGCTGTATGCAAGAAAATCAATAGTTTGTGTTCCACTCACTCCAAGTTCCAGACACGGGCTCGTTTAAACAGGTGCAATCGTCCTATTCAATTAAGCCAAGGCGACTTGCCCCGAATATTGTTTACTAACGAGTTCAAATATAGCATGTGATTCTAGACATGCTTTGATATGGAGAGAGGAAAGAACAGTCAACTTACCTTCCTTTGTCCGTGAAATATCCCGTTTTTGCGATCGCTTCTTAATTATTTGGGAAGAAATCACGAAGTACTGGAGCCTGAAAGCACATGTGGGATATCTTTGGTCAACGAATTTCAGCGAGCCAAATTTCTCCCCGGACTCTCCAGCTGCTGAAAAGTGCATTTTTAGAAGAAAGGTGCGCAATTCTACAAGATTTGCTCACCACTTGAGTAAAGTCTATGGAATGAAGACGTGAGGTGTCATATTTGTCAGGTGACTATACACCACGTTAAAGATAAAAATTTTCACTAGAGGGACTTATTTTTTCCATTACTTTCCAATTTTCATACATTTGGTTTTAATTTAAATATTTTACGAATAATCAGCTGCCAAACATTTTAATTTAAGTTAACCAATGGTGGTTTTCCACTATAAGATATTTTCCGCCTCCTTCCGGCATGCTTTCGTGGTGCAACTGTAGCACAATCGCCACTTATTCGAGAGGTCCAGATTCGAGTCTCGGCGAGGGCGTTGCTCATTTTTCCTGTACTCCTGCTTCGAAATAACCTAATGACTCTACAGTACACATTTCTATTAATAACTTTTAAGTACCAGTTATGTTTTATTTCTATCACTATCCTTTAATTTTGATGACCAGTGTATAAAAGACTTAGTGGAAGCATTATCTAATAATACAGTTACATTTTCCGGTTTGGGAGGATAATATTTTTGCTACACAAGTTTGTAAATCCTTATTTATTATTTGGTTTGTGGTATTTAAATTAGACACATTTTCTTGCGAAGGCTGTGTTTCAGAACCAGAATTTGAATTTGGAACGGTTTCACTTGTTTTCGTTTTCTATAGACAAACTGATATCTTTACATTTTTTAAACGGTTCGGTTTTCATTTTACGCAGAGAGATAATATGGGAACACCGAAAACAATTAAAACAATGACCCCTTTTTTTCAATTTTGTTCTCTTCTCCGACACAGATATATTACTGCGTTGATAAAAATTGCGATTACGATCACAGAGCAAAGAACTATATTTTAAATTACTTTTAAATGTTGCAGCTGTTAGGATATGATTGTTTGACCTTTTTTTCATTTGTTTCGAATTAAGAGAAATTTGTATTTTTTTCTTTCGTAAAATTATGTGACGTTATTGAAACCTCTCAGCATTCAGCTTCATCTTAATGAACTTTAACAATTCTTGAAAATTAAATTTCTTTTTTGATGATCGTTTTCTATTAAAATCTAAATTCATATCTTCGAGAATTAATTTGAAAAGAATTGGTCATAACAACTTTCCATAAGTTTCAGATTCTATTTTCGAACTTTTGAGTAACCTAATATTTGTTTCAAAATCGTTGTACAGATTCTTTAACGCCTTAACATTATTAAAAAATTTTTATCGATTCTAAATTCAGTAATTAAGTCATATGACTATTTATAATTATGTTTCTTCTCCCAAATCTTTCGGTCAACAATTTAATACAATAGTCATAATTTGCATCAGTTAAAATAAAATCCCTGACAGAATTTAATGCAAGTTCACTGAACCCTTCATGTACGTAAACTTCGTGATTTTACGAAAATTGTCATTGCTGTGAATAACATTCTCAAATTGGCACCAAAATTTAGAAAACATTGCCGCATTCACCATAAAATTTTGATATTAAGAGTTTCGAAAATTCAAGCGTAATAAAATTATTTGTAAAATTACAGCCAATATCAGTTTCCGTGACTGATTCAGCAGACCTTTTATTTCGTTTATTTCGGTTTCTATAATAAAATTTGTATTTAACTATTTTCAGAGTATTCTTCGGCAAGATTAGAGAAGTCACTATTTATATTACATACACTATGGGGCTTAGCACTATGGCCATAGCAAGGGGCTAGCTTGTCGTAATGAACGACTTTAGGTTTATATTTCATGACTTACAGATCCGAACTGCGATATCGTTCAGCCGGTAGCGATAATAACCAGGTCAACGTTGCACGATCTGTTCAGAATAGGAGATTTCTGCCGTAGTGATAACGATGAAAATGTTTTTCGGCTTAAACTATGGTGAGTAACTATTTCCTGGTGACAGTAATTCCTCTGCGGTTTAGAGCGGCGCTTAGGTCAAGAGCGTGGCCTCCGATTATTTCTTGAGACAAAGCAGCACCGACACTCTCATTGCTCGCACCATTGTCGAGAATAAACGGTTTGGCGAGGTGAGGATCGGCACGATTTGAGCAGAAATTAACGCTTCGTTCAGGCTGTTAAATGCATCCTCCCATTATTTTGTCCACAAGAACTTTTGCTTCCTCTGTCAGATTATGAAGGTGTCTTGAGATGGAAGAAAGGTCTTTCAGAAATCTCATATAGTAAAACCCCAGGAAACTTCTCAGCTGATGGGCATCTTCGGGAAGTCTCCAACCTTTCCCTGCTGCCGCTTTTTCTGCCTCTGTACACGCACTTTTGGCAGAGATGATATGTCCAAGATAAGTCACCACCTATCCAAATAATTTACATTTGTTGCGACTTGAGGTTGGCTTCCTTCAATTTCGGCAGTACAGCTCTAATATTTTCTAAGTTTTCTTAAAATCTCTTCCAGACGATGATTATTTCATCCAGGTATATCACAGAGGCTTCGCTTCGTAAGTAAGACCTTTCAACACGGTCTCCATGAGGTGTTCGAAAGTTGCCGGAACATTACGTAATCCAAACGGCATTAACTTGAACTGCCAAAGTCCCTGTCCAGTAGTAGATGCCGTCTTTTCTCTGTCACGAGTTGGTATCTCTCCCTGACAATATCCACACTTTAAATCAAGCGTCGAAAACCACGTCTTCCAGAAAAAGTGTCCAGAATATCGTCAATTCTGTGAAGAAGGTAACAACAACAATATATTGGCATTCCCTGTTCCGCAAACTTAATTGCACTACAGGTCCTACCCCTCGCAGAACCGAGGCCGAGGTTCAACCTCTTTCCCGGCCCATTCTGTGAAGAAGGTAGCTATCTTTCTTCGTAACCTTGTTCAACCGAGTGATAACATACGCAAAATGTAGTCAAACCATCTATCTATCTGAGTGGGATGACGGGAGGCGCCCATGGACTTGTTGAAGGCTTGATAACGGCGCTTTCTTGCGTATTCTTTAGATGCTTTCCTGCTTCTTCCTGTTTAGCAACTGGTAGTGGATGCTTGGATATTGCTTGGTGGGTGGTCTCCTGTATCAGTTCTATCCTGTGCTATTATGTTAGTTTATCATTTACATTATATACACTATGGGGATCAGGTATTATGGCCATATTAATGGTCAAGCCCGTCGTAATGAACGATTTTATGCTTACAATTTGACGACTCTAGGATCCGAAACATGACGTTGTTTAACCTGTTTATGACTGTGTAAAGACCGTTCCAGTGTGACAGGAGTTTAGGCGAAAGTTTTCCGGCGACATGGAACACGTAAGCACACCTGATCACCTTTGTTCAATCGATATCATACAGCTCTTTTGGCATAACGGGTCTTCCTCTTCTCAGTTGCAAAAAAGACTCCTTCTCGGACAAAATTGTTCATCACTTAAAACTGCACCTATGAATCTTGAAGTTTCTCCAGAGACGATGAAGGCGCATCTGGAGAGCGACCAAATAAGAGATCACAGGGAAAAGGAAGGTCTTGACTGAAGAGCACCTGGGATAGGGAATAGCCAGTAGATTCGTAGGCTGCACTGCTATAGGCCTTCAAGAATAGAGGTAACTTTCGGTCCCAGCCCTCTTTTTTTCTGGAAACCACCAGCCAGAGTTTCTTAAGGATGGTTCCATTGAAACTCTCTGCCGTGCCGTCTGACTGCGGATGTAAAGCTGTCGTTTTTGTTTTGTCTACGCCGATAATTTGCAGAGTTCTTTAATCACAGCCTAGATAAAATCCTCCAGCTGGTTTATCCTTAAGTCTTCGTCACTCCATGGGTCTCAACTGATGTTGAAATTGCAACTTGACGTGTCATTGGATTAAAAACTTGTACTTTTCTTCGACCCTGAAGTAATATCGGCAGCTCTCTGGGCAGGGTCTTCTAGACAGCGCGTCGACGTTTCCTTGTGATGAATCTTTCCGATCACGGATCGTGTTGTCATATTCCTGGAGTCTCTGTATCCATTTGGCTATCTGGCCTTCAGTATTCTTGAAATATATGACATAGGTTAACGATGGATGATCTATGGCGAGCAGGAATTTTCTGCCGCAGTGGCTATTGCAGAACGGTTCTATGGCTTCCAGAGTTGGAATGGAGAAAAGGCAGTCACCAGCTGCTAATCCATCGCTGTTGACACTGGTAGTCTACCTCATTCCTGACAATAAAAATTGTTGTGTGCGATCGACTCCGTAATGGATTGAGTGCACACAGAACTGAATCGATTATTGTTGAAAGGGCACATGTCTATTTTTGCAAATTTTACACCAGGCCATAAAAACCTTCTAGCATTTTCCAGAATGAAGTTACTACATATTTCGATCCCCATATAAAACGAGGTAGTCAAACCAATATTGTAGGCATTTTTTCATAATGTTAACTCCTATTTTAAAATTTCCAGGCAATTTTTAATCTTGTGGACATGTGCCCTTTCAACACTAAAGAGGCAAAAGGAATAATATATGTGGATTTTTCTTTGAATAACTTACTTTATTTCAACAGAAAAGGCACTTTGAAGCAATCGAAATATGAAACATGTCACAAAATAAAATAAAACGGCTTATACGCTTTTAGTCTCATTAAAATTACATTCACTCACCCAGAATTGTATTATTTTTGTCAAAACTCTTTAATACTAAACATAATATTGAAACAATATTTAAAACCCAAATATAATCAGACAATTTTAACACACCATATTAAACTTAAGAGTTGTCTTCGTTCTCGGAAAGTGCATTTGTTGTAAAGGTTGGCCGTAACATGATAGTGTTTTAAAAATCCTTATATTCTTCTGTTATGTAATGAATACCTTTTTTGATATCGTCTATTTTCTTTACGCTAATGCCATTCATTTAGAATAGTTTGGTGCAAAGGAAAGAATTATTTCTACCTCCGGTCTCTTCAATTTTAGATTTTTTTTAAATCAAACCATTTAACGAGTTCTAGGCAAATAAAACTTTATCCTTCATCTCGAAATAGTAATAATCGGATATTTTAAAAGACTGCTTTTCTCCTCTACATCTTCTTTGTGCAGTATTCTCCAAAGGCACAACTTGTTTTTTGAAGTATCTTGGCCACCAACTGGCGAAGTCTAGGACGATGGTGTTTTCTAGCAATATAGCTGAAATTTTACCATCATAACTTCTTTAAGAAATGAGGTTCTTATACTGGGCTGGTGTGTATACTCGATCCATTCTTCTAATTTGACGGTTTAATAACACCGAAAGTCCTATCACAGAGCAGGAAGCTATGTTCGCTTCCAGGAAAGTATTGCTTGACAATCAAATTTTTTCTGGTCACAGAAAGAGCTTAGAGGAACCTTAAAACGGTATGATTTCGATTTTGACAAGTGCAACCATCCGAAAAAATATGAATTTCTTTTACTGACGTCGGTGTAATGTTGTCTCGTATAGTCATATAAAAATGAAGAAACCTAAGCAAAAGGATGATTGAATGTTTACAAAGACTGCCCGATAAGAGAAGAACAATAGGTTTCAACAACAATGAGAGGTTTCATCTGCGACGCCCGCACTACGCCCCATGCTGTGTTCAGTGGAGAAAGGGCTCACAGGCTGGACATGTTCCCTTCAACAATAAGCAGCCTCTTCGACCGCTTGCCAATACATACAGCGTTGAATTAGAGATTTGCAGCTTCAACTGGAAATGCGTATATATTTGTAGAATAAGAAAACGTTAAAACCTCAAAATTGACAGAATATGGACACGTGCCCGTTCAACAATAATCGATTCAATTAATTCGTGATAGCTTGACAACATTTATTTTACCAAAAGAAACAACAATTCTGAAGCTTTCTACAAAAATACTCGTTCAGCTTTTCATAGTATCACAGAGTACAATCAGTAATTACACTTCAGACTACTAAGAACGTTAAGTACATCTTAATGGAAAGCGCATTTAAAAGGCAAGTTAATACGTAAATACTAATGTTATTATTGCTAAAGTAATAGCAAATTTCTATGCAAGATTTATGTGAAATTTCGCCTCATCTAAGAGCTACGAGAAGTGCTTATTTTACTTTCATGTACTCTTCTCTGAGTCTCTATACTTCTTAGTATAGGCCATTCCGTATAGACAGGATTTTACGACTTCGAAATTGATTGCTCTAGGGGACGCGTGAACGAGGAAGTAGAAGTTACATCAACTCATAAACTACTATCTAAAGTGTTGATCGCGGATCTCCGATTTTAAATAGAGTTATTATGAAGTCACCAACATTTTCACTGTAACGAATTTTGTAGAAAAACTTCCCTAAAACTTTGAGGAACTTATTACAATAAGGAATCGCCTACGTAGGACATGGCATCTTATGTAAGACCCAGCAGTCAAAACAGACTTAAATAGCATTTACAGATAATTAAAAAATAAATTAAAAAATTCCATACTGGGATGAAAAAATTGCGTATTTAGAGCTAAGTGATGGATCCGTCTGGAAATTTCTCAAATGTCTTACGAACAAGCGTAAATAAACTCTATTGCATTCTCAAATATTGACAAAGTGAAAGCTTTCTTTAAACACCCAGAACAGCAATTCACCCCTAACTCTGGTGTAAACACTGATAGACCCAGAGTTTAGCACACAAGTTGAAGAATTTGTTGTTTCTTGTATTTGAGCCCCATCTGCAAGCCCTACACCTGACCTCGCTACTCCTGGTGAAAATCAAAATATAATATTTAAGTTGTACATTAAAAAGGCCCGGTCCTCAGCGTAATTACCAACAGCATATTACGCAGTTTACCTTCCAACACTATCGTGAAATTCACTGGAGTTATCAATACCTGCCTGACTCTAAGTTATTTTCCCAATCCTCGAAAGCGTGCCAAAGTATTTATTCTCGCCAAAGTATTATTGTGTAAAGGACAGCTCCAAAGTGGAGAATTTTTGCCCTATAAGTTTGCTTTCCATTATAAGAAAATTTACGAACGCATTATCTTAAAAAGGATTAATCCATATCTTCAGCTACTTCCCTCAGATCAATATGGAATCAGGAAACAATTGTCTACTTCAAAGCAACTAGTCAGGCTAGTTGAATTTATCGCGCCAGATGTAAACCATAAGAAATGCTCGGCAGCCATAGCGAAAGCATTCCACTAAGTCTGGTATGAGGAGTTGATCTGCAAACTGATCAAAATGAACTTTAGTCAGTTCTCCTCAATTCCTTACCAACAAAGCTTTTAATGTGGGCCAATGAAATGTCTATTCAGCATTCAAAAACGCCACTGCAGGTGTGCCTTAGGGTTCCTGTCTTGGGTTCATCCTCTGCCTGTTTTACGTAATCGATTTTCCCAGGCACAAACTGGATCACACCTATATGTTGGCTTGCTATGCCTACGATACGGCGACAGCCGTGAGCTCTATCCAACCCAATAATGCCATCTCCAAACTACGGGATTTTGTTTTAGATATTGAGAACTGGTGCAGAAAATGGAGAATTAGTATAAATGGCTCGAAATCTAGGCTCCTATTGGTAAGTAGGTGAAATATTCGAAATATAGCTTTGAAAATCTTCTACTTATTTGGGGAAATTGTGAACCGTGTAAATAATATAAGTGAGTTATCAAGGGGATTATCATTAACCTCACGTGGACTTGTCATACTAAGCACGTCATAGGAAAATCCTGTGGTGTGGCCAACCAACTTTCTGTACTCTTAGGAAATAACTCTGGAACTGTCGCTCAACAAGAGGAGAAAGTATACCTATGCGGTATAAGACCAATTGCTGAGGATAAAGATAGCAAATATTGCTTATCTTTTGTTCATGGCTCCAACAGCGTAGGTTAAATCTACGAAGTAAATTCTTTTCTGTTTTCCTAATCTTTCTGAAATTTCTAGGAATATCCAGTATCAGTGTGAATGCTTTGCTATTTGTAGCAAATTGCATGTCCATTCTACCTGAGAAAGAATGTAAAGTTTAATTAATCTGGAAGAATACCTCAACTATTACGCTTAAATTATGACGGTAATTTTTGAAGTTTATATGTTCACTAATATCTTGATATACTAATGTGTACTATTCTAAACTACTTAAAAGTGTCAAACTACTAGACCCGTAAGGATAATCATACAACTTATCTTCCCGTCACCTCTTCTGGTTATAGTAATTTCAAATTCAAATTCAAGGTTTAAAATTAGATTTACTTATTATCTAGTCAATCTGATGGTCACGCAAATTGAAAAAATATAATGGAACTAAATCTTGCTGCACAACGCAGAAAAAGCTCTTAAATCAAATTAATGTGTCAAATCAATTTACATGTGCTTCAACATGCCTCAGCGCGGGCTCTACGTATTCACGAAGCATATACAACTTGCTGAAGATAAAACCGAAAACGTCAGCTCATTGTAACAGGGAAGGCAACAGAGTAATGATCAGTAATAGCTGCAAAAGGCTCTCTCTTCAGCTCAAGACTTGATTTAACTAATTTGCATTCTAGAGCGAGGTGACGAATGTAGAAGTTACAGTACAGCCAAAATAATTAGGTAACTGGGTTAATAAATGTAAAATTTTATAACGGTCTCAATAATCTTCAGCCTTAGTTTCATTCACATCTGTTTACCGCCTGGTAAACTGCTTGATTTGAAATGTGAAGGAAAAAAATCAGAGAATGAGAATTATGACAACTTTGAATAAAAAATATTTAAAATGTCAATGCTGAAAGAGCCTTTAAAACCGATGTATGTAAAAATGGGTTTTAATGATTTTTAGGCAGTTTGGAATAACAAACGCTGTCAGGAGGCCCGAAAGCTTGCACATATGTATATTAAAATTCTAAGTTAATTTCAGTTTCAGTATTCTGGAAATGCTCATGGAAAGTTTACTCTTTTCTGAGTTTTTTCGATACTGATATTCCCTCGCCTGAGCATTTGGAATCGAAGGTTGCTGCAATATGACATTTGTGGCTAAAGAGAATTTTTACCCAAAACACACTTTAATTCAAAGCAACAAATTAAACGATTTGACGGAGTTAGAGGTAAACAACAGTTCCATTCTTTCAAATGAAATATCTCATACAACTGTAAGAAATCAGCAAACTCTTTGGAATTAGAATCAGTGAAAGGCATTTAAGCAGAGGTACTTCTTTCCGATTTGAGTAAGATCTTTTAACGCTTAACTGCATATACTTAATACTTTAACACAAATGCACTCGTGATATATTTTGTACATCACCACAAGAGAAAAGAAAAATAAGTTAAATAAGAACATATATTTAAAACATTTAATAACCAAAACGTTTGTTAAAAACTAATAAAAATTCTTTGAATAAAAGCAAACTACAAAGTATAACACACTACACATACATTTTAGTCGCTAATCATAGTAAATTTCACCTGTGATGTTGCCTTTACCGTTGCGCTCCCGACAAGTAATAACTGCCAGTTCATGTTCGTTGCACACACATATGACACGTAAACGTTGTCACCCTATTTTTCTGTCTACCTAAACAAAAACATCTTACCCATATTTTTGCTGGTGGTTCATCTTCTTGAGGTCTTTTTTATCTCTTAAAAAAACCAAGGTCGGGAGGTAATGCATTTACTTCTGCTCTTTCTGCGAAGTGTGGCTTCATCGCTGATATAGATACATTTTTAGAAAAAGTCTCCTGAATTTTTGGGTGTCTTTAATGTGCGTTGCGGTCATACAAAATTTGGCTGTTTATTCCAGCTGTGTTTACCCAATTGGAAAAATGTTACCAGTAGCCGTCTCCTGGTTCGCGTGAATACAGAATACGTACTATGCATTTTATCCACTGTATCTATCGTCCTTTATTGGAACTGTAGTCCATAATAATTTCCGGCTCCTTAGTTTCAGGATTGATTACAGCAGCAACAAAACTTATGGTACCTGTTAAGGACACTTCAACGATTATTTAGATGAGCACGCAGCTAGCTGGGGAGGCATTCCAAGATCACTTAGCTTTCATTTATTGTAGACGATGTATTTTATACACCACCGCATGCAGTTAAGGGTTAACGGCAATACCCAAATAATAAATAAAACGATACTAATAAGTCCTCCACATGCTATGAAACAGGGAAAGTAACGTTTATTAGTCTTACTAGCCTAATAATGGAAATGAATATGAAAACTGTATTGTGTTGTTTTCAAATGACAAAGAGCATTGGTTCGTAGAAACGCTAAACTATATTTAACCCGAAAATTGAATGTTCAGGAAAGATAAAAATTCTGACAACTTTCTCTAAAGCTTAAAAATTTATTGTAGCTATCTAAATTATCATCTTTATCTGATCTGATCTATAACTGCCTGAAATCATCCATTCTTTAAAAATCCCAACAAACTTTCTTTCTTTTCTTCTTTTTACTTATTGCAGACATTTTAGGCAACTTATCAACTGTTTCAAAATGCTTCCTTATTATGGAGTTTATTTAATGTACTGTTGAACTACCTCTATGTTTAAAACTGTCGTATTTAATTTTTTTTCTTTCTCATGCGATTTGAAACTGATTTTCGCATTTTGATCCAACGCATTACTATAAAAGTTCCATTTTTAATAAAAAAATCATTAAAAAATTAATAAATGTCGTTAATAAAATTAATAAAAGTCCTTGAGCTAATTTTTATCACAGAAGCACTGTCCTTAGCTTTATTTTAACGAACACGTTATTTCTTATGTTCAATCATTCCTGTGTAGGTAGGTAGGCAGGTATAGCGCGTTACACCCTCCCAGTTGCGACCAGGCGTTTTTTAATTCTTTCCATGATCTCTTTTGCTATGTTTTTTGCTTCATTTTCAGTGTAAACCAGATCGTTGAAGTCCTTCTTGTTACTCCTAAGGACTTCTATTAATACATTCTTCTACACAGTGCCTATCATTTTCCAGCTTTCCGCACAGTAAACGGTTTGCGTTTTCTTCTGTTTAGGTAAGGCAGGAATCTACAGTGACATGAAAGGCTCTGACAAAGTTCTTTGTCGGTTATGGTTTTAATTTTTTTTTCGAGATTTTAATGTTTTCTAATTAGTCCTTTCAATGATCTGAATCGTTCCATTTTTTATTCAATTCTTTACATATACACTGCTCGACATTGAAAATGCAACACCAAGAAGGAGTGGTCAGAAATTTCTGCAAATTTTAGAGTAGATGCACGTCACTGAGTTAAGCGAATGATGTGAAATGCGGCAGGTCTCCGACGCGCGTGAAGTAAGATATAAGGAAAGGAACGTGCAGAATGGGCAATATCAATATTCGTATCGTTATTTCTGCCAGATGAATTATAGAGGAAAATTGGTTTTTGTCCCAGAGGATACGTGTAATAGGAGACAATGCCAGGCCGCCGTCAACGAAGGCACTTCCAACAGATAGACGATTTTACGAGGGGTATGGTGATCGGACTGAGAAGGTCGGGTTGGTCTTTACGTCAAATCGCATCTGATACCCACATGGATGCGAGCACGGTGCATCGGCTATGGCGAACATGGTTGGAACAAGGGAATGTGGTAAGAAAGAGGGGTGCAGGTGCAGTCACAGTGACGTTAGCACGCTTGGATCGACGCATCCGCCGACAAGCTGTGACGGTCCCGCAAGTAACTTTTACGGCGATTCTGCAGCATGTGCAAGATACCCTGGATATTCCCATGTCAACGAGAACTATTTCCCGTCGATTGGTTGAACGTGGCCTGCACTCACGGCGTCCGTTAAGAAGACTGCCATTGACCCCCAGCATAGACGCCAAAGTTAGAATGGTGTCGGACTGGAGCGATATGGATGACAGAACGGCGAAACGTCGTGTTCTCAGATCAGTCCCGCTTCTGTTTATCCAGTGACAGTCGCCGCATACGTGTGTGGCGTCGACGTGGAGACAGACCTAATCCGGCAGTAACTGTGGAACGCCCCACCACGCGACAACGTGGCATAATGGTTTGGGGCGCTATTGCCTGCGATTCCAGGTCACCTCTAGTTCGTATTTAGGGCACTATGACAGCCCAACGATCCTTGGATAATGTACTGCCGCCGGTGACAATCCCCTACCTTCAGGGCTGCCTAATGCAATTTTTCAGCAGGATAACGCCCGACCACACAGTGCTCGCATCTGCCAACATGGTCTACAAGGTATACAGATGCTTCCCTGCCCACCGTACTCTCCTGCCTGTCACCAATCGAACATGTGTGGGATGTTATTGGACCCCTGCCTCGTTCAGAAGACGAACTATGGCAAATGGTTGAAAGGGAAGAGAGAGCCATCCCTCAGGACACCATCCGCACTCTTATTGGCTCTACGCCTAGACGTGTTTCTTCGTGCATCGCTGTCCGCGTAGGTCCTACATCCTACTGAGCCGACGCCGTTCTCGTTCTGTGTTCTGACTATCATTTTGAAATAAAGATCACTTATTGCTGCTTGCTGTCTCTGTCTTTTTTCCAAATTTCATGACTTTCTGACCACGCCTTCTTGGTGTTGCAATTTCAATGTCGAGCAGTGTATTTAGATCCATTTTCCTTATTGCTTTTCATTTAGATCCCCGATAATCTATTCTTTCTATATTTACCTCAGTAGCAGCCTCTTTTACAAGGCCGTCCGCCTGCCTTCTCATTTCCCTTCTATCGAATTTCCCTTATATCCAACGTGCGTTTTCACCCAAGAAAGTTTTATTTGATTTTTTGTGGAAAGATCTCTATAGAGTTCTTTCACTTCTTGAATATCGAAATTTGGCTTTCTAATGCTGATAGGGAATCGTAATAAATTTGAATTGTATGCTGCTTTGACAAGCTTCTTTTTGTTCAGTTCATCGCTTTTAAGATGGCGGCTAATTCGGCTTGATAGACAGAGTTAAATTCCTCTAATTTATATTTTTTATATTCTATTTCACATCCATGAAAATACACAAAGCCTAATCCAATTTCCTTTCTGATCCCGGAATCATCCAGATTGTGAATTTCTGCTATTATTGGTGTCAAATAATATAAGGGATCAAAATTCTCTCCTTTGGGTGAATTAAACTGCTTAGTTTTTCAAAGGCGCTTCTTGTTATAGAGTAATCTTCGTAGTTTATAAAATTTTTCTTACTAGACTTAAATAAAAATTTTTCGAAAAAGAGTTTTTAGGACAAGGAAAGAAGGGGGCACCCGCCAATACGCATAGCACCTCCGTGGAGATCGTTCTAAGTGCTCGGGTCATGCACAACAGCCAGCGTCTCTGTATTGTATCTAATTTCATTCTTAAGCGCTGTAGCTCTGACGCTCTGGTTCCGTATGCTCCAATACCAGTTGTGATCATTGGAATTATAACTTTTTTTATAGATTTTGCGTATTATATTACTTTTTCTTGCTAAAACGTTGAGTATGAAATTACTTTTATAGAAATTCAAAATTTCCTTCCTTTTCGTATGAATCTAGTTGAAATGTTTTGTAAATGCTAATTTGTTGTCTTTACTTCTAGGTATTTCATTCTTGTTACGAATTTTACTTTTGTTCCATTATATAGGAGTCTTGGAGTTTTTATAAGAATTCCTCCTTTGAGATATAATACTACGAAGCCTTGTCGAGATTAAATTCCATGTTTTTTTTTTCTCTTCCAACGATCCACCACTGTAGCTATTTCTTGAAATTTCTTTTCTAGGTTTCAAGTGAGGCTCCTTTTATGGAGCAGCATGAGATCTTCAGCAAACATATCATTTCTACGTCTTCTGGTAGGACTTGTGAGATCAATTTATTCATGATCAGGTTCCACAGCAGCGGCGAGCTACATGACTCCTGTAGACATCCTCTGTACATATCAAGTTCTACTGGGTTATAGTCCACGGAAAATATAATTTTCCTTTCATTAAATAGCTTTTTAATAATTCATGAAGGTAGCCCGAAGAATGTATCTTTCTCAGGTTAGCTAGAATAGATAGCCAACTAACAGTGTCGAATGCTCTTTTTATACCAAAGGAAATTGCAACGACGTGATACTCGTTTTTGTTGCTAGACAGGTAGTTCACAAGTTGATATAGTGCGTCTTCAATTGATCTTCCGAAAACGAATCCATAGTGTCGGTTTGATATCAGTCCATTTTTGGCGACGAAATGATTTAGTCTGTTTATAAACAATTTATCCAGGACATTGCTAAAACACTTCAATAATTTCTGCTTTCCTGTGTATACGTAATATATTTTTCCTGTGTATACGTAAATATGTTCTGTAAGTCTTTCCTGTAAATATGTAGTGATTCACTTTCTTCGCTACAAGAATTAAAGAAAATTAGTGTTTCAGTGGAACTTAATGCTGAAATTCAGGTTATTATTAAGACCTTGCAAGATCTTGATATCGACATTCATTTTGATTACGTTCATGGACACTGGAAATTTTGGAAATGAGAGGGCTGAGGCTCTATCAAAGCTAGCCACGAAACTTCACGTTGTTTAAAATCTTCGGGTTCCTGTTTCTAACTGGAAGAGATTTTATCAAAATGATACTGACCGTATTTGGAACAGAGGACATCTAGCCTCACCAAAAGCATAATGGCCCAAAAGGTTTTCTCTTAACAATTTTTCACAGAATAAAGATTGATCAGTTTCCAACAGATTTTAGAGTAACTCAATTGACTGACATGTAAATTTTAAGCGCTATTTAAAGCGTTTTGGAGTTCCTTCAAGTACGTTGTGCAGTTACAATAGCAGCGAAGAAGATGTAAAGCATATCCTTCTTGAGTACATTCATCATGTCCAGTACAGGAAGATACTTCAGGCAACTTTACAACTTCAGGATACTACAACAACTGTCTGTATCTTGGCCACCAATTTTTTTTCTGAAAATTTTCGTACTGAAGAGATAATTTCTACTTTCCAGAATTTCAGTCTAAATTTAGATTATTCAGTTCTTTTTATTTTATTACTCTGTTAATTATTATTATTTTTTTAATATTCTCCCCCCCATTTGCAGTCCTTTTGTACATGTATTTATTTATTTTGTTGGTATCATAACTTACTTATGTAAGCCTCGTGGTAGATTTTGTGAAACGTGAAGAATTGAAAATTAGAGTTAACAATTAAAAAAAAACTCTGCTGCGTTTCTACTGTCTTGTCTAGTATATGGAAATGGCAAATTAATTTATTTTAATAATTTCTAAAGGTCTAAGTTTAAAGACAGAACTTTGCTAACTTAACCCTGAACAGGGGTTATTCTGTTTTCTTCCTGCTTGAGTGCTGATTGTTGGTGAGTTAACTTTTCACTTATAGTAGTTAAATGGGAAGGCGCATTAACACAAGAGCCTACTTCTTAGGCTTAAATAATAGATTCGGAAATATCGATCTGCTATCATATTATTAGGGTGCAAACGGCGGGAGTTAAGCTTTGTTATTTTGTTTTAAGAGTAATTTCGAGAAGGAATGCCAATGAATACTTTACTTGCTTTTGACTGTTTGTTTTATCAACTTATATTGCTAGATTCTGAGTAAAGACGGGAGTCAGTCTAATGAGGTTACTATTCGTTTAGTTTAAACGAAACGAAAGTGTAACCTTATAATGTCTTTTCTTTATTGTACAACAGACAGCTCCAAAAATTTACGTATGCATATCAAGACAACAAAGATCGGCTAATTGATTACGGCAAAGCAGATGAAAGCTAACTGTCTAAGCCGACTGATGCCTTCGCGGAGAGCTTTCAAAGACCAACACTTTCGTATCTAATTTACACACGGAGAAATACCACCAAAACGTTTATGCAGTCTGCCTGTTCTTCGGGATTTGAACCAGGATCGAAATGTCAGTGTTCAGCTAATTCATGGTTCCGCCGCTAGTGAGCCTATGACAACAAAGAAACTTAAATATACAAAACTTACAAAGAAACTTACAACAACTAAGTCAGATTCCAATTAGTATAGCCAAAAACTACTGCCACACCTTTTCACAAACTTCTAGGGAGATGTCATTTCATTTTACTCTCAGCTTCTCATGTTGTGGATGATCTAGTCGAAACTTTATTGTTGTGAAAATGAAGTTGACAGTGTTTAAAGCATACAGGCGTTTTTTTTTGTTAACATTTGCTCTTGTTTAATAATGTTTTGTTACAATATGGGCTAGGAAAGGAGTTCGACACCTAAAAACTGCCTTTTCTCTGATTATTTCAGATACAAATATGTGTTTTGTACCGTGACAAATTCAAAGTATTTTAAATTACACTGGTGTGCAAAAATTAAGGCCGAGACGGTTTTTTCAATATAACTTTGTACAAAAGCTTTCCAAATCAACACATTTAATACCGCAAGATCCCCAATACGTAAGGACATGAGTAATGTAAGCAACACTTACTAAAAGAGAAATCAGAGGGATAAAAAGAAGCTTTATTGAAAAAGTAGCATAGAGCGCAATGCGACTGAAGGCCGAAACATCCCTGTGATGGGTGTCCAGCAAGAAACATCCGGTCTTTAATAGGGGATATGATCTCCCCTGACTGCTAGGCAGGTTTCACATCATTTGTGCATGCTGGATATGTGGTTGTTAATGAGCTATTGAGACACTGCTGCTCGTTCCTCTTGTAGCACCAATCGCAGTTTCGGAATCGTTACTGGCGATAAGTTACGTGCTGCCACGGGTCTCCCTAGTAAGTTCCGTACATGCTTGACGGGATTTAGATCCAGAGACCTTGCCGACCAATCCATGTGTTCAATATCTTCACTCTCCAACAGCTCTTCGACAGTAACTGTGCGATGAGGTGGAGCGTTGTCGTCCATGAAGAGGAACTGAGGACCCATAGCCCTTGTGAAAAGACGCATGTAAGGAAGAAGAACCTCGTTACAATAGCAGTCCCAGGTGACGAACCTCCTTGGGAGATATGAAGGTCGGTCCGGCTACCAAGCATTATGTCTGCTCGAACGAGAACTCCGCGACCTCCAAAACAGTCCCTTTTGATGATGTTGAAGGGGTTATTGCGTGTTCCCCGCTCTGTCCAGATGTGTATGTGTCTAGAATCGCAACTCAGACTAAATCTGCTCTCATCTGTAAAGAGTACTCGTCCCCATTCATTGTCTCTCCAATTCCGGTGTTCCCGGCACCACAGAGAACGCCTTCTCCGATGGGCAGGCGTTAGAGGTACACACCGTACAGGGCGTCGTGCAAACAGACCACCACCGTGCAGTCTTCTGGCCACGGTAAAACGCGATATCGGTCGTCCAGTCGCCTGTGTCGTGTGTCTAGCGATTTCTCCCGCTGTCTGCCGCCTGTTTCTTCTGGCCTGTAAGGCAATATACCGGTCATCTGCGGGTGTGGTTCCTCGTGGACGACCACTACTAAACCCCCGGATAGCTGTTCCTGTAGTTTGAAATTGTTTCCAAAGTCGTGAAATGATGCTGTGAGCAATTCCGAACTCTGCAGCCACACTTGTCACACTGCGGCCTTCCTCCAACTTCCCAATGATTCGACCTCGGGTAAAAGCATCCAGATGTCGTCTAACAGATTGATTATTCGCCATTTCTCGCTGAGGCAGCAACTCTGTGTGATTTTAACTGCTATACGGCATGCAATCTCTTCGCCAGAAATACTGATCTTATACCGACAACATGCTTTATACTACTCAGACACTCCCCCATTACGTCTACCTGCATATCTGCGCATGTGCTACCGTACATCACCTTACTTAATCTCCTGATTGGTCTTTCTGTCCGCTCTGCCTCTTCGTTCAGCTGATATGCTAATTTTTCGACTTCGTCCTTAATTTTTGCACACCAGTGTATATTCTACCCACTTTCCTTTTTATATATTATTTTTCCCTTCAACAATATAGTTGCTTTTTTGCATGTGTATAGAGTAATTAGGTTTCTTAAAGCAGGAAAAATTAAAAATGCTCAATTTCGAACTTTGGGCCTCCCGACCGACAAAACCGGATGTGCTTCTAATTACACCACAAAGTTACGTTACATTCTTCTCTACTTAAAGGGTGATTAGGGTGGCGGAGGTGAAGAATCCTAGTCACCAAGTCCAGGTGAAGATCAGTTTTCCTTCATCGTATTTTAGCTCGGTCGACTGAGTCATTATGGTTTGTCAAAGCAAGAAACATCTGCAATGCTGTCGCCGGAATTCGAATTCTGAAGCTCCTGACTGGCAGACGGATGTGCCTCCAGTTACAACATGAAGGCACGTGGTAAGGAGGGACAAAATACTTTATACGTGTTTAATTCTCAGCGCATGAACTAAGAACACCTTAATTCATTGAAATTAAATTTCCTAAAGTAAATATCCTCGTATGTTCCCTAACCCTTGTATAAGGTATAGTAACATAATTATAATTCCATTGTTTAAACATTGATCTTAACATTTCTAATTATAATTCCAATTCCTGCGGCCTTACTTTTTTTATAGCTCTTAAAGGCGATCTTATTGTTGTGCCGAAATATTTTAACTTGAATTTTAAATGTTTATATAGCTTTCCTTTCTCGAGCAGGATGAACTCCAGAGTATGGGAATATCTTTGCCTGAATGAGAAATAAGCGTATAACAAGAACAAAATCGAGTTCCCTCGGTTTTTAAATATCCACGTGTTGAAAACTCCATGTTTGAAGTCGATTGCGTGGATTTCGCGATTAATCCAAGCAATTGATACTTTTGTTAACTGATTTGACCCTTCAAAAGATTATGAAGGGGCACATGTAGCACTCTTCATTCTGCCCCCCTTTCCTTTTTATTTATTTATTTATATATACATTTTTTTTTGCTGGAAAAATGTTGATAGGTCAAAGTGTTTCTACGTTACGTCAGTAAGATAGTAGATTATCTAAACGTTCTCTCGTTCAGTTCATCTCCGCACAGCGTCATGTTCGCCGTCTTGTTTATGCTCCTCTCTTTCTACCTCGCTATAAAGTGAGATCTTTATTCTTTTTATTCTAGAATTGAAGTATTTAATTTATTTCGTTGTTTTTAATTCAATTTTATTATTTATATGATTACTTTCTATAATATTTATTTCATGTATATATTTCATTTAATTAACTATTAGTTATTCTCAGAGAAAGATTTTATTCTTCTTGCATATTACGTCGTGGGGCTTTTTTTATAACAATAAGTATTTAAATTTTATTTATTGTATAAACTTAAACAAACATTTTGAAACATAAAAGTTTTATTCAACTTTTATTTTATGTCGAATAAATCTTTTGTGTCTTAAAATGTTTGCTAATGTTAGTTCAATAAGAATTTTAGAGTAATAGAAAACACATTTACAGTATTAAAAGTGGTGACGAAAGGAATTTTACGGAAATATATATTATAAGATCGCATGTCAACAGGTTATGTAAGTTTAGCTGTTGCTCATTGGATATTTGCATATTAAATTAATATTATTGACAGCTTTAAGAACTAATCTAAAATTTTTTTACAGCTTCGAACGTCTTTTGCAATAATAGTCGCTGATTGTAAAAATATTTAAAATGTTAAGTCATAAAATTATTATTTTCTTCAAACAGATTATAGTTTTCTCTATACATTCATCTATTGTTGTAATTTAAGGTATTAACTGTGGTAAATGCTTTTAAGATGCCATATCAAATTAAGCACAAAATTATGCCATTAAACAGTAAGAAAACTTACCGATGTTATAGAAAGAAGAATGAACTAACTGGAGTTATATATTATGGATCAAAATTACAGTTTTTAAGCCTGAATTTCAGAAGAAGAAAAGTGCTTTTGAAAGAAAATACATTTTTATTATGATAAATCGAATCGTTTCTCAATATTATTCCGAGCCAGATATCGAAATCATTAAGTTTCAGAAGTTTCATCAATCATAAAATTTTAGAATTATTAGGTTTGCTATCAGTTCAGAATCATTGATTTTCAGGAGTTCGAATATCTATTTCCCATCTCCAAAAACGTCAATGCAAAACTACTCCCAAGATATGTAGACACAATATTCTTGTTGTGCTAATCTAAGAAAAGTGTAAGAATAGAACTTTTGTTTTGTGTGAGCTACTTAGTCGGAGAAGAAGTAGTGATCTATTAAATGCCACAATTGTTAAAAGAGCGAAAGACCAGTAGTTTTATCGTGGGTTACCTGGAACTTTTGTTGCTTTCCTCAAATGAAACAAATATGTAAGTTTGGTTTCATATGAGAGCAGTTGTACCAGTTGGTTATATTGAAATTTTATGGTTTTCCTCTTATGAAATATAAATGCAGATTTCCTTTAGGAATATTTTCACTAAATAGACAGCCTTCAAATGGTTTACCTTAATTAATTAAGAAGTATGCATAGTAGTGTTAACTGTGGAGAACGCTAAATTAAATCCTAATGTGTTGACTTCATCAAGAGATAATTAGTTTGTTAAAATTAAAAGATGAAATAAAATGAAAGTAAACAGATTAAGAGAGCTGAAGTTTAGCGCAATTTCTGAAACTCTTGAATGCTAGCTAATTAGCCTCATAAAATGCAGCTTAGCAATCGTAATGAACTTGTTTGAAATTTATTTGCTCATGATTCAGAAATGGTTACCCCATTTCTGATCAAACGATTGTGTGTCCATTAAGAAAACGTCTTCCGACAGTGCTTGCCGTTTGTTGGCAGATGGGAAAAAAAAAAAAAAACGTAGGCTTAAGGCGGGACCTGATGCTTACAAGCCCGGAGGTTTGGGGCAAAACCTCTTTTCGAATTTTCGAAGCCCCTTTCCAGTGTTTCTAACATAGTAGATGACATTGATACAAATTATATAACGCATTTAGGAAATGGCTTGGTAGTTCTTTTACTTGACGTTATTTCAACAAGCATTATTTTTCATCTAAGGTTCCAGTTTATTTCTTGTTGTGTAAATATAACCTTATACATTTTTAAACCAGCGTCTTGCTTTTTATTGATTAGACAACTTAATTAATTAAATTATAAAAAAGATCAAATCATTGCAATTAAATTGTTTATTAATTTAATAATTAAGTGTATGAACAAAAATGTAGAATTGAATAATTCAATGTTTTCCTTTTTTTTCTTTTCCCTCTTGCCACTCCCCCCATTTCAGAAATCTTTTCTTCTGACATTTTTTATTCCCCCATCTAAAAGAAATTTGCCCTTTCTGCTTTAAAAGTATGCAAATGCGCAACAACTTAACAATGTCTTTCGCCATATAAGTGCTAGATAACTGCGCAGTATTTGGTTTATGAGCAAAGACAGGAAAAACTAAGAAATGAAATTTAAAATTTCGTTCCTGTTTTATATTTTGTATTTTTAGAACCTAGAATTTAAAAAAAAGTATATAAACTCTTACATATTTTAAAGACTGTCTTCAGCTGTCTTCCGCGTAACTACTTCCAGTTAAATGACTTGGATTATTTAATTGAATATATTTCTCTGAAAAATCTTCTTTTAGATGTTAAATTATTCAAGATTTTATTTCCTTTCCTTTCCAGAATAACTGCTTTTAGTTTTTAGAATTTCATGGCCATTATATAAAGAATGAAAGTTATCATTATAACACGAACACATAATGAATGTCGCAGACGTAAAACAAAGCCTAGGTGTTTAATATTTTATCCCGGTTCAAGGATATGGATGTAAAATGTCAGAACTCATTTTCCAAAACGGCTATCAAAATTCTAAGATATAAATATTGGGAATTATATCGCTTCATATTAAATGCTTAATCCTAAGTATACAAAGAGAGCAGAATTTCTTAAGTGCATTATTGTTAAAATGAAAGATTTAATTCTTTTATTTTATTAGTTATTTGGAATGACTGATGTAATTCCAAATTTAATATGTTCACTTTCTTTTAACTTGAAAGAAATTTCGATGTGAGCAACTAGATATCCTAAAATACTCAACCTTGAAATTTTGCCTTGTTGAAATATTTTTACTGTACGCGAGACTACTGTGAAGTAATTTATATTCTTTGCACGCTAGAATTGGAGTTCAAGGTTGATTTCTACATGCCAGTTCTGCTAGACATTAAAAAAAAGCGTTTTCTATGCGTGTTAAATGCGTATCATTCTTTAAATTTCTTTGCCTTTTTTATCTCAGAGTCTGTACGCGTGTATCAAGAATTTCGGAACATTTTTTTCGTAATTTAATGCTGTTTAGTTTAGTTTCAATTGCATTACAAAAATTGATAACATTTGACTATCGAATATTGTTGTAAATATGTTGAAAATTAATAATATGGACCGAAATCTATGCGATAATTTATTTGAAATATGTAGTCTGTACGACACAAATGTATACGAGTAGTTTATGTAGTAGGCATAAATCAGACTAATAAAAGCTTTCTAAGATTCAATAATTCTGAAGTTTCAATCAAAGCTCTCTGTGTATCTCTGGTATGCTTACGCTTTTATTATGAAACATCTTAAGCCGAAACCTTTAAGCGGTCTTAACCATACAGCCGCTCGTGGGTTATTTCACAAATCAAATCCAGCTGACATTTAAGTTAATTATAATGCAGCAATGATCTAAAAAACGCAAAGATTTTATCTTGAAGTAGAAAAATTGGTTTATTTTAATTTAATGATAAAACACCTTGTAGAGACATGAGGTTATTTTCTAAGCAGAAGAGATGAAAAAGTGGCAATGCCCTCGCCGGGACTCGAACCATGGAAATCTCGAATACGCGTGGAGCGTGCTGACCACTACACCACGAAGGCATGCTAAGATGGCGGGAAAAATAGCTTATATACTTCTCCTTTTAAAGGGCGACTGGGGATTAGGGTACCCAATCGCCAAATCCTGGTGGTGGAGAATCATCATCCATCACCTTTTTTAGTTCGGGCGCCAGTGTAGAGACAATAGGTTATTTTGGAAGCAGAAGAGATGAAAAAGTAGCAATGCCCTCTCTTGGAGACAAACCACGGACCTCTCGAATACGCGCCGAATGTGCTGACAACTACACCATGAAGGCACCTTATAGCCTATCAGAAAAGGTGGGGGCAAGTGAAACGTTTTACTGAATTATTGATTTACCTAATTTAAAGTACACATTTGAGTAACAACTATGGCACATTATAAAATTTCTCCGTTATTAATATATTGCGATTTTAGCAATCTAACTGCAGCTGCGAATTTAACAATCAAAGCGCAGTTTTCTTTACATTTCATGTATACAATTTTTGCAAGTTAATTGTTTGTCGTCCGAGGAATGACAGTGTAATAAAAACAATCATCACATTTGTTTTATGAATAAATATATTTATTGTGAAGTATTTAAACGAATTAAATCGTAAATACTTTATGAAACTTTTTAGTCTATTACATTCAAGGTCCCCACCAGTGGGCCGAGTGATTAACCCTCAGACGGCTTATGCCGCGGCAGCAGAAAGTAACCAAATTTGCTCACTCCGTGGTTTTCCAGTCTATACAAAAGCTCATCTTGCTTTTCCCCCTTTTAATCTCTGATAATGCGTTTCCTATAGCATTCAAATTTTGGTCAGCAGATGGCATTATTGTCGTGTAAATTTTCGTATTTGCATAGAGTTCATCAACTGATTTTGCAAGCATTCCCGCTGTTATCGTTTTCTCTTTTTACATTGGCCTTTTATATTTCTTTTTTTTATATACATATTGGCTTGCAGGAAACGTTCAGCGAGTGATAGAACGTATATTCCAGATAATATTCCTGATACTGAAAGTGATTTTAGTTATTTTTGAGATAGCAATAGCGAAACAGATTGTTATTTCTCGGGCTAATCTCCAGATAGTGATGAATAAGAAAATGATAATCATCCAAAATAGTAATCATCCAAAATATTCGCCAGTGATACGAAATAAATATGTCCGCCAGCTCCTACTTCATTTCCTTTCCTTGGCAATCCAAGAATAATGCGGAATACGAGGAATAAAGCAACTGCTTGGGCTTACTTTGAACTTTTGAACATGTAAAGACCGAATTCTACTCCCAGCACTTTGAGACAGACATCTCATCATTTTGCAAGCATATCCTCTTTATCCCATAGATAACCGAATCTTGCAGATAGTGTGATATTTGTTCCCCTCCCCAAGAAAAATTGTAACTGTAAAAGCAATTCGCTAAGAAAACAAATTTTGTGCGAAGAATATGAAGTAGGATGTAGCGTGGAAACGTGTTTTAAAAATTTCCACTCTAAACTTAATTTCTCGTGCAGTTTGTGTACCTATTGAATATTTTCATCAGTATACATACTTGTATTTTATAAAGAAAATCATTATTTAATCAAGATTTGTTTTCAGAACTTTTGTCTCCATATGATTGCTCTTAAAAGTGATTGATTACTTTGATTACTCTGAAAGCCTGTTCCGATGCCCGAAATCTGTAGTAAAAAATCTTGGTTACAAAAATGTGATATTTTAAAGCTTAAATATATTTATATCCTGAAGAGTTCGTTATTATAACAAAACTGCAGTGGAAAATTTTATGGATTTGAAAAAAAGTGGGAAGCGAATTTTTTTACAATCATGTACTCAAAAACGAGAAAACCGATTTTTTATCTTTCTAAAGGAAGAAACTTCTAAAACATTCCTGTTTACTTCTAATACATTTCTGCTTCTTCTGATTTTAGCTTTGTATTTTGAAAGTACTGAAGCCCAAGTGTATTTTTTATTTGAAGCCCAAGTAAAAATTTTTCTTGTTAAATGTATAATAAATTTAAAATATCATGCAAGATTTTGTATAATTTTAAGCAAAAGAGATTTCTCAGCTGAATTTTTGAAACTATGCAAGTTAGAAAATGAAAACATTAAATTTATTGCAAATCTTCGGATGTTTTGGTGAAGAAAACCAATCCACGAAAGTACTGATAGATGGCAAAATTATTTCAAGTGAGATAGATATTATCTGTATCAGAATATCAGTATTTCTCATCTATGTCTGAGACGCATCTGTGTCTGAGATCTCTGAATGTGTATTTTGCCTTAAAAACATAAAGCCAAATGAATTCTACCTTGCTCCTTAAAGACGCTGCTGCAAACTTACTACGCGTTACGAATTATTCCTGGTCTTGGAGACTGCCTTGCTCGGGAAATATCCTGAAGGAGCGAACTAATTCGTAATTGATTTCCGAACTTAAGAAAAGGATAGCCTTTAATTATTGCCTTTTTCTTGATGAAACGTCTCCACTACTTAAAAACTAACGAGTGTTTGTTCGCTTACAAACTTGAGTAGTTCTATACATTTAGAATCTTCAACAGTTATAGGCCCTTAGATAATTAAGCAGTTGATTGCATTTACACAGACAAAATTATCCGATTTCTCTAGGAAAATTTAGACATCTTTATACATGATGTATACCACAAGCATATACATAAACATTCATGTATAGATTTTTTTAAGGAAAATATTATTAAGAACATTTAAAAAATGTTTATTAGATAATGCGTTTATAGCAGATATGCATGATTACTCCTAATTCCAAAAAGAATACTTTTATATCTCACAAAAAATCAATCAAAATTCCCAGGGAAAGTCTTGAATTAATTCATAAGTATTGATTATAGATGAATTTTCATGCTTTACAGATATTATTCCTAAGCCAGTGAGTCATTCTTTAGCCATTGTAAAGTGATTGTTCAATTTTATAAATTTGAACCGGAAAATTATCTGATTTTTAACGCTATAAACAATGTTGCAAATATGCGCTGATTAATAAGCACATCTGGAAAATCATTTTCTAATGCTTTCTGGAAATTTATACGTTTTGTAAATTATTCTGAATTTCTATATTGATTTCTCTTTAGTGTTATTTCCAGTTCACTACATAAATCCGTTTCGTTAGTATCTCTATAATTATAACGAATCAGTAACCGAGAAATAAACCCACATCTGATTAAAACCAGTTCTATTATTTGCATTGGTTTTTTTTTGTAACTTGCTACGTATTTATCTAATTTAAAACTAAATTAAACAATATTTTGTTAGAGTAAGAATTTCCTAAATATCTAACGACTTATCTTGCCTTTGTTTATGAATAGCAAATACATACACATAAATATCCTTACGACATTGCCTAATAGTAAAACTAGACCAGCGCTCTCTACTCACTATCATTTAAAAGTTTTAAATTACTTAATATTCATAATTTATAGGACTAGTTTCGAAGGTTTAAATATAGAACCTTCTTCATCTGCAGAAGTGCTTTTGATTAGTTTTGATAATTAGCACGTTTCCATTTAAACTCGAAAGAATTTTATAAGTGGCCGAAAAGGTGCAGAATTTATCATTAACTACATTGTAAGGAATTAAAGATATTCTTCCGTCGTGCTGCTCTGGTGCAACGATTAGCATACATGTCTGGCACAATAAGGATCCTGTGTTCGTGATCGGATGACGCAAGGTATATGTTGTTTTTCTACTGTCTGCTGTAAACAAAAAACAAGAAACACAAAATGTATTACAAAAACTGTTAATTCCGCTGAATGTCTGAAGGTCTTACAGCCTTAATGAAAAAATTGTCAAGAAATGTACACATTCTCCACAAAATAACTTTTCTTGGTATTTCTTTCTGTAAATATGTTTTGTGACACATTTATGAGACAATTATAATTTCATAATCGCCTCCAAAGGCCTTAATAAAACTCTCTCGAATTCTTCCATACACATAAAATATGTCCTTTTTCTTTCCATTCATAATTACTAACACGAAGAGCCATTATATTATGACCACCTTCCACCTATAACAATGGGCTCGCTCAGGAACAAACCACTACGCGTGCGCGGCTGATGTTGGAGTATATAAAGCAACTATGCATTGAACTTTGTGCTACTGTTTCCTGATTGGCTACATCATGATCCGAAGACTCAGTACGTGATATTGCTTTGCTTATCCAAATTATTGCCATGCGAAACTGCCATATCGAATTTATTATTGCTTTCATGATTATATTGTTACCACCTCCATCACGTGACTACGGACTTTTGAAATTATCAACTGTATACATGACTATACAGTATTGGGAAATGAGCCACAAGTTAACACATTGAGGATTACAGAAAAAATATCATTTTATGTAATTATTAATGTATATTTTGTATATCTGATGTTTTTTCAACATTACTAGCCTGAAGTTTCCCAACGAATCAACGATTTTCATCACCTCACGTGACAAGGAAGTCACGCCCTCCTAATATATGCAATCCTGACCGACGGTCTCCCTGATGCATTAACTTACTTTCATCGCTCTAAAGCAATCATCTCCGACAGCTGGAACAAAACTTGCATATCCTGCAAGTTAATCAGCGGCGTTTACAGCGGATCTAGAAACTAGGATCTTTCCAAACATAGCGCAATTAGCGACATAATGGGGAAAGCAGCTGATTTATCAGACTTCGATAAAGGTCAAATCATTATGGCTCGGCGACTGGGAACATGAATATCAGAAACGGAGCGTTTAGTGGGCTGTTCACCTGTAGTTGTTGTGAGCACATATCGAAAGTGGTCTGTGGATGGTGAAACAACAAGTCGCAAGCCAGCAGTGTGTCATCGACGGCGCATTGATTCCAGAGCAGTTCGGAGAATGCTACGCATTGTTTGCCGTGACCCAAGAGCTATAGCAGCGGAAATCACCACCAGCGGCAACAGTGGCTGCCCAAACAGTGTTTCTCAACACACTGTGCAGCGTACATTGCTGCATATGGGCCTACGCAGCCAGAGGCCGAAGCATGCTCCTTCACTGACGGCACGACGTCGCCAGATACGTCTGCAGTGGGTCAAGAAACATCGCAACTGGACATTTTAACGTCCATTCTTAATGTCATTCAATTTCTTCCATTCTTTTGAATGGGAGAAAGTTGCATGGCTCGACGAATCATGTTTTCTGGTTCATCACATCGACGGCCGTGTGTTAATACGCCGATTTCCAAACGAAACCTTGACTCCTCGATGCATAGGTGGACGGAGACAAGCCAGTGGCGAGGGTTGGGCAATGTTTTCATAGAGCGCATTAGGATCCATAATCAGTGTAGAACAATCCCTGATGTCTGTGCGCTACGCTAACATCGTTGCAGACCAGGTTCACACATTCATGATAACAGTATTTCCGGCTGGGGATGGTATTTACCATCAGGATAATGCCCCATATCATAAGGATCCAATCGTCAGGGAGTGGTTCGAGGAACATTCCAGTGACTTTGAAGTCATGCCTTGGCCTCAAATTCACCTGACATAAATCTAGTAGAGCATTTGTGGTCCCACCTTGAAAACCAAATTCGTGCTGCTACGCTACCGCCTCGTAATGTGAGGGGAATTGCAGGACTAATTGGTGAGCGCTTGGTACCAGATACCTCAGACTAGGTAACAGCACTTGTGAAATCAATGCCAGGCCGGGTTCTGGAAGTTTTGGGGGCTGAAGGTGGTCCTACATGTTATTAACAGGGTGGTCACAATGTAATGGCTCTTCGGTGTATATAAACACCATACATTCCATCGTTTGTTTCCGCTATATGTCACAGGAAGACATATATACAAGAAAGGATACTTAGACCTAGCAAATTATTTGCTGAAGATTCTGAGAAACCTTGATTAGCTTTTGATCACTGTGTAAGCAGTAAAGTTTTGAAAAAGTTAAGACGGACTATTAATTTGACAGTTCTTTTTTGTAACGGAATATACAAAACTTAAGCAGTTAGCTAAAATTTAATGTATTTTTTCTTTCCCCTTCCAACTCAGTAAATTATTATCTTTCAAAGCTATTAACACTGGAAGCATTAAAACTGTTTTAGAATCAGCAATAAATACTTTTCTATCATATTTCTAGGAACTATAGTCATTTCTGGTAGAGGTATGATTAAAACTACTCAGCACTTTCGGTGGATAACACGAAAAGTTGGTAGGCTTACGGAAAAAAATATTTTCGAGAGTTGGTGAGCCTTCGTATAACATATAATCTCTTTTTTATTGATAATTCAAAATTATATCTAAATCAACAGTGGGAAAATATATTTGATAATAACTGAACATTGTTTATTGTCTTACTTTTCAAAACCAAAAACTGATTTTAGAAAGCCATATTTTCTGACGATCTTGTACAGATATTAGGGTTTTTTTGAAGCAGGAGACATAAAAAATGTGTAGTGCCCTCGCCGAGACTCGAACCCTGGACTTCTCGAACACGCGTCGAGAATGCTTCCAATTACACCTCGAAGGCTCGCGGAAGAGAAGGAAAAAATACCTTATAATCTTCATGCCAATTAGTTTTGTTATTATCCTAAAGTTCTGGGATCTTTTCAGGTTTCAGGAGAATTTACATAAACTAATGAAGAAACTAACTCCAGATGTAACGATAGTAAATTTTAAGGTAATCAGCGTAATCATAATTATTGAACGTACAAAAATGTTTAAGAAACTGAAATTAACTACATTTTAGTAGAAAAAAAATTAAACTTTTCTAAGGAAATGATGAGAAAAACATTCCTAGTTTTGCAGGTATGTGAAAGAAGAACTTGGTAAAGAGTTTCGATACGTATGACCTACAATGTGCCCGTAACGCGAGTTTATAATACGATTAAAAGAAGCATTTACCTACACAGTAAACATTTACATACTTTGAATCAACTGTCCATCCAATTGTGGAGTATTAGGATAATAATGTTCAATACTGTTAAATCACGTTAGTTTACTGATAAATTATTGGTGTGGTTTCTCTTCATATGAGTGCACTCCAGTTAATAACATTTTAAATACGGTAGCAATTTAAAAGTGATTAAGCTGATTATGCTACAAAGGTCATGAATCTGCTCAATCTGAGTGCACAGCTCGCGGAGTGGAGGTTACCAGATATTGAAAAGCCCCGTTTAAAAGCACTTGAGATTTCTGCAATGTGGCGGTAGTAATAGACATTTTATCATGGGTCATATCCATGGAATTCCTTGCAGTGTGACCTTAGATACACAAACTGGATGCCACCCTACGTTATCTTCCAGACTGTGTCTTGTGAAAAAATCAACATTGATGGAAAGTTATAGATTAACATCACGTTTGGTAAAGCCGCTTCTATTACATGGTATATATGAAAAATCTTAGATTCTTGCATACTCGAATTAGACTTTATAATAATGTAGAGTCTTTCCTTGAAATTTAAAAAACAATGAACTGCATTCTGTCTCGAGGACATAACCATGTTTTAAGCTAAAGAAGAAGGAGTTAAATCGTCGATCAAGCTCAAGACGATATCACAGTATCAACAAGAAGAGAATTTTAACTCCCCGTATGTATAGTTCATAATAGAAATTTCCGGTACGCTTTAAGGGAATATTCATAGAATTCTAAGAGTCCCAAAAGGGTATTTCTAGCCTCTGCATTCGTCGACCTACCGAGGACGTCATCCCGATGACAATTGGTAATTTAACTGATAAGGTGAAAGTCATTAAGAAAGGTAAAGTGGTTGCAGTATGTACACCAGTGAGCTGAGTTAAACGAACCGATAGTCCTTTTAGTCTTTGTGTCCTAGGAGAGCCTGGCATCGAAGTTATTGAAAAAATCAAAATTAAGCGACGAAGAGGGGAAGGCTGCAGAGCCTGACCTTCGAGAATTTAAAGATGTTTTCTTCCGTTTATAGTCTAACGTAGGTTCAACGAGTTTGGCACAGCCCAGAATTGAGACGAGGGATTATCCACCAGTCAGCAGCATCCAAGACGTCTACCGATTGCTAAACAGAAAGAAGTAGGAAAATATCTAGGGGACCTCCAAGAAATCGACATTATAGAACCTTTGGCAAATTTTTGGCGTTGAATATCGCTGGTTGAACAACATCATGAAGAAAGGCAGCTGCCCTTTTCCTAGGACTGACGACATTCTGGTCACTCTTCCTGGATACAAGTAGTTTTCGTTGTTTGATTTCAAGACTGGATATTAGTAGGCAGAGATACACCTTGATGATAGAGAAAAGACGGAATTTTTTACAGGACAAGGACTTTGGCAGTTCATGATCTTGCTGTTTGGATTAAGTAATGCAATGGCAACTTTCGAACTCCTTATGGAGAGAGTACTGAAAGGTCTTTCCTACGTCGGCTGGACAACATCATTACCGTCGGGAAAAAATTTGAAAAACGTTTCGAAAATATTAGGAAAGTTCTTCATAAATTGAAGAAAGCCAGTCTAAAGATGAGTCCCGTAAAATCTAAATTGATGAGACAGGAAGTAACTTACCTCGAACATGTCATTTCCGCCGAAAGTATTAGCTCGGACACAGCAGAAATTGACTTCGGTAGTTGAAAATTGGAGACACAGCGAAAATGCCCATCAGCTGAGTAGTTTCCAGGGGCTTTTCACATACTAGAAGAATTTGTAAGGGATTCTGTAGCATGCCAAGACCCTTTCACAAGGTGACAGAGAACAAGCAAACGTTCTTGTGCACAAATGAATATGAGAATGCATTTAACAAACTGAAAGAGCCTTAACATGTGAGAGAATCCTGACGTATCATCAGCTCGACAAACCATTTTTCTTAACACGGATGCGAATAATGAGAGCGGCAGTGCTGTTTTGTCCCAGAAAATGAATAGTCAAGAACGTGTCGTGGCGTACTGGAGCAAATCTTATCTATACCGGAGAGGAATTTCTTTGTTACCAAAAAAAAAAGAGTTGCTCTCCAGCCATAGTTAATGTCGTAAAACGATTATTCCATTACCACTACGGCAGAAAATTCGTGCTCGGAGAATATAATGCATCGTTTATCTACTTCACTAATTTAAAAAATATTGAGTGCCAAGTAGCAAGATGGATACAGAGACTCCAGGAATATGGCAGCACTATCCTTGATCGGAAAGATTCATCACAAGAAAACGCCGACGCCCCTAGAAGTCCCTGCCCAGTGAGCTGCCGATATTGTTTCAGAGTCGAAGCGAAATACAAGTATTTTAATCCGCTGACACGTAAAGTTGCAACTTCACCATCAACCTGATCAAGACCTATTAAGTGAGGAAGATGTCAGGGAAAATTAGCTCAAAATTTTTATCTATTCTTTCATTAGAACTCTGGAAACTACCCGGCATAGACAAAACCCAAACGACACTTTTACATCCGCAGTCAGGCAGCACGGTAGAGAGATTTAATCGAACCATCCTTAACAGCCTGTCGCGGGTGGTCTCCAGAAAAGAATAGGACTTGGACCAGAAATTACCTTGCTCCAGTCCTTGTATAACTACAAATGGCATTGTAATTGAATAACTGTTATTGATACCTATGACTAACTTTAACCGTATCCGGTCCTTAGATGTAACTTTAACCTTATATGCGTTCCAGTAATTTCGAGAAAGGGAAAGAACTAGAGATTTCTGGGCGGTCTGGGTAAAACTCTTTGGATGCGCTTTGCATTGCGTTGCTTTTAAAGTTATTAGCAGTTTGAAGTAGTAACTAATGATTGTGCTCTGTTATACCGAGACATGCTGTACGAGTACTTTTGTGGAAATTTCCAGAATAGTAAATTATTTCTTTTAGGAAAATAAATTCTATCACGCTATCATCGAATCTGTGTACATTTAATCCATTACGAACAGTACGTACACAACTTTACTGAACGGGCAAAAATGTGATAATTAATAATTACACGGCGCTGAAAAATTTCCCAATGAAATAGGCAGTGCTGGATTTCTCGATTAAATCTTTATTTCAAGTGAAACCTAATTAGTCTCCCGAATGAAATTGAATAGGAGGAAAAGGGGCAGAAACTTGTTACTTTGAATTTTGCAGCTTACGAGATTGCTAATCTGAATGGACTAAAGCGCCGAAGAAAAGGAATTAGCTACAAAAAATATACGTTATTAATTAGAAGGTTATTCAAAGGGCTGCATTATCACATCTTATAATTGTTTCGCCTTCGAAGTCGATTGAATTTCCTTCAAAATTTACACCAAACTAGTTTTGGTTAATTTAAAATTTTACGTTGGTGTATATTTCTTCCATTTCGATATTATCGGTTATTCATGATAATATGGCCTTCCATGAAATTTTCATGCTTATAAATATCTCGAAAATAAATCTAATTATGACAAACAGAGGTATACCGCTGTAAAAAATATTTAATGTAATAGAGGCTCAATTCAGAGAGACTGCTAGTTCAAAATAATACACTAAAAATATGCTAAACTGTAACACAGCATGACCTATATGAGGAAAATAGGCGGGAAGAATAAATTAAAAAAGGTTGCAGAGTTAAAAAGTGTTACCAAATTAAAATTGTAGGGTATTGCTATTATTTTTCACTAACCGGTTGTTTTATGCTTTGATTGCTTAGTGTTACTTCTCGTTTCCGTTTCCGTGCCAGAATGTAAATGATGGAGAAAGAGTTAGTTAGTATTTAAAGGAAGATTTCGGGAATTTAATTCAGAGGGTGTTCTGCCTCTCTAGGTCATGTTACTAGGCTGCTGTTAGCTTAGACAAGATCTGTAGTCTTCGGCCTTACATTACACTTGGCGCTATTTGAATATCTACGTCGGTTAGGTTAGGAGCCATCTTTATGTTAAATTGATTTGTGTTGTCCTTGACTACTAGCTTAATTTTAAATTTGAACTTGCTGTTACTTAAAGTTACATCGCCACAAATGGTCGGCTGAATTGTCAGTACGAGTCATGCATTTATGTTCCAGTTCTGATTGAAAAAAAAAATGTTTGGTTTAAAACCTTCTTAAGACTTCATCGTTCTGTCCAGATATAGCGGTAATTCGCTTAACGTCCGTTAGGACTTAGATCCTAATCTATGTTACCAAACTTACTCAAACATCCCAAAATTAAATTTTTACCTTACATTTGTATATGCATACATGCAGGCATAACTATCACACACATATATACATATGAACATAGATATATGTATGGTATGCCCACAGACGCACACGTCCACCTTATGGAACTAAAGTAAATAAAAATAAATGCTAAAGAGAGCGAAGTTTTATTTTATCCCTGAAATTTGCCACAGCTTACATATAGCTAGAACATTAACACATGTTATTTCACGACATCAAGGTCGATAATACGAGCTTTATGAATAAATAAAATTATCTGAAACTGGATATCACAAATAGCTAGAAATCGCTTGAAAGTGAAGTCTGCCTACACATGTCTTTATACAAGTCAACAGTTTAAATATCATGGTTTGGTTTAGTTTATTATGGCAAAGTCCACTAGAGCTATCTGCCTAAGGGAGGGATGCCTTCGTGGAGGACTTTCTAAGGGAAACTGGTTAGTATACACGTTACACGTGGATAAAACCACGAAAACGCTCATGCAGCCAGTCTGTTATCCTGAATTCGAACCCAGGTCGGAACTACCAGTGTTTAGCAATTTTACCGCTCGGTCGCTGGTGGGCCTGATTAAATATCATTTTAGAATTATAATTCAATAGACGGCAATACCCAGAGCTATTATTTCTGCAACTGAAAGCGGCAAATGTCTAGTCATAATTTTACAGAAGAAAAGAATATGTGAATATCTCTTCCTTCTGGAAGCAAAATAACTAATCAGAATTATTCATAGAAAGTGCTCGCATACTGTTAACTGTTAGGGATAAAAGATAAAGAACTGAGCAATTTCCAGTGATGTTAGCAAAAAGGAAATATAGAAACTGTGGCGTACGTCCTTTAGACATATAATACAATAATGTTTGGAGATGATTAGAGTAAAAATTAGATTTACTGGAATAGTTGATTCTATTATATGGTAAAAATATCTTGAGAATATAGCAGTGTGCTTTTGTACTTTGATTTTTTCCATATTGTGAATATTCAATATTATTAATTAGAGATTTTATTTTGGTTATTTCATGACAATGCGTACACTGCCTCAGTATGCAAAACTTTTAAATTTACCCATATGTGGGCCCATCATTTCTGAAACCGCCAGCGTTTAGCATCCGTCATCAGAATTTTCGTAATTTCAGTTCCTTCTGTTAGCCACCATTATTTCCTAATTGACGAGCTCAGTAGACTTTTACCATTTACTTAGCGAGTTTTGTTAGCAGAGTCAATCATTACTGCTTAAGGTAGCTCATGAAAGACAATTTAAATGTGTTAACGGTAATATATAGAATGTAGAAGAAATGATTACAAATGGCTGAGTTTGCTTTTGACTTTTCTAAGTGCTGAGCAGAAACGAAATTGTAAACTGAAAATTTAATTGGTGAAATTCCCCTTTATCTCTTTCATTAAACAAGTAGCGCATAATTTCTGAGCTATCTGTTTTATTTTTGCTTTACATAAATAAGTAAACAGGTAGCGCAGACGCAAAACGTTTTTTACTACTTCACCACCTGTGTGTTCCCTCGAAGTCTTCTGTTATTAGAAATATAAAAAGAATATTTCTTCCTTGGATGAATTTAATTTGCAAGCTAGAAAATATCGTAAGTTATCCAGTCAACAAAATGCTGAAAATCTTGAAAATAAAGACCATTCCTTTAGTTAAGCAAATTATTATATATTAGATTATAACTGGAACAATCAGAATTTATTTTATTTAAGTCGTATTCTAACAGTCTTTTCTTAGATGTAGAATGAAAACCAGATCAAAGATCTATCAGTTATATGTATCTTCTGGATCTTCATTGGTTTGTTATTTCCCGCTCAGCTTTCTTCACGTATCAAATAAAAGAGAAAAAAAATTATTCGAGAGGGGTGAAATTTAGAGAACTAACATTTAAGGAGTTATCAGATACTGATGTCAGTCCCTTAGAGATAAACATAGATTCCCACGACCTTGGGGTCTCTAATTTGGCCAATATGACAAGTATTCTAAAAAAAGTGTGCCGTTACTAAGAGCTTTATCGATTTTTATTTTATCCAGATAAAAAGCAGAGATAAAAAGAAATTCAAAGCTATCTTCTTGATATTTTGAACTCAACAGATAATTCCTTCTTAATGTTCCATTTTAATATCAGTTAAAATTAATTAAACTTTTAAGAAATTTTACGTTCGAGCCTTTAGATAGGCTAATTATATAGCTGTCTGTATAGCTTTTATACAGGGTAATTATACAGGCTAGATAGGCCTATATAACGGGCTAGATAGGCTAATTATATGCAGTCTACTATATATAGAGGCACATTTTATACGGGCTATATAGGTTAATTATATACAGGCTGTAATTATATACAGGCATATTTTATGCAGGCTAGATGCGCTAATTATATAGCTGTCTATACAGCTTTTATTTTATAACTATTATTTAACGCTGGTCTTAAGAGATAAAATGACTGCTCCTTATCTATTGAGTTGCGAACTTTCACTTGGGGAACAAAACACATTATTTGGGCCCATGCATTAAGGATAAGTAAACAATTTTATTATTAATAAGGACAACAAAAACTTTAAGTTATTTTTAAAAGATATGATTTTAGGCAGTCAACGTTTATCACTGAAAAGTGTAGAAAAATATTCGCAAAAGGGAAAAATTTCAGATTTTAAAAATCTGTACCGTAATAACCAATAATCCTAATACCAATTGCATTATTCTAGTAAGCCTAGTACTAATTCGGAACAAAAGGCTTTAAATATATAACTCATGGGCTGTATTAGTGGGACATCTTAAAAAATGAAGTCTTTAAATAAACGTGTTTAACGTTTCCTTTGATTTTAAAATGCGGAAGTCATACGATTAATTGTGCGTTAAAGAAGAAGCACTACCAGAAAACTGTATAGGAATTCTGTTAACAATAATAATTATAAAATATTATAAAATTAACATTTAATAATAAATTTTATCAGAATATATTATTATCATTTTTTATATTATGTTGAACTACTCTTAAAATTCATAGCTTATAGTAACAAATTTAGAAAGAAGGAGAAAATAAAACAAGGAGCAAAAACACAAAGCGCAAACATAATTATTAATAAAACATTTGTATTAATAATTATGTTTGCGCATTGTGACACGCATTACAAAATTATAAAATGCCCTTCTTAATGTTCCAGTGTTATATCATTAATCAAAATACAAAAGAATTTGAATCCTAAGAATAGCCTACATTTATGTAACTTTCAAAATATAACTTATTTTTATGACTCAGATTTTAGATTGCTTTGAAGTGCTAAATATTAGCTTGGTATCGCATTGCTGGTGATTAAATTTTGTAATTCTTCGATATTGCAGAAGGTTTGCCACAAGCGTTTTTCAGCGATGCTTCCTGGAACGATGCTTCCTCGAACTTTCTTGCAAAAGTTTCCTGCGTCTAGAGGTTTTCACATTGACAGTTTTAAATTTTATTTCTTTAAAAGAAGTTTTACAAATGAAGTAATCTTGTAGAGACGTTAGGTATTTTTTGAAGAGCGGGAGACATGAAAAGTGAACAATGCCCTCGCCGAGACTCGAGCCACGGACCTCTAGAATACGCACCCAGCGTGCTGACCACTACACCACGAAGACATGCGAAGCCGGTGGGAGAAATACGTTATAATCTAACGATTGTTTTTCTACTCTTGGCACAGAAATGTTCTCGGACAAATGTCGTTGTTAGATTTACAGTAGCATTTTGAAATGCCTGACATGACGACTTAAGGATCTTCGTCATATCCCATTTCCAAAAGTCTGAAAGGGTTGATTTTTATTTTGGTCGTTATAATTAAACAGGCATATGGAGTTGGAACATAATATAGGCCTAATTTTAATGTCCGTTTCTCATTTTTTTTTAATTAAAGAGTTCACAATCTGCTTCACTTTGCGTGTGGCCGAAAATAAGGAATTTATGTGTTAATCTGTAAATTTGGCAAAGTATACAAGTAACAGATAACACTAGGCTTTTTTATCTATTTACTTTGCTATCCGCAGAAGTTATCTAAATACAACAAGAAGACAAAATACCTACTGTTAGAGAACAGAAAATTGACGCAAAAAATGCTTCTAATTGAAAATAGAGCAATATGAGCCAGGAAATGGTGGTGAAAAAAGTGTAGATATTCTAATAAATCGGTCATCTCTAAAAGAATTAATGCTAAAATTAAAAGGCTAAAACAATGTTTGTGAAAATATTTTGCTAAAGTCCTTGAACAAAGCTCAGATCGCATAAATTTACGAGTGTTAGAGAAGAAACTTTAACAGGATGTTGGAGTATTTAATTTTTGAATTTAATAGTTAAAAGTCTTTTGTTCCTTTGCGTACCACCTATTTTCTTTTGCGTACCACAGTGGTACGCGTACCACCGTTAGAGAACTGCTGACTAGATCGTAATAACTGGTGTAACTTTATATAATTACTCTACAACATCTAATACATCTAGAACTTCCAGTACTTTATTTGGAAAAATCTTATAAAACTATGTAAATTTCAAAAATTTCCTCTCATTTTATATACATTGCTTTGTAGGATCTGGTTTTCTTAGGAAGCATACAATTAGACCAAACCTATGAAAAGACTTTTGGGAATTATCCCTATGTCTTGTAAGTACCACTGAGACAGGGAAACGGTGTAAAGGACCCTTTTATTAATCTAAATACAGTTTAACAGATGGCACAAACTCGTGCTTACAGAAGCCAACACATTTGGCTTTAAATGAAATATAGTAAATAAACTAATGAAATTTCAGTCTAGTGTAATGGTTTCACAGTTTAACTAGCGCGCAAGTTGGCTTTGATCGAAGTCGGCGTAAACAAGCCTAATGGCCAAGAATAACTCAACGCAGCAAATTTGAATATCGCGCGCTCTGGAAATTAACATTCTGGCAGGTAAATGAAACGAGGCTTGATAGAAAAGTAATTAATTTAAAATAACGGGTTAGAAAAATTTAAATTAATCTTTAATCAACCTTTAAAAATTTCCAGCATTTAATTCTAAAGAATGTTGCTGTATATAAAGCAACGCTGTCTGTACCTGACCTTGTAGAACTTATACGTAACTTATACATAATGTGGCACCTGACACATAATCTGTAGAATAATAGCAGTAAATCTTCTTAAAGCAGGATTTACTCATAGACAGGTTTATGCATTTTTTTCATAACAAATTATTATCCTGTCAGTTGTATGCTCATTGTTCAGTGATTTTTAGTTGTATTCTCAAATTAATAAACCTGCTAATAGCTTTCTTTGATCACTACTTTTCAATTCAAGAGTTCTAAAATTAGCATTGTTTTTTAGATTCGATTAAAGTTATCATGTCTTCACGTTCTTCCCTATCACTACCTCTGTCAGGTTTCTGCAACTCTTTTAACACTTTCTTTAATATCGTAGTTAGTTCTCCCCCCCCCGGTTGTCTCAATGTTATTTCAATTGCAACATATCGTAAAAATGAATCTTCATAGCTTCGCTCACTGATCTTTGAAACGTTGGCTATAACTTCTCATTCTCCTGAGGCTTGTGTAAATAAAATTACATTTTCGAAAGCGGGTTTTAATTGAATTTTCAGAAACTATTTTTCATGCATTGAATATCATATGTATAGCCTCTAACAAAAATATCAACTTAGTTATCTCTTTCGAAGTGTTTTCAGTATTTTGTGAAATTGCTTTCCATACATTGACTATCATATGCATAGCATCTAAAAAAAAGATCAGCTTAATTATCTCTTTCGAAGTGTTCACGTTTTCATAAAAGTCCTTTTTGTTAACATCATCTTTTCGGCAATGACATTTCAAAGCTCTTTGGTATAAGAACCTAAAGGCAAAACTTGTATTTGCAGGAATAAACGCAGGTTTAATACTTTTCAGAAAGACATCAAAGGGACTGGCAGCACAATTAGCTTAAGCTATTTTTTCGTTTTTCAGTTCGCTGTCCTATTTCCAAAGGAAACCTATAAAAATACTGCTTGTCATTCGTAAGTTCTTATTATAACAGGTCAGAGGTAAATCCTTGACTCGTTTCAAAAATGAAGTTTTGAGGCTTTTTCTAATAACCAATGGTGTCTTCTTAATTGTTGCATCCATACTGCATATTAATAACTCTAAAGCTCGCGCCTTCAGTTTCTTAAAACCAACTTCTATTTCATTTTTAAATATTGACGTAGGCTCTGTCAAACTGTGTAGAATAGATCAGTCTCATCTGTATTGTAAATTTTTGTGTAGCTTTTAATATTTTAGCAAACTAGTTATAACGTCTTTTAGCCAGTTATTAGCTGCATGATGATCTTCCTCCAATTCCTCACGGTTCATTTTCCAAAAAACATTATTATTTCTTTCTTTATGTCTTTCTGAGTCATCCATTTGTATAACATTCTCTTCTACTATTTTAGCGAACTGTAAAACTTTCATGGTCAAAAGACCTGTAATAATAAGAATATGAGCTAGTCTCATAATTTGAAACCATTTTAGAAAAAAAAGCTTCAATATCTCTCGATTTTCCGTCCTTTTAAGCTTCCTTGAGACTTTTATTTTTTTATTAGATATTTTTATTAGCTCTTCGTTAAATGCAATTCTTTGTTTAAGTTAATAGAACAGTGCTATTTGCGAAATTCCCAGTTTAAATGAATCTTCTCTTTGCCAGCACTTATCAAAAGCATCATATCTTTTAACACTTTCTTTTTCTTTCAGGCTTAAATCTTTTCCCATATGCATTTTCAGCATATTATTAATTGCGTATTCAGCAAATTAAATAATTAAATAATGCTCCTTTTAGTAATCTGTTCAAATATAAAATTCACATTTTTAACCTACAAGAAGATTGCACTTTCTCTATTAAGTTGATATCCTACTTCATGATTACAGTCATACCCATTGCTTTCTTTCTTTATTGTTCAGTTTACAGCGACCCCTCCCTCTTCCATTCAAAGCTTGAAAATGTACGATAAGGCAAGAAAGCATTTCATTAAACTCCGTATAAACTTCCTATGAACTTAATTTGTTTATTATAAAGTGTTATTAAGAAGTCTTAAACTACTCTTTTAGTGATTAATTTGTAGAGTTTACTTTGTTTTGCTAAAAGTTATTTTATTTTAAAACAATCCTTGCCTGTACGCTCTTAAAGCTTGCTGTTCTACTGCCTTATGTATTACTTGCTTGTTAGCTTACGCCAGTTATTCTTAGTTATGCGCCATCAAGACACATTCTGTGCAGCTTCGGCTGATTGAATCTATTTAGCATTGGTTAGTTTTATATTTTCTATTGAGTTAAGCCTCAAGTGGAGTTTCTTGTACCCCCAAGAGGGGCCGACTGTTAATCCATTTTTGAGTTAGAATAAAAGGGTATTTTAACGTTTCTTTGGAGTTATTATTTACGCAACAAGAACTCAACGAATAGTCCCTACATAGTGCTTCAGTATTCTAACATTGAAAGAACTCTATTTTAGCTAGGATATTACAAAGTTAAGCTGCACTGAGCACAACTGTACAACAGCAAAGGTAAATGAAATATCTTCAAAACGTATTTAGTCGTAACCATATCATTATTTACCATTACTTTCTGAAAGGAAAAATATCGCTTAGAGATGTTAATTAAAAAAATGCATTGAAAATAAAAAAATTCCTTTTTCTGTCCCCAAGATGCTCAGACGTTTTTGATGCATATTATATATGCTAAATTAAAACTAAGCCACTTTCGTATATTTGCATATTATGTTCTTTGTTTGATATCAAAATAAGCTCACCCAGAAAGTATTTAATATGTAAACTAAAATTGATCGCACAGATTTGTGGATTCAGAAAGCACGTTTTTCAGAATTCGTCTGATCGCCTTCAATTTTTAACAGTGCGTCGGGATTTGAAATTTTACTTTCGTTATGACAATGACGTTTGGGTGTAGAAACTTTTTGTACCACTAAAGTATTCACAGGGATATACTCTCCGAATTAAAGGCCGGCTGTGGAGATCTAATTGACAAAGTGAGTTGTGCCAAACTACCGTCCACTATAGTTTAGCTCGCGCTCTACTGTGAAGAACATTAGATTTTCCTCAGAAGCAGGAGGCGTGAAAAATCAAATATGCCCTTGCCGGAACTCGAATCCACGGACCTTCTAGTTGCTATCTGGACGTGTTAACCTTTGTACAACAAAAGCGCGCATGGGAGGAATACAATAATTTCTTACAACTCTACGTGTTAAATACACATACGCGCATTCCTTAACAGTGGCTTCTCCAAAACGAATTGCTTTTCTGTAAGCCGCAAGAAACTGTCTTTAAATACGAAATCATTTTGTTCAGTGATAAATCAGAATAATTAATTTAAGAACATAAGTGATAATAAATATCCATTGGAGGATTGACGCATGCGACGCAATGCGATTATCTTTCCGATTGAACGACCTTAAAGGTATTTTTAGCAATAAAGACTTTGATCGGACATGTGCGGCGAAAAATCACCCTTTGTGCTTGTTTGAAAGAATATTCCTTCCCTGCTATCTAAATTCCACTTATATTGATTGCGCTCCTCAATATGTATTTGATTTCATCATTTGTTCGTTTTCCATTCACTTGATTTATAATCATTCGTTCAGTTGTCTGAGCTGAATGATTTTAATGGCCATTCTTTTATTGCTTTAAAAGTGTAATCGCTAATAAATCTACATTTATGTTTATTGAAATTAGAGCTTTACTTGCTATTTTTATCTATCTTTTTTTCTGTTATGTGAATATTGCAGTGTCTATGATAAAATCTTAATACACAAATTAGGGTTAAACATATTTATGTTACAATCGCGGAGTGATTTTAAATTACTGCCACCACGATTGAAATTAAAACATCCACTTTTGATCTGTATGTGTGACATTAAATGTGTATCAATACAAACTAAAAAACATAATTCTAATGTGCAATTTACAATCCGCTAGAATGGCCAATGGTGTAAGTCATGAGCCAGACTAGTGTTATGTTACATACCTTTCTTCAATAACAAACTTCTTCCACTAGAAAACGCTGACACGATCTGTTTCTTTCATTTATTTTACAGTATCATGGAGTTGCCAATTTGAGTTACTAAATTTCGACAATCTTTCGCATATTAGATTTTTAGGTGAGCAAAATGTGATTAAAAAAACCTTATTTTTTTGGAGGTAGGGGGGATTGTGTTTTCGCACTTTACTTTTCCAGTGATAATAAATTGTCTTTTAAACACATCTCTTCTATGAAAACGTAACGGTATGGATCTTTTCGATGATAATTAACTCTTTAACAAATATTTAAAATTCCTTCATAGTCTTGTACAGATTTTGGTTTACCTCCAGAAATAATTTAGCTTTATTGAATAATTTAGAAATTATTCCTCACAGCTAGTATTTATTTAAAATAATTTTGCTACGTTGAATAGCCTAATTTATCTCTAAAGCTGATTAAAACTGCGATGGTTTTTTAAATTGAAGATTTCTGCTCTGAGAAACACCAAGTTGTGAAGCTAAACACTGACGAGTCTTAATTATTTCAGACTGCTATGAAATTTACAGAATAACGTCTGTATATGCTTTTCAGGCAACATCTGAGAGCAATTCTGAGATCCCTGGACTGCGAGAGTTCTGAAGTTTTCTTTTAAACGGAAATTTTGCTTTATAAAACAATGTAGTTCTCTTGGAGGGTATACGTGTAGGAGTTACAAATGTGTTGTTAAACTGGGGGTACTGGCCAGCCATTTTGACTTGGTTTTCATTTTACTGCTTGGAAATATTTCCAACTTCTCATTTTTAATGCTTACAAGATTTCGACCTATTTCAAAAGTGCCTTTGGAAATGAAAAACTTATATTTTTTGTATCTATAATACCGATGAATTATTGTATTCAGTTCATATCACTTAGCTGCAGAGCTGTAGCTAGGGTTTTTAGCGCCCGGGGACAATCTGTTTGCCGAGAGTAGCAAATATTTCATTCTAAAAATTCATAACATCAGTTTGGCGCCCACTGGATGCTGCGTTCGGAGACAGATGTTCTCCCTTATCGCCCTCTAGCAACGTCCCTGCTTAACTCTATACTTGCAGGAAAATTGTTTCTGAATCTGTTTTTTGAAAAATTCAACCTGTTGTAAAATATTCAATTCTTTTTCTTTTAATTATTGAACTTAATTTCTGAAAACATTTTATTAACATAACTAGATTTTAAAAGTCTATTATAATAGAATATGACAGGATACGTTTTATGGATTGCATGTTTCAATATTTTACTCATTTCAAACATTGTGTATACAAGAGTGGTGAATAGGAAGGGGCACGGTTTGAGGACCCGACAGGGACCTCTTACTAAGGTATGTACATACTCTTTATCACATATTTAGAAAAGAGTCTTTATTTAATGGTAAAAAACACGGAAATGCATAATGATAACTTTAAAATTCAACCTTTAAATAAACATAAAATTTTGAAGTCTAAATCTATATTAGCTCAGTACACCCCCTTTTTATTATGTACCATCTTTTAGCTTAAAAACATAAAATATGGGTAATTTTTAGCAAATGAAGCAGTTTAATATTTAAATAATGAAAGTTTTGTAAATATTTAAAAATATTATTAATTATACGCATCATACCTAATATTTTAATAAATTATTGAAATAAATCGTATCAGTAATGAACAGTCTATTAAAAATATTCACAATAAAATAATAATTGTTTATTTATTGTAATAATTATTGTTTATTAGTAACTATTGCTTATTTATTTATAATAATTACATATTAATTATTTAACAGCTTTTCTAGATCCATTAATAAACTCGACGGATGATGCATAGTTTTTCCGTCTGCCTTAGCGAATGGTTATATGTTCTCTGAAAAGTTTATTTTTTACCTCCTTTTGTGTATTATACAGACTGTATTCTTAATATTAAAATTTAGTCTTAGACACGTTACTGCAATCATTAAATGATCTCCATCTGTATGAAAGAAGACTCATGTCAAATCTTTTTTTTTTTTTGAACAATATCCGGCAACCGTGCCCTTTTCTTATGAAGTACTATCTAATTCGCTCTAATTCGCAAGGGACATTGAATGTATATGATAGGCAAGGTCAAATTGCGGCTCGCCCCTTAACTGCGGCTCGGGAGTTAAAAAAAAAAAAAAAAGGCAGATTTATTTTTTTAAATACATTTGCTTTTGGCTGAGAAATTATGCAATGACCTGCTTCTTTATCCACTAGTAATTTAATTTCCTATACTACTTTACGTCTGTAATAATTTAATTGACTTCAAAATGTCCTTCTTGAAGTAATCGTCAGATTAGCAAGCAAATTAGCGTATCAAATGATTCGATATCTGCGAATTATTCTATAAGGACCATGTTATTTTTAGACAGGTTATAACTATAAGGACAGCACAAAAGACAAACGACAAGATAATTAAAAATTCCGTCTATTTTGTTTCCCTTCTCAGGTTTCATTCAGGCAATTTCTCCTTGCAATTCTTCTAGTCTTTCTGTTTCTCAATAACCGCAATTTAGGTTTTTGGAATATTTGCTATGTCTTGTAAGGTACTGCTTCTATTCATTCTTCGAATGGCTTGGACAGTCGTCGAAGAAACCTCTTTCAGTAAAGAAAAACACAGCTCAAACAGGGTCTCTTTCGAAACAGACTTTCTGAATCTTTCGTATGGTAGGCAGAGATCATCGTTTACTTAATTTATGATTGTACATGCCAAAATGTTTGGCGTCGTGGAGGGGGATGATCTTCTTCACTAGATTTATAAGGTATTTCTCCTGCCTTCTTTGCATGCCTGCGTGGTATAGTGGTCAGTACGCTGGACATGTGTTCGATAAGTCCGTGTTTCAAGTCCCGACGAAGGCGTTGCTAATTTTTCGCGCCTTCTGCTTCCAAATAACCTAATGTCTCTACAGATTAACCACAATTCCCTAGATTGTTTTGTCGAAAGCAACTGAAGCATGTTTCGTGAGATTATTCGTCACAGAATCTTTTACTTTTATCACTAAAAGTTTGTTTCAGTATATAAAGTATTTCTCGCGCCTACTTAGGATGCCTTCGTGTGAAATGCTCAGCACACTCGGCGCGTATTCGAGAGGTTCGAGGTTCGAGTTGCGGAGAGAGTATTGCTCATTTTTCATCTCTCCTGCTTCGAAATAATCTAATGTATCTACAGTGGCACCCGAACTAAAAAAGGTGGTGGATAATGATTCTTCACCACAAGGATTTAGCGATTGGTTCCCTTAATCCCCAGTCGCTCTTTAAAAGGGGGAGTATATAAAGTATTTTCTCCCGCCTTTTTAGCATACCTTCGTGGTCAGCATACTTGGCGCGTATTTGAGAGATCCGAGGTTCGAGTCCTGGCGAGGGCATTGTTCATTTTTCCTGTCTCCTGGTTTGAAATAACCTAATGTCTTTATAAATAAAGTCGCGTCAAGCGGTAAGGAATCCATTCAGAAAACGTCTTTTTTCTACAAAGCGTTTCTAAAAATATGATTAATGATGTTAGTCATATCGCTATAGCTTGATATATTTTCACATCCTACTCGAAATCTTCTTCCTTTCTAGCATATTTGCAAGCATCAAATTTCTATCTTCTGTCATATTTTTAGTCTTCCTGGGCTACAATCATCTTTAATGTCTGATACGTTCTTTACGAGAACAGGTAGCTCAATGGAAGACTGAACTACGATTTACTGATGCTTGATTTGCTATAAATTTCACGCAATTCACTGAAAATTCATTAGCAATTTTGCCAGGTAAATTTTCAATTTTAAAATACGATGTTTGATTTCCTACACTCATAGTAAATCAGACATCTACAAAGTATATTTATAGTATTTTTCCCTTCAAAATGTCCTGAGACCTTAACTGGTCACTTACTTTTGTTTCGAACTTTCAGCTGCAATTTACAAATGTATGCCACTCACCCCGCCCTCGGAAATTAACGCAAAATTCCTTACATTGTATTTCAAAGTATACCTGTCGAAATTCATTGGAAGACTTGTGGCGGCACCTTCAAATCCGACTGGTCCACCAAACAAACGTATACCAAAGATACTGCATAACTTTTGAAAATTACATTAAAAAAATTACGTATAGAAAATGTTATGTTTATTACGCACAAGCAGCAGAATTCTTCATTAACATTCGTGATATTAAATTACACTTGACAACCTATAAGGTATTTTCTCTCTCCTTCCCGCATGCCCTCATAATATTGTAGAGTCATTAGGTTTTGTGAATCTGGAGACGAGAAAAATGAGCAATGCCCTCACCGGGACTCGAACACGCTCCGAGTGTGCTACCGCTACACCACGAAGGTATGCTAGAAGGAAGAAAAGATAACTTAATAGGGTAACTGAAAACATATTCGATGCGTATTCGAGAAGTCCAGGGTTCGAGTCCCGGCGAGAGCATTGCACATTATTCAAGTCTCCAGTATAAAAAAAAATAATGACTCTAACAAGTTGTGCCCGAACTATAAGGTGGTGGAAGATAATTTGTCACCACTAGGATTTGGCGATTAGGTCCTCTAATCACCAGTCACTGTTTAAATTAGGAAGTACATAAGGTACTTTTTCTCTGCTTTCTGCATACCTTTGGGGTGTAATTTTAATCATACTCGACAGGTATTCGAAAGGGGTAGGGTTCGAGTACCGACGACGACGGTAATGCACATTTCACGTCTCCTGCTTCAAAATAACCTAATGACTCTGAAAACCTTCTTCCTATCAGGTCCACCCTAAATTTTGTAGGATCATTAGCTAGTAGTTCTTTCATGGGCTTTGAAGCAGAATGAACTACAGAATAATATTAGTAATATTGTCATCCGACCTCCAACACAGGTGTATACAGTATTTTACATTAAATCTTCCACAATATATCGGAAAATATGCATGATTAACAAAAGCTCGATTCAAATGTCTATTTGAAATGCACGTTCTGTAAGAAATTTTGACTATAATGTTAAAGTGAATCTTCTTTTGCTTAGCTGATCATTCCTTCTATGCCGCCGTTCAGTAACATTTAGCTGATAAAATTTTATTTTTATTGTCCTAATCGGCGTTTTAATAGCGAAGTCGATGTTGGGAAGGGGGATCTCATCGTGACATTCGGGAATTTTCCGACTACTTTCTCAGTTTGTAGCGTTGCTGCCTTTTACAATATTTTTTAAATGAATATACCTACATTGACATTACGATGATGTATCTCAAAGCTTGCACAGAAGTGTTAGGAATATATATAGTGCTGAAATTTTTAAATAAATTTGAAATCTGCGTTTCATAAATAAAAAATATGAGACTAAATATAGCTATGTTTATTTAAAAAGTGAGAATGAAATTTAGCAAATGAAATATATAATTAAACTCTCGAGTTTAATTGCATATTTTATTTACAGAACCTCGAGCTTCATCTTATTAAGGTAATTTGTAACTCAAACATGCTTATGAGTATTAGTTTTTTAATTAACACTTCAAAACTCAGCAACTAGAGCTGAATAGTCCAACTGGTAGACAATTGGAATCAGGTTCACGTCGCAGCGTTTATACACCATAAGCTCATAGAAACTTTCAAGAGGTATTTTCAATAGGTTCTCTGCATCTATAATTATCGAGATGAGGCAAGAATTTTCCAGAAAGAGCAGCTGAGTGAGAATAGAGGCAATTTATTTATTTATTTATTTATTTATTGGATGCCATACTAAAACAGTGTGCTAAACAATGCCTCACGGGGTGAATTTAGTGATTCACATACCACTTACATTTAACTTTTACATTCACATACATTTAGTGATTCACATACCACTGAAATTACAACCATTGCATAAATGTTCCATGTATAGATAATAAGTTCCTTATCGACAAATCTATATTACGTCTCATGTTTTGCAATGCGGTCTAGTCTGGACGTATGCTTGTAAAAGTTATAGGAAAAGATTGCAGAAGGCGTAGAACTGTGTTCTGCGTTAGATAGTGGATGATCCGTGGTATCTTCGCAATAATCGAATCCATAAAGAAATGAATGTTGTTCAGCTCAGAACACGTTATTATTTTCTTGCGAAAACATTCCACGAAAAGCAGGGGCTACATCCCCCTTAATAAAATTTGTTTCTATGGCTATAATGACCTGTCAAATAACAATAGCCAATGGCTGTACTTAATACATTATGTAATTTAGTGTATTGTAAGCCTAGCCATTTTGTTTATCTGTATCGTTCTGTGCTCCCCCTTGCTTATACTGCTGTGTAGTGTATTTTTTATAGCATTTGTTTGCTTTTCCACTTTATCCTTGTTCTTGTAAATACCATAAGCGCCTATGACTCGTACTTACCTGTGTTATATTAATCCATGTTTTTGACAAACTGACGAGCTCGAACTGGCATTTTTAGTTTGCCAATGGATTAGGGTCGTGTGTTTTGTCGTTTCACGTATAGGTTATTATTTGCTTAGCAGTTATATATATTTTAAACCTAAATTCAAATTTATAAAAAAAAGAATAAATTAAAAATATTTATATGTATATAAATATATAATATTAATTATAATTTAGTAAACTTTAACAATTAGTTCGTGCCAATTTATTAGTTCCTTGTGACAAAATTAGAAACGAAAATTTATTCTACATGGGGTGGGGCCTCGTCACTCAAGTACCCAGATTCCAGCACCGCTCCCACAGAAACAACAATTGCGTTCATTTTTTAGAGAACCATTAAAACTAATGTTTGAAAAAAAAATAGGATTTGAGAATATCCGCCGATTTCTTAGTTAGGATTCATCTGATTGTGGTAATAATAATTATAATAATAATAATAGCAGCTCTAAGATTCAAGTTTTGGAAATTCAAATCCTTTTGAAATTCCTCAGGTTCCGAATATATGAATGGCTTATCCGTAGAATAAATGAAATGTAGCTGATAACATAATTCTCATATAAAGAATTAAATTAATTATTTCACGCTTGGTTTGATTTTAGAAGTTAATACTCGTACTAATTGTATGGAAAACATTAAATTACTGTTTTTGTGTAGAATGCCGAAAAATCTAACGCTTGTTTTGAAACAATATTACTTTCTTGATGAGCGTATACTTGAGCCTAGTTTCTTTAGAAAATCCTGTGAGAAGGTATACTTCTCTTGGGTAGATAGTCCTTGTATGTTTCGTTAAATTCAAACACATTGTGTATTTCGCCAAATTCAAACAAACTTTTGTCGAATAACAATTTCTTAGCTACGCGCTGTCTCGTTTCACGTATGTGCGAATGAGTTAAAAATGAAGAAAATTTACTGGATCTATTTTTCAGATTAGTGTTTTATTCTTCACTTACATGAAAAGCTTTTTACATGGTTGTACTTGCAAAGATGATTATAATTCCTTATTTCGATTTCAGAATGCGTCAACAATTATAAACGGAACCATTCAATAATATAATGTAAACGGGGCAAGAAAGAGAGAAAAACAGAAGAAAACGCTTCCCTTTCTGTCTGAAAACATAGTCTGAAAAGGCAAATTCATTTGTAACGTAAAATAACTTCAGATTTTTGTATCTAAGAAACAAATTTTCCTGTCTGTATAACAAGCAATTTTCATTTCTTTTAAAGTAATTGTAAATAAGAAGTCGTTATAAAATCTAGTTGTGGCTCTCGAAATATTCGTAATCCTAACATACAGTTTATGCTGCCTTGAAGTTTGGTGCCCTGAAGTTTGGCTACCCTGGTATAAGATCATGCTTGATCCATAAAAATTTAAAAAAAAAAAAAAAAAAAGAAAGAAAGAAAATGGGGCATATTTATTTTCTTCGTCCTTTTTTTAATAAGATTAGTTATAATAATTTCGGCATAAATTATTATTTATCAAATAATTATACTTCATATTATTTATTCTTAAAAAATTACATTTCATATAAATTAATGATAATTAAAATTAATAAATATATTATTAATTAATTAGTTCAACTCATCAGTATTTTTTAAAGATTTCTGTCCGATAACATAATTACTGGTCATAAAATTGTCTTTAGAGTTTAAATTTATTAAAAACTGATCAGTTTTCTTTTCTATTGACAGAGTAAGCTTAACTGAAGCATATCGACGACTGTCTAAAGTACGAGAAGCCTGGAAGCGATTAGTGAAACAGCAGAAAATAGAAGCCATGCCTAAAAGGGAGTCATCGGGGGCGACGAGGCGCACCGGTGCTATTAATGGCATGGTTGCCTTTCAAAGTGCCGAGCCTCGAAAATATACAAAAAAGGAATTATCTTTGCCATTCATGGATACAGTAAGTTATTTTGTGTTTCATCAACTGAGAGCTGCATTTTTTTCACTGTTCTGTTTCTTAGATACATATATCATATACCTGAAGTGCGATTCTACAAATAGTTTTTAAATACTATTTGTATTAATCCCCCTTCCCCGCCAGAACGAAAAGAATTCTCTGTCATTCTCTGTTCATCAGAAATATTTGTCCAGCAAGACACAGATGGATCAGTAAAAGCGAAACTATTAATTTGATAAGCATGCGATGGTTTTTACCGATGGGGCCTATGCATGAAAAAGAATTATAAACTAAGATCTCTGTGCACGCATAGTGCAGTGTTCGTCTTAAAGAGATGAAACTCAGTTCTAGTGTTTGTTTAAGTTCGCAAAGCTGGACACTTTCAGAAGTGGTCATCTTAAGAAAGTGGTCACCTGTCAGAAGTGGTACAGTGCGTCATTTGAGGTTGTTGTATAAGCTCGGGAATGATTCAAAAGGAAGGGACTTTGGATGCAATGGAGTTGCTTTCTTTTTTTCTCACCGTCATCGGGAAGCCCATATCGCTGCACCATTCAGAGCTATTCTTTCTCTAAGTGCCATAGATCAGTTCGTATTATCTGGGCATTCATGCACCATCCGATTTCTTGCATTCTTTTCAGGTTTTTAGCTATACTGGAAATTTTCTTCTTAATTTGCTGTTGGTGTTAAATGAAGTTAAGTTTATTATCTGTTATGATTACTAAATATACTGTTTTGATCTTACTGTTTCGATTTTATTATTGTCAATATGGAATTTTGGTAATCCGGTTATTTTTGAGAGGGCTTGTGGAATATGATAGCTTGTGATTTTTCTGGATATTGTTAGATATTGGTACATAAAATAACAGTGGCATGAAATCATACATCAATGTGAAACTCAAACATTGTTTTTTAAAGTTTATTTCACATATTTCTCAATAGCAAAACATTATATTAAAGCATGAATATGAATAGTGTAACAAAAGTCCTGTTTTTTAGATTTTTCTTAAAAAGTATATTAAATAGTTTAAAATATAAAATTTAACACAACTTTATTTTTTTCAGTTTATACAGACTACATTTCTGAAATGTACTACAATTTTCTTAAAGGGATATTTTTAAATACTCGTAAGAAAGCAGCTTGTGCACAGAAAATAATAGCAGCATAAAGTACTTTCCATTCAAGAAATGTGCAACAGAAACTTCGAAATAATATCTAATTTCCCTTCATCAAGAAAGGCATGCGAAATAATATTTCAGCAGCATTCAAAAATGAAAAAAAAATTATAATCTCAGAATCAGGGAAAACTATTACCGCTTTGACTGTGAGACTAGGGGGGGGGGACTTGAGTTACTGAAAATTCTGAATTACCAAAGCTTAAGTCTTATTGAATATTCCAGAAATAAAAAGCAAGTATTGTTCTGTTGAACAACTGCTAAAATTTTACACAAAATGACAATTTGTATGCATTTAGTAATCTTCACTATTCAGTTATCGCAGGAAACAACAATATTTAGTGCGTCCAAATATAAGAGCAATAATTGTTTTATGTACCAATATTTTGTTCCTTGCAAAGTTCGTTGAATTTTTCCGGCGTAGTGTTAACGTTTGTACAGTCATTAGGTTATGTGGAAGCAAGAGAGATGAAAAATGAGCAATGTCCTCGCCCAGACTCGAACCACGGACCTCTCGAATACGAGCCGAGCGTGCTGACCACTACACCACGAAGACATGCTAAGAAGGTGGAAGAAATACCTTATACGTTCACCTTCAATACTTCTCTAAAGCTGCATCAGATACATCTCTAGAGCTGTTAACTGATTATAAAGGCTGTATTATCAACAGGATATCTTAGGGGAACATGTAAACACTCACTAATCACTCCTCGCATAAAGTAGGTGAGTTCCAAGCTCATCCCATTTCCTCAAAAGAAAAAAAAATAGTGCGTCGTTTCAAAAAATACTTGAAAAATGAGGTAGAAATATACTTGAAGGTGTTAATACATAAAATGTTAGTGAACAGACCTAGTCCCTCTAGTTCGTTGACTGCACAACCACAGCCAGCAACTTTCCCATTAAAGGGCCATAAACAGCTCCAGATAATTTCTATTTAACCACGAAACTTGCATTTCTTTTCCTTGACTTATTCTGCGATGTGACGGGATGAATACGTTACACGTTTGTGTGTAAAAATAAAACTGTAGATGACTGATTTAGAAGATAAAATTGCATACTGTACAGGCAGAAGCCTTAAGCTGGTTTCGAATATCATTTCCTCTTAATTTTTTTCAACTTTCACATGATTATATTTTACATCGATATAATTCCGTGTAATGAATACTTTAGGCTGATCGACGTGTGATCATTGGAGAAGGGGAAGACGCACATTTATCACACATGCTTCGACAACGTTATACAAAACTCCGGACTTGCGCAGCAGTGACAGACCCATTATGCTGAACATTGCCCTTTCGAACGGCGTCATTCACATAAAATTGATGAAACTGATGATAGCTATCCGGGGCGAGGGTTTAACTTTGTGGACTTTCTCTGTAAAGCAGCAATTTATTATCAGTCTTCAATCTGGTTAAAAGTTATTCCTTAGTATCTATAACCGATCTTTGTCGAATTGCAGTTGTCGGTTTCATATCTCTTAAGTCTGTTTGACGTTTCGGCTCGAGAAATGTGAAAACTCAATTGCGTTCTCACCGCAAACACAGCTACAGATTTTTCAGTGCGTGGAATTTTTCAGTTTCCTGGAAATGCTAATCACTACATTAAGAGAAAGCATTAAATGAATGCTATAATTCCTTACGGTATTTTTAAAATTTGAAGAACTTTAGCAACTCTCTTATCGTTACCATCTCCTTTTCATTTAACTTTTTCGTGTGTTAACACTTGTAAGCTCAACGATAACGATGTGAACAAGATTCATTTTTATTCTAAGACGGAACAAAATATGTCAGAAAATTACTTCTTTTTTTCCCGTTCTAAATGCAGTTAGAAATATATAAAAATGATCGCAATATCTATTAAAATGGAATCTCTGATGTAAACTATGATTAAAATAAAGCACAGAATAAAGGAAAACTGGAATTACGATTGGAATTAACTTTAAAATCTTTTCTTCGTAATATAAAATTTAGTAAATCTAACAAAACTGAAAAAATAAGGAATTATCGCATTCCCCCGCACATGCTTTCTTTGAGTAAATTCTTAGTACGCCCAGCTAGTAATTGAGAGGTCCGTGGTTCGACACCCGGCTTTGTCTTGGCTTAATTTTCAACGTTTCCTGCTCCGAAAAACCCAATGTCTCTAGAATGCTCTCCGAAATAAAATGGGTTGACGATAATTTCCACCACCTGGGTTTCGTCAGCTGGTTCTCGTGTTTTTCCTTCGCTAGAATATAAAGAATAATCGCCCTTTCCCATGCATACTTTCAGAATGTAAGGAATAACAGGTCCAGCTAACAACTGGAAGATATCTGATTTTGAATTCAGGGAGGGCTTAACTAACTTTGCGCGTGGTTCTGAGTTCTGGAAAGGCTTAACTGGTTTTTCGCGTTTCCTGCTCCATAATAAATAAAACTTAAAAATTCAAGCAGGATTATATTTGTATAAACTAATAGTAAATCGCATTTCAATTAGACCTATGTTGCCAAAAAAAAAAGGAAGAGCTGTTACATATATTTATAACTATGTTATCCATATAAGTTATATCACAACTATACCTGTGTTGTAAAAAAACTGAAGAAAATGTAAATAAACGTCATAAATATTTAGCAGTTTTCAGCGTTGTCTTTTTGTTAAAGAAGAACAATATTCTAAATATGGGAAAAATATAAGTGGGAGCATAGAAGAAACTTTAAATAATTTAAATTTCCTTTGAATCTGCCCTTCTGATGTACTCTTCAATAGCTGGAACTAAATTTACTTTTTTGCCGAAAGTCGTTTGTTTTGTGAAAGAGTCTTATGAAATGCATTATTTTACAAACTAGGGGATAAAAGAATTTAAACGATATAAGATAAGATAGCATGGCATTCTTCGATTAATTTTCATAATTTTCTTTTAAGTCTTAAGAATATAAAGAAAAGAAAATCGAAATTTAAATGAGCTCATTAACATTATCATAATGGAGCTAGATGCGAAGTGAATATCAAAGGAGAGGAAAGCTATCTAATATGTAAATGTCATTTAAGGAGAATGGAGTAAAATCTGATCAGAAATACACAGGAAAGAGGAAGATGTATAGATTCAAGGGTTTTTTTTATAATTTTATTGATTTTTCGCAAACATGCAGCAAGATGAATTACATGGATTCTGCGAATTAAAAAATAACTAGGATTTTTCCTAGACTTGTCTGAAAGTTTTAGTAAAAAGCATCTCTTATATGAAAGATTTTCTTAAATATATTAATTGTTATTATTAATATATGTTAATAATAATGTTCAGTTTTGTAGATATTCTGCTAGAAATGTTGTAGTCCCTCCGCAATCATACTTTGAAATAAAAATTATAATATGCATTCATACTTAAAGATACTTTCAGCAGCTTTTGAATGATACTAGTTGACTATCTGAAGGCACTAATGCCTTCATTTTATGGAATAAACAAAACTTTGGTAGTAAAACATTATTTTTAAAGTTGCTAGTCCAATAGGAGTTTAATCTGTATTTAAATTATAATTTTATAATTTACTAGGATTATTACTGGCAATAAAGTTTCAGGTTAAAGAAGTAAAGGATTTGGGGATCTTTATTAACAGATTTAATTATTTTGGGATCTTGATTATTTTTTCAATAACAGTTGCTTGTAGTAACTGGGTTATCCGTAGATGTAAATAGGGTAAAGTTCTGCCAATGTCTTTTGCTCATAAGAAAATAAAGTTACATCTTAAATGCTTAATTTCTTTGGTTATTATAAAACTTGAGTTTTAGGTTTCATTTGATTTTATTTGTTTATATTTTTTGCGAATGAACAGGGCGACCTAATCATGAACCGAAGCTTCATTATTACTGGCGTGAGATTTTTCTAACGACCCATTTAAAAATTGAAATTAAATTTACATTCTAAGGGTAAATTTGCTTAGAGGATCAAAAATATTTTTACAACTTTCTTTGAAAATTCATAGCCTTAACGTGGTAAGACATAGAGTAATTTTTTTTAAATTTTGAAAAAATTATTAACGTGTCTAAATACTTGACTCGTTGGACATCATTATCTCTCCGGTCGGATGCTATTGCTCTAGAGGTCTCCTTTTCTGAGAATCAAGAAATATTGTGAAACCTCAAATGAAACTCAAACAAATAGGAATAACAAAAGTTACTTTTAGTAGGAAGAAATAAATTGTAAAGAGTGCTATTTCTAGACAATTCTGTACCCTTTACGAAGTATGACGATGAGTTTTCATTCGAGACAAAATGAAGCTAAACTTAGAGAAACAAACTAACTAAAATTTGAGAGACTAAAATTTATTTAATTAGATTATCATTCGATATTTTAATCAATATCATTACCAGTTGCAGAGTAAGAGAATTATTTACAAAATGAATTCAAATGGACATTTATAAAACTTAATTTTCATATCGCTTAAATTATTTACTAACCTTAAATCTTAAATTTATTAATTTAATTCGATTTAAAACATTAACTGGTAATATTGCTTTGCATATTGAAAATTACAATTGGTTTCACCTAGAACTACAAATCTCCTCAAAATGAGCTACCTAGAGTCAGCGAGAATTTTCTAGAGAACAACAAAACTCCAGTAATTGAGCCACCGATTTTAATTTGATCATGGTCACCCGAGGTGTACGCTTTGCAAACACATGATGAATGGAAATCAGCTATTCCCTGAGGCAGCGGGTATTTATTGAGAGGAAGTAGGGCGAATTTATCAAAAGAAAAAAAATATTACAAAATAAAATATACATAAAAAAAGAAAAATCTAAAAGGTTTTAGATTTTAAATTACGTCCAACGGGGCGTTTTTTAACATTTTGTGTGTTACCTTTATTTACTAAATGTTATGTTCTTCGCACTTAAGCCATAAAATTCAGTTCAAGAGCAATATCGCAAAATAATTTTGAAATGAACGTATCTTTAGAATTTCAGATACACAGTCTCGCGCGCTGGAGATAAAAATGTTTTTTCTGTACAACGTTGCCATTGCGCGTTTTGAAATCGTTGAGTTTTTTAATCATAAATTCGTTCAAGTTTTACAAAATATGAAATCGATAATAAAACAAATTCCAAATTTCAAATTTGGGCTTCCAGGTACCCGTATTCGCAGGAGGATTACGTTAATTAAACTTTGATGGCTCTAGGTACCGTTGTTTTATCGCAATACGAGAAAAATACATACATTTATGCAGAGTCTTCATTTTTTAATTTCTTTAAATCTAATGCAGGGCGATAATATTTGGTGGCAACAATTTGAAAAGTGAAATAACGCTTGTAGTGAATCAACGCAAAATTTCAAAGCAAAATTAATAGTCCTTCTGGGCAAATTGCCCTTTGGACTTAAAATAGAATTTTAAAAAAAACCTTACGAGTCAAATTAAATAAACTTCACAAAATAAACAAACATTTTAAAAATAAAAAAACTATTTCAGAATGGGTAAACACTTAACAGTGAAATAAGCTTTACGAGAAGAAAGATTAGAAACACCTTTGTCCCAGAAGTCTAACAGATCACATACAAATTTTGAATTTTACGTTTAGTTTAAAACAGTGTAGGATTTTAACTTTCAACCATAATATTTAGGCTTGACAAAACGGACAACAGACATCTTTCTGTAAAGGTTTTAATGCGACTGCTCAAGTAACATTCCATTACATTGGCTATAAATAGCCATTTCAAAAAATTTTATAATAAACAGTTTTTCTCAACTTCAAGCATCTGGAATGTGGAAGCAAATGTCTTCAAATTAAGTCCATACATCTTTATCTTAAAATGTCTAAACTTCTAAATTTTCTTCTGAATAAATAAACTTTAAAAATAAATAATGTGAAGGTCTTTTAAAACAAACATTTTCTACATTTTACAAATAATAGGTTCGTATGAATAGTAGGTTAAAATCAACAATCAAATTTTAACCATAGACTGTAATTAATTTGCTGTATTCAATATGTTCAAAGTTGTTTTTCTGCTGTTAACGTTTTAGTTTTTCTTCGTGGTCTTAATGATTTTTGATGTTAAGTAGTATATCTAATTCAAGATTCTTAAAACTTAACGCTAATCATACATCCGTTCTTAACATTGCTATCATAATGACTTCTTTTCAAATAGCACAAGGCTGAAGCTTATTTGCAGCGAATCAAATGAGTATCGGTAACTTAATGCTTTAACAATAGTAGACTTTGGACAATTTCCCTACTTCCGCTTTTTCCCCCCTTTTCTTTGTAAATAGCTTCTTAAGTCTCCTCCTTTTTTTATATATATGCCAATTCTTTAATATGACTTTCCAACATAATATCACGCCTGGTTTCAAATAGCGGAATCAGTCACGCGTCTTGCGACCTATTTAAATCGGCTGCAGTCATGTACAATTTTAGAAAGGTTACGATATTTGTACTGTGTAAACACAGTACAAAACATTATTATCACAGAAAAAGAAATTCCTCATTTGCGGATTTTGGAAGGCGTTGAGGAAAAATCACCATATGACTTTTAATTAAGCAAATTTATTCTTAGCTATTCCGAAAAAGACTTTTTTTATAGCACTGTTACTCTTCCTTTTGATTTACAATTTTAGAGAAATTCGGCTTATTCAGTCAATTATAATTTAAAAAGTTCTATTAATATGTAAATGTTTTTAATTTTTATATTGCATATTTATTTATTTAGCGTTAAGCTATTATTCGTTATTAAACTGTATTTAATTTAAAATTCACTTAGTTTCAAAAATAAAGTGATTCATAATACGGATTCTAAAATACATTTTGCGAGCGTGTCACAAGAGTTGCTCTGTATGTACATTCGTGAATTTGACATTCTGTATATTCGGTTGGGTTTACTTGAATCAGAGCCGTAGCAGAGGTTTTCAGCGCTCGGAGGTAACTGATGATTTCGCTCCCCCTTCTGTTTGCCATGAATGGAAAACATTTACCTTTAAAATTTCGTTAACATCAATTTTGAGTCCCTTGGATTCTGCGCCTAGGAACAGATGTCTCCCTTTGCTCCCCTCGATCTACAGCAGAGGAGCTAGAGGTCTCATCCATGACTGGAATGAGAGAGAATGTTGGATCATAAATTTGGAGAAAGTAAGATTCTTGAATGTACTGAGAGAAATGAATCAGCATTCTTTTAGAAATTTGATTAAAGCATCATTTCAGAGTACTAAATTAGTGTCTTTTATTAAGAGCCCAATTTCAGCAAACATTTTTAGCCGTAAGGTCAGTAAATTCTAAAGACAAATAATTTAGAGAATTTTTTTAATTGTCTTAGTCTGCAGTCAAGGTCAAAACAGATCTAAATCAATAGCTTCAACTGTCAACTGTGTTACTAGAGAATATTTTAACTCATACATCCTCTTAATTTCTTTTCTTCTTTAGAGGTGATTTAAAAAAAGGAAATGGGTTCATATTTCTACATCTAATTTAGTTAAAGTGAAAATTTGCATTCAGTTGCTGGTAAATTACATTTCTAACTCGTTATAAATACTACGAAATTCGTAGAATAATGTGATAAGATGTCAGCTTGGCACAGGGCAGGGTGTAACATGCAGACTTGACAGCTGCCATGATATAGAGGGGAAATAAATATGTGCATATCTGATATGTCTTAATAATGCATATTTTGTGTTTTTATGTAATATCTGTAAATGTTGGTATTATAACCCTTGAAATCTAGCATTCTGCAGACGCAATGATGCTGCAATGAGCCTTTTTCATCAATTCCTAAGTCAGCAACTTATTAAATTAAATATGATTTACCACACAAAATAAATATTTGGAAACCATGCAATTTTCTTTCAATTTTTTGCATTCACAAATCAATCACTCCGGATGTCGCCGCTTTTTTACCTTTCTGTCAATGGAAATCCACTTTTTTCAATAACATTTAAACATTGAAATTATCACATTGAAAAACGAAAGTCATTGAATGCTGCTGCAGAATTTTCTAGAGAAACATGAAGATAAAATTATCAAAGCATTTTCATCCTTCTTTAGGAAACTTATAAATGAAAATATATTGCAGAACAATAAAAATTAGAATATCTGAAATTTTCTTTCAATCATATTCTGTTTAAATATTTTTAGCAAAGCCCAGTTTTAAATTTTAATTTTAATGAAGAATATCTAGGTAAGAGTTATAGGGAAAGGTAGAAACTTGCATATCGCTTTTGATGAAACAATAGTCGGCATTTTGTCCTTGGATGGCAGTCCCCAGCGCGGAAATTTATCAAAAATTCCTCATGTTTTGAAATTCACACTGTTCCTGATTTCAGCATGCTTTTTCCTTGATTGCTTTCTCATATCCTTTTAACTGAATAGTTTATTCCTGATAAAAGGCCTTTTATATATTCTATAGCTATGTTTGGGTTTTGTGTCACGCTTCATTTACCAGACGACTGCCTTTGACACTAATTTTTGTTCCAGTGTTTACTCTTCAGTATATTCGTCTGATGTTTTTATTTCTAATCGTCCCTCTCAGTTCTACGCTCGAGGCTTATCACTAAGTACACAACGTATGAAATCTTCGAGGGAAAAGCATGATTGCGTGACAAACTACACGACAAATGCGTAAACAGTGTAATGCTATAAGGAAAATTTTAAATAACTTATGATAATCAAACCTATTAAATTTTTCTATCTTCGTTGTTTCAAAGTGCAGAACTTTTTTAATAAGTCTAATCTTCGCATAGTTAAAAATATAATTTCGTGAGTTTTTTAAGAGTATTGACATATATTTTACTTCTAAACAGTCAAGCATATCACATACACTCATGTCCATAAATTAAGGATAATGCAAAATCAGTCAAAGGAAGAGTTAGAACAAATTTGA
>KK119718.1:268936-331684 GCA_000611955.2 Stegodyphus mimosarum | reverse complement strand
TGGGGCGACCTGTGCTGTAACGTCTACTCACATTACCATCATCTTGGAATTGTTGCCAAAGCCTGGAGATGACACTCTGGGCAATTCCAAGTTCGTCTGATACTTCCAGTTGGGTACGCCCACATTCCAGACGGCCGATAATTCTACCACGTAAAAAATCATCCAAATGCATCCTTTTTGTCATAACTATTTGGTTATTGCACTGAAATGCTTATAAAGCGCCTGCCAACAATTTTACTTCTTTGCCTGTATTCCTTACATATCACTCTCTTACACTCTCGTCATTGTGAGGTTCCGTCGGTGTCATCTGGTTACTTCCTGAAATTTGCATATGATTCTTGAAGATGTGGGTAGTGATTTTACAGGTGATATATTTATTTTAGAGTTCGATTTCCGCGTGACTCCGAATTATCCTTAATTTATGGACATGAGTGTAACTTGTAATTCATACCCACTATTTCATCTGATAACACGGAAAGACAAGTATTTCCGCTGTTTTGTACATAAATGAAATTCTTGAACAAATACTTTGCTAAAATCTAAATGAGTATTTAGCTTAAAATTTTATTTATTTATCATTTTAAGCAAAATTGCGGTCTTTAAAAGTATTTCCCAATGCAGAACGTGTATTAAATTATTTAACATATTTTGCTAAGTATAATCAATTTTCTTGCCTTAAACAACTTTATAGTCACCTTGGCGCAAAAGCAGAATTGTTCAAATATACTGAGTCAAATCTTACGCCCTTGATATAGAGTTATAATCGCAAATGAAGATCCGTCAAGAGCCATAGATTGCTGATGACTTCGACCTTAATTTTATTTCTGGTTCGAAGAGGTTTAAATACACTGGTTATCATTAATTAAGGAAAAATCACAAAAATGATGATTACTCAAAAAGTAACTCATAGAATTTAATATAAGTGACCCACTGTATACAACACAAGGTAAGGTATAAAATAACATGAAATGAAATTACCTGACCATTGTGGGGTTATAGAAATTGGCTTATGCATAAAATAAACAAATCGTATGTGTCAGTTTGGTATAGGAAAATTACTTTCAATATGGAGTGTGATCTTCCATAGAAGCAATACAGCACATACGGCGATGTGCGATGTCAGCTATGCAGTTTATCAGTTCCGTAGGAAGCGCCAACCATTGCTCTTGCAAGCGTGGCAAGGATCTAAACAAGTGGATTGAGAGCAGCTATACATCTTCCTAAAGCATCCCAGACATGCTCGATAGTATTTCTAAAATCTATGAACCTTAGAATGACTCACATTCAGAAAACTGGCCATTTCTGTTTCACTTTGCTTTGCCTCTAGTCTCCCAATGGTTCTCCATCGCAGTTCTTCGGGCAAATGATGCCTGGAGATCATTGCTACAAACTGGCTAGCCAAGATATCTTATCTCGGTATCACAGCGAAATTGGCAGGCTTTCTCTGAAACATACAATTTTATGCTTCTCGTAGATGACGTATTTCGATTGCAGCGCCACTAATTTGCATACTGCAGTTTTAATCAACAGTTCTTATTTGACAACATATTCAAATCTTATACGAATTGACTTATTTTTGAACGAGTTATCGTTATTCTTGTGGTTTTTCCTTTATTTCTGGAAGCCAGTGTACACAGATACGTTCCAAGTTTCCCTTACGTGTAATGTAAATGCAATCAGGTTTTACCGTAAATACACGCCTTCCGGGAAGGAATATAGGACGTAGAAAATAGAAAGAAATACTTCATCATAACAAAGTAAGCAAACCTAACTCAATCCAGACAATTACATGTCCATGAAAATCAGTTTAGATCAGAAATCAATTTAGATTTAGAAGTGCTACAAAAGAATAAGAAATTTCCCAAAAGTTTTGATTTATGTACATTCGTGCCTTAATATCATTATAAGATGCCTTTATTCGCAATATAGATGCACTGAATTTTCCTGCCATCATGTTTGCCTCACTACATAAAAGGTTCACAACATTTTAAGTAAATGGTCTTTTTTTTTCAATCATAATGTAAGCAAGCGCAACAAACGGAAATTAAGATATCTTTCTTGATTAAAAAAGCACTCTTTTTAGTTTTGGAATAGTAGTAATGGCTATTTAATTTTCCTCTAACGCCGGAAAACGAGAGATATAATGATTAGATAAAATTTTTAAAAATGAATGATGGGAAATATGTAAATGATCAATGATACAAAAAAATGATCTTCTCGGAAAAAAAAAGCTTTCCATCTGGCATTTTGATGTCACATTTTCGTCATCATTTAATCATTTACTGGGTAATTTAATTTTCTGAAGTGGTAAAAGATTTCCTGCAGTTATAATTTTATTAAATATGCATCATAGAGAAGGAAGGTAATTATGCGTTATGCAAATCTTAAAGTCACCTTGCACAAAATACTTATCATCTGACTAAACTCAATAGCAACATTCTTTCTAAAGTTCTTTAGATCTAATTGATAACGTGTTGTCAGTGCGAGATCTTTTACAAAAAAAAAAAAAAAAAAAAAGAATAAGAAGGATATGAGGTTAATTTCTCTCCAAAATTCATTAATTTTTTATACAATTGACTCTATGATGTTACAGAAGCATCATAGAGTTTCCATCCGATAACTTTTATGGGAGCAGGAAACGTAAAAAGTCAGGAATACCCTTGCTGGGATTCGAACTCCTGATCTCCCGATTGCTAGCCGGACGTGCTTTGAATTATACCTAGTCATCAAATGCAGGTGGTGACGAATTTTACCCGAGTCCTACTGTCCAGTCATTTGTATTTATTTTAACAGAAAATGTGATAAAATTGGCGTTTCCAGTAATTTCGAGAAAGGAAAGTACTGGAAATTTTCCGGCTGCCAAGAGAAATCTATATAAGACCATAGAGAACATCAGTTCTCAGTTGTTTAGTTCAGTGTGAATTCGATGTATTGAGAGATCTCTGTGACAGCTTCGCCTTTTTAGATGCGTTTTGCATTGAACTGTGTTTAACGTTTTTAGTAGTTTGACGTATGACTACTGATTGTACCCTATGATACTGAGAAGAGCTGTTCGAGTGTTTTTGTGGAAATTTCGAGAACTGTTTCTTTTGATAGAATAATTTTATCAAGCTATCATCGGTTTTGCACGCATTCAATCCATTCCGGACCGGTACACACGCAACAATATTATTTATATTTTAATTTGCTTTAAAATGCTATTTTAATTATAAGGAATTACTCATCATAAAATAAACTTAGTTACGTTTTGTAGCTTGTGTACTAATGAGCGTAAATGAGGTATTATGAAGTAACAAAGTTATTCAAATATACGAGGAACCGTGCACCCTTTCAGTACTTTGTATCTTGGCCAGCATGGGCAACTAATTTTTCTCATTAATTAGCTGTTAAAAGTGCGGTTGTTACTCAACAGGTGTTTTAAATACCTTGGAGGTATCTTCCAAGTTCTAAATTAGTTTCTAAATATTAAAAATAAGCAACACAACTCATCTTAAGCCTGTTCTAAGACATTCAGGGCACCTTAACATTTCAGGAGTATAAATTATCTGAGATGGGACTTGAGAAGAGAATTTTTTCAGGGCAAATGTTTAGATTATCTAATTTGTGTTTAATTGAAAGCCATACAAAATGTGAGTAAATTTCGGAGTAAAAAAGAATGCTGATTTTTTCTTTTGATTAAATCTATGGAAGATCTATATTTTCTTTTGATTGAATCTATGCTTAAGTTCCAAACAACATTTTATTGTTCCATTTTCTGTTGTACTATAAATGCCCATCACCTAAAATTCTTTGGATTTTGGGGCAAAAAATCATCTTTATACTATTTTGAGCTTTTTATCTGTATTGTACCTTTTCTCATCTAAGTTGTACTTTGAGAGATTTTTAAGCTGGAACAAGATAAATGAAGCAAAATTTCATGCTGAAGTTTTTCAAATTTTCAATTTTTTTTTTCTTCACAAGGTACGATGTTTACTCGAAGCGTCAAACTCATTTGTATTTAATTAAGGCAAGCCTGTTTTTTACGTAGAGATAAATAACATTCTTCCATTTGTGAATTTGTTGAGCTGTTACAATGCAATTCAAAATCTCATGATAGATGAAGCTCTTCTCATTCCACTATATATATATATATACATATATTTTTTCCAATGGCGGGCCCTCAGCCGACTTCGGCTTGGCCACTACTAAGGCCAGAAGTGATGGTCACTTTATTATGGAGGCATCTAACAGGTGGGCCACCTTTGCCTCCTATGTCCTCCTGGACAGTTACAGCCATGCCTTCTCCGGTATTCGAGCCCAGGCCCTTTGGTATCGCAGTCGGCTCCCCTAACCACTATACCGTCTGGGCGGCTCATTCCGTTATATACAAATGACTATTTTTTGGAAAGTATTCTTTACTCTGGTAGTGACAGGAAGATTTTAATAGCTTGCCATTCTCTCTTACATCGAGTCGGATTATAAAAGACCTCCATTCTACAAAAAAATATTTTCTTACAAAAAATTATTTCTGTCTAATGAAAGCCATTTCATTAAAATAATATCATGTGAAAGGTATTGATGAAATTTAATGCTTTATCGAGCTCATGAAGATGCAGTATAATTACTGCTCGTGCATTAATTGCCTTTAGTCTCTGCTTTTTCCTCCAATAAATTTCTTTAACTACTGTTAAAAATAATTTTTGTCAGAGGATATCAGTTTTTTAGAATACAACCTGTTACGTACAACCTGTTGAGCCATCTCGAACATTTATTGGCATTTAACACATATTTTTTACAAATCAAGCTACAATATTCATCACCTATGAAACTACAGGCTATTTATCGGTGATGTTTCTCAAAACTTTTAGCATCATTACCCACCCGCAAATGTTGTAATTCACTGCTACCCACATGTATATAGTTCCTCTGAAAAGAAAATGAGGGACGAAAAAATTATCCTAGAAAAAGCTAATATAATAATAAAAAAATAAAATTAAATGCATGAGAAATAATATTTTAATTAATATAAATTAAATGCATGAGAAATAATATTATTTAAATAATAAATAAAAATGTATTTCTAATAATTAATATAATAAACCAAATGAAACTTCAAAATTTTTCGTGACCTACACTTCTGGAACCGAAACAGTAGAACACAAGAGGTATTTCACATATTTCCTCGTTCACATTCTCTTTTGTTGATTACATGTAAACATTTCTTTCATTGCTTTTCAAATATTTATGTTAATTTAAATACAATTATGTGTAAGAAAACAAAAAATTTAAGTAGTGCGCCATAAAAAATGCTTCACTGTAGAATAAACGTCATTTCACATGAAAAAGTCTTTGCTTTCTTCCCAAATAAATAATTGCATTAAAAATAACATAAAATTTGAAGCTTTTGATTTCTGTTATAGACTTATGTATTTATAGGGTTATAGATTTATATAGTTATTACTTTATTCCGTTATTAGGGTGTATAATATTTTAAAGCGGGGAAAAATATTCCTCATGAGATTGCTCATATCTCGGTGTCTGGTGAAAAGAAAATATTTTGCATAATTATAAAAAATTTTATGCAGGAGAAATAAAAGATTATTTTTCAAAAAATCTACTAGAACTTATAGCGATTCACCATCTAATAGATAACACTCAAAGATCACATAAAATTCGTAAAGCCTTTATAATACTTAAGAAGTAATACTATGTCTGGGATTTGAAATATCTGTTAAAGAACCAAACTCAGAATTATTACGTAATTAAAAATACCTTCATGTTGTCGATGCAAATATAAGTCTTTAAATACATCTTGATTTAATTCAGTTTTCTATTAAACGACAGTTTAATTATTTCCTTGTTTTATGTATCCTTGTTTAGCATGTATTTTCCTGTTTAGCAACGATTAATCATTTCGCAATGTTTGCATGGCTCCTTTGCAAATAAGAATTACACACCTTTATTGCAAAACACAAAATACGATGAGTATTTTGGAAATGTAATTGAATATGCTATGGATATTGTTTAGTACTTTGACATAAATTTCGATTAAGAGTTCACATGTTATTTGATTTTATTGCGTGTCTTTGTACACTCAGAAAACTATCACTAAGAAAATAAGAGGCCATTTTAATGCTTTTCATTAATGATACATATTTCTGCGAGCTATAACTTGCTTGGCTTATACGTCTTCGTTCATTTTAAAAATTTGTATCAATGATTCCTTCAGAAAAATGCATGGGTTTTGGCATAACCATATGGGGTATAACCAAAGATTTTAAAGCAAGTACTTCACATGCAGAATTTTTCTTCATCAATCCTATCTTTTTAGAATCTTACCCCAGTAGTCTCAAACACAAATTTCACGCGGGCCAAATACACGATCTGAAATCAGCAGAATTTTTCTGAAAAAAATGAAAAGATTTTTGCAGCAAGTCAAAATGTTTTAAACTAAATTTTAAACTTTATTTACTAAATATTTATAAAACGTACTACATGAACAATAATAATAACGACGCAAAGAAATAATTCAAATTTATACTAATTTTCTGTCTGAAATCTAAAATTTAGTATCTGTAAGAAATTTCAGTTGATTATACTTTATAATTTAACATATTTGCTGCCAAATATTAAATTTTCAAACTGGTATTTACTTCAAATACATTGAATTAACTACTAAATAATTTTCTTAAACAAATTGTGAAAACTTCCTGAATGGGATAAAGCATGAGAAAAAATAAAACCTATTCTCTTTCTTTTATTTACGAAATTTTTCTTCAATGCAAACAGAAAAAATCTGATGTGTACATCACAGGACTTCCTTGGATAGAATATTAAATTATACGCATTTTTTCTTGCATTTCATTTAAACTTATTGGATTGAATTAAATCTACTTCGTCGATAGCACATTAACCACAATAGAATAAATGCAGTCTTTAAAATTCACTATATTTGTTTACCATAGCGACACTCTGGCGCTAGATTCACTTAACAGCGTTACATTTCATTCATTTTATAACTCAGAATGCACAAAAGTTATATCATCTGAAGAATTATCTCATTGTTGCCACATTATAATTAAAAAAATAAATAAATAAAAAAGAAAAGAAACAGTTTTTAACAGACAATTAGTATTTTTCATTCAACTAATTCAGTTCTCACTTCGCGACAAGGCAAAAATACACAAAAACTCAAAATATCTGTATTAAAAATTACGAAGTAAATCTTCAACACCTATTTCCTCGAATAAATTCCAGAATGGATTAAGTATGATTTAATTCGCAATAATAAAAGAAGGCATTATCTTTGTTGTTACGAACCTTAGGTTCTCTAGATTGGCAACAAATTCACTATTCTGCTAAGTTTCAAATGTAAACAAATATGGTCGCTATGTAAAAATAATTAAGTTTAGCCGCACTTAAACAAGTTTTAAATTGTTGATAATTCTACAAATATTGCATGCAGATTTACTACAGGCATAAAGCCCTTAACCAGAAGATAAGAACAACATAATTCAATCATTTTTAAAGCAAAAAATGCGCAATTTACCAACATATAAGAATAAAAAGTATGAGCCGAGAAACAGAGTGGGTATATATACATATATTTGTATACTTTTGGTGCGGCCGATTGCAACCAAAAAGGGAGGTGCACATTTACATGTTATATCAGTCCTATATACAAAATTTCAATGTTCTGAAGCTACTCGTTTTTCAGTTATGTGAGATACATACATACGTATGAACGCAAAAAAAAAAACAGAAAAAAAAATCTCTTCTGAATCCATTTTAAATCAATTAAATCAGTTTTATAATTTTTTTTGGGGGGAAAAAGCGCCCTTTATTCTGTCCTTACCTACAGATGTCAAACAAAAACATGGTTAAATTGCATTCGATAGCTGTCAAAATGGATATTTTCGTTGAAATATGATACCCGAAATTCTTCGCGATTACAATGCTTCTTTTTTACTTCGTACAAGGAAGTAAAAGTACATACATTTGTATGTTAATAATTACAAACTTTTTTATTTCTTATTACAACATTCAGCTACACTTTTGATTTGTTAAAATTCACAGCTTTGTAGAAAGATTACTGGAAACTATCTTCACCACGAACTGCAGATGCTCATTTTCATAGACATATTCGTTTCCAACGACTGATGGAAAACTGTTCCTATATATATATGTGCTTCCAAACAAAGTGATTTTTCTTATTGTAAAAATTTGTAACTGGGTGTACTTGTCTTTTGACAAGTGCAAATAAAATTTAATCAAATCTGTATCTCCAAATCATTGAATGAGATTTATATTACAATATAAGTTAATGCGCTCCATTTATATATTTTCTGGGGCTGTACTCGTGTTAGTTTTTGGTAATGCAAATTGTGTAAGCTCGGCCTGGAAATAGTTAAAATCTCGATGTCTTTGCAAGACCGCATTTTCAACAAATACAAAACTGAAATGAAATTCGATTTCAATTTTATTTTGCAGTGTTGACTACCTCATTCCAGAAATATGTTAATAAAAAATGAAGTGATAGGAGTTACGAAGAGATGCTAATGTGACTAACTGATTAGTGATCTTAATATAGTCTTCTTGGGTGTGAACTGTGAGAAAACAAATTATGGCAGGAGAGCATTTAAAATACCATGGACTAAACAGGATGTAATGTCAAGTTCTTTCGATAAGTAATGTCAAGACGTCTCTTAAGGTTTAAGTTTCTGTTCTCGCAGAAATGTTTTATATCTGTAAAATCCAAGTTGAAGTTGAAAATTGTAAGTTTATTACATCTTTTAGAGAAACAGTTCAAATGATAGAACCATTAAACTGTTCCTAGTCAAAAGTTGTATGTATTTATCAAATTTTAAATATGTATGAAAATGCCGAAATATTTATTTATTTTCTATTGAGATTGAATACTTTATTAATTTATTGTGTTGAGAATGAACATTAAACAGGTTATTAATTTCAATTTCTAATCTATATATAGTAGTAATAAACTACTACGCACAAAACATTATTAGCACAAAGTATTGAAACATCACATATTCACATAAATTTCCTTTATTCTAGGGAAACTGGTTCCAGAATGAGAAGGAGCATTTAGCTAGATCAGCCACAAATGTAAGTATAAGATCAGCGTAATATTATGCTAATAATAAAGTGAAATTACTTATTTCCTTATGATTTTCCTTTTTTTTTCCGGTTACTGTGCAGCACGTTTCCTTTTATTTCCTCTTTATTACATATGCCATTTTTTTATCTGCAGTTAGGATTGCTTTCAAGATCCCAAATGAAGGAAATTCGAAAGAGATGATGAAATCTTTTGAAATGTCTTATTAAAAAAAAAAAAATCCTGGCTGCAAAGCTATTTTGAACTATGAATTATGCCTAAAAGCCTTCACGTTCATTTGAATAATCCAGAACTATAACATATCTTTTCATAATTTAATTAATTAACATTACACTTTGCCTAATCATATTTTGGCTGTTGAAAGGCGGAATTCACATGAGGGATACAGAGAAATTTTTGTCACATGAATCACATTTCTTTGTGAAAAAACATCTTTTTTCTCTGGAAATTCCTGATTATGTCTCTGTTCTGGAAGACGTATGTTACAAAATATTAATTGATTTTATTGTAATCTCTTATTTTAAATAGGCAGTTCAAGGCCCTTGCCAGCCCCCATCACTTGCGGTAATAACTTATATCGTCATCACAGCAACGCATTTCTTTTCTTCGCGCCTTTTGAGACTGTAGTTCAAATCAGCTTTGATTGATTCGTTTCGCGTACTTTTCATGAAGAGAAACACCTAAACGGAAATGAAGTGGGGGGGAGGAGTTAACCGACTCTACCCTTTTTCAGCAGCTGTTGTTCCCGTAGTCAAACCGGATGGAGAAAACTTTTAAGAAATAACCTTCAAGTTCCTATTTCGAAGTAGCTAACTAAAATAAAATTGTACAATAATCTTACAGAATATTTATTATTTAATGTTAGTTAACAAAATATGTTGCCGAAGTATTGATATTCAAAAATTTATTTTATTAAAAAATAAAATAAGATGGTATGTCATTAGGTTTGTCAAAGCAGTAAACATGAAAAATGTGCAATGCACTCACCGGGATTCGAACTCCGGACGTGCTCTCAACTGCATAATGGAGGCATGCTGTAAGGAGGGAGGAAATACTTTGCATTCTTCCCTGCTTAAAGGACTCGATCGTCAAATCGTGGTGATAACGAATTATCGTCCACTACCTTAGTTCGGGGCCCCTTATAGAGAAGTTTAGAAAATTTTGAAGTCAAATATGTGAGAACCTACACCGGGATTCGAAGACCGGACCTCCAACTGCCAGCAGTACGTGCTTCCAGTTACACCACGAAGACACATGATAATATTTTAAAGGTAGTACTTTAGAACATGATACTACTTTATTACACGGTAATAGCTTATTCTTTGGTACATATTAATATTCGATAGAGATTTCAACAATGAAATCTGAAATTTTAAAATTCTTATCTCTTTTTTTTCCTGGTGAGTGGTGGGAACTTGGCTTTTTATAATTATATTTATAACTAAAATGCTCTTTAGACCTAAATTGAAATATATCAAATGTTTCTTGTTACAAGTCATATAAGGCTGTCAAACGAAATCTCAGAAGCATTAAGAACTTTTTACAACTAATTATGAATGAAACACAACACGTATTTACTTATTTTTAAGTTTTATAAGCAGTATAATGCAATTTGCTTTTATCACTTGAATATGAGCCCTCTATTTCTCTACATGAAAATGTTGTCTATACTAACTGGCTTTTATGTTTGAAGGCATACAAATGCAAATTTTATGTATTATAGCATTTGCATTATGCTAACAATCTTATTTGGATTATGTCTGTGTTTATCTGAAATAGTTGTCTGTTTAAATTACGATAGACTTTCTACTTAAACTTTCGGTGCTATAAATAAAAATTTTGAAATTATGTTGTAATATCTAGCGATGTGTATTTCACATTGTTACATTCGAGAATTCATTTATTTTGATTTCCGAATTTTCTCTTACTACAAATAATCCTATTTTATTCACCAATATTCCGTTTCTTCAAAGAGATAAATATCTGCTTATTAAAATCAGCTTTAAATTTCAAAGAGGCTTGTACTAAAAATGTATCTTTAAATGATGATTTACTTCTAAGCATTACTCAGGAGGTGACTATTGCACTGTCCCACTTAAGTACGTTTAATGTGCTATTACTGATTATAACTTACATTGTTGGTTCGGGCAAAAGAGATGCCTGACATTTTTTAGTGCTATTAACGTGGTTAAATTAAATGAAAAATGAAGGTGGTTAAATAAGTCACACTTACGGGCTTAAATTTTCTGTACTTGCGTATCTCTACTAAGAGGATTATTCTTTGGCTTTTATACTCTCTGGCTTCGCAGAACATTATTCCAATGTCAGTTTAGTAAATGTCAGAGATGTTCCCAAAAAAAAAAAAAGTCACTATCGCAAGCTATGCTTCTTCATGTCTGTCTTGTGGGAAATAAAAGTTCTGCCGTTGCTTCTTGAAAATAGATTACAACCAATCTGTACAAAATCATTATTTAATATAAACTGCTATGTTTACCAGTTGATTAGTCTCAAAATATTGAATTTTATAAGTCAAATTTATGAAAATTTTAAAACGATGAAAAAATAATCATCCTCTTTCACATTAAATCTTTATTTCATATGGTATGTGTCCATGTCTGTCAGAAATGCAAACCTTACATTTTCATTGAATTATTCATTGAATTTATCATTTCATTGAATCTGCCAAACTGTTGATCAAGTCTTAGAGAAATGCCCTCCACTCTTCTGAAAGTGCGCTTTTCAGATCTTGGTGTGTCTGGGGGATTTTGGCGTTCGAAACACGCTCTCATTCAAGTTCAGGTCTAGTGAATAATCTTGCCAATCGATTCGGGTGAAAGCTTCTACTTGTGAGAATTCGGCAGTCACAAATGTTCAGTGCAAATGACCATTGTCATCCATGGACAAAAGATTTTGGGCCGACAGCAGCCCTAAACAGCCTTTACTAAATTCCAAGATCTCAACCATAAATCAGTGGCTGGTTACAGAACTTGGATTCAAGATTTACAGCTCAGTACAGCCATGTTTGATGATTCCATCTCAAACCATGAAACTGCATGCCTGAAAACAGGATCTTTCTTCAATAAGGGATTACAAGTTGTGTTTTCCTCTTTTTCTTCTCGATCAAAACACATTTAGAATCATCGTTCAGGCTATATCAGGATTCTTCAGCAAACAGTACAGTCCCATGCCTTCTTGACTTCACTGGACATGGCAAAAACTCCACCTTAAACGGGTCCCTTTGGAATATGAAGTGAGTTGATCAGAAACCATTGGTTTTCTGACATCTGTTGGGGGGCGCAATAGTGTCCGCGGGTGTAGGGTTAGGAACCTCTGCTCTGCATCATTGGTACTGCTGACGCAGTTGTCTGTTTTGTCATCCTGTCACTTGAATGGTTCATTATAAAAGTATTATAGCCATGGTAGTAAGTCAGAGAAATGAAATTATATACTTATTTATATTACTTTTGTGCTTGTAGTACATTTAAAAATTGTTTGAAATCATTATGCGCATAAGATAGTTTTAAAAAATGATATTACTGGTTGTTATGATTTATAATCTACATTTGGACAATGTGAGACTGACTGTCAGTACCAAGGGTTCAAGTTTAGCTCCGTTAAAAAACTGATTATTTCTATGTTGTCTTTCTCTTCTCCCTGCTAATATCAACAGCTCTCTGGAAAATGTTCTTCGTAATAAGATAGCTAGATTATAACTTCACGACGGTCAGTTGTTTTAACCATGACTGAGGAATGCCCAGTCGGCAAATTGTCGGCTTTAAAAAAAAATGAAAAGAAACAGCGCTTATAAGAACCATTATTTTTCGGGTGTTTACCTACCCAGACTTCTGTGGAAGAACTTTTTCGACTAAAATTCATCTATTATTCATTTATTTGTATTTTGTTATATTAATTTTTTATAATTTTAGAGTAAAAGGAGCTGAAATTTTTTACGAGAGAAATGTAAGCTGCACGATAACTATTCCGTTCTTCTAACTTGTAAAGTCATTAGGTTTTTTATTTATTTATTAAAGCAGGAGACATGAAAAATCTGCAGTACCCTCGCCGGCATTCGAACTCCGGACCTCCCGAATACGCGTCCAGTGTGCTTCCTATTACAACACGAAGGCATGTGAAAAAGACGGAGGAAATACCTTATATACACCCCTTTTTAAAGGGCGACTGGAGATGAGGGACCAATCGCCAAATCCTGGTGATGACGAATTACCGTCCGTGCCTTTTAGTTCGGGCGCCACTTATAAAGTGATTTTTTTTCTTTTGAAGCAGGAGACATGAAAACTGTGCAGTACTTTTACCGAGATTCGAACTCCGGACCTCCCGAATACGCGTCGATTACGCTTCCATTTACACACGAAGGCGTGCGGAAAGGAGGGAGAAAATACCTTTAAAAAGAATCCAGCAGTCTTAAATTGACAAAGACAGGCTATAACAAACGCCGACAATTTTGTATTCAAGTGCAGTAATGCTACCATTACTAAGAATTAGGTGCATAATATTTATCATACGTAAAAAAGTCATGAGACTTTACTGAAACTCAATAAAATTTATCTTTTTGCTTACTTCCAGATTGAAATCTTCGTGAAATATAATGGTATTTGACAATACAGAGCTGAACCAATCTCAAAGTTTAAGAAATAGTAATCAGTGTAAAACAGGATAATATTTAGGCAGAGAACAGTGCAAACAAAGAAGAGAAATTTCTTGGATTATAATTCAAGAAATTCCTGAGTGAAACCTTCAATAAAAAAGTAACGCTAAAATTTACGTAGGGAAATAAAATGCATGTTTTAGATTGTTATGTTTATTTTAAGTTAAATGGCAGTTTTAATTCATTTTGACTCCGTTCCTTTCGTTTCGATTTCAAAATACACGTGCACTCGCTCCTAAAGGATATGCAAAATAGCTGAGTTAGTAAAAGAGGCGTTGCTGACAGGTAAAAGATAACTCCTGAACTATAACCTAGTGGGATGAGAATATATCCAGTGTAGCTGAATGAGCTATTCTGCATTATCCTGCTTATCCAACTCTACAAGTTAAGCAAATCATATCGCTTTTTGGTAAGTATTTAATTCTATTCTGTAATATTGCATTGGTAGAAGAATTTGCTACAGACAATTCCTTAGCTCTCAGGCAACGAAAAGCATGCTGGTTGTACACTGTTGTTGTACTTTCAAGAACAATTCTTCGATCCATATCACTTTACTTTGCGGATTACAGACAGTAGTCCTATACTGTGATATTTGTTTCCATCCACTTCTGCGTTGTTTTATTTTTGGAAGTAATTAATGTAGACTTGAATAAGTTAATATGAACTTAATTTTGGAATTAGTATAGACTAGTATAAATCACTAAATACTCCAGCTAATTAATTAATTAAAATATTAAATAGATTATTAGGTGCGAAGCTGAGATATTTTATAAGCTAGAAGCTGCAAGGTGCTTTAATAAACATAAATTTTACAAGAACAATTTTTTCTGCTGCAGCATCGTATTTCGTATACGCAAAATCCAATAAAAATTATAGAATAATTAAAAATATATACATAACTGCATGCACTAGGAAACTCTAAAATAAAGTAGCCTTAATCATAGGAATTAAGATTGGATTGAGAAATCAGCAATTTATGAAACACTTCTTTTTCCTATTCACGCTGCGTAAACACTTGAAAAGCTGAAAACGCTTTCTTCCATTATATTATAGGCATCCCGTATTCAAGATATTTCTTCTAGTTAATAGCTTCGATTCTGCAGCTATGCAACTGCTTGTACCTGTCTCGGATAGCAATAATGATTTCAGGAAAAAAAGAAGAGAGAAAGAAAAAAAAAGAAAGAAAGCTGTCAACGAAAGTAAGCAAGTCAGAATAATAACTTGAAAACAAACATACTTCCAAATATAAATTCAAACCAGTTTACAGAATAACACACCAACGTGACAAACAAAGACAAGCAGAGGATGACGATCTTTACGTGAGAAGCAAAATTTCAGGTCTCTTTCTCCCTTTTATCACTTTAATTACACTTATTATTAAGTGATACTATTTCGTATTTTATTCAATTCTTTTCCTCATCGCTCCCCACTACAACTTCAGATTTCTGATATTAATCCACTCATCACAAACTTCCAAGCGGTTCGACTGATAGCAGTTTAACATTAATAGTGATGATTCTTAAGCTGCAAAACTTAAGAATGATTCTATAATTCTGATTCTTCCAAACTATAATTCTGATTCTTAAGCTGCAAAACCTTTTATGCCTTATTTATTTAGTTATTGTAATCAGGTTTCATTTATTACAGAATTACTTTTATTTTTTGTCATTTAGTCATTTCAAAATGTTGCAAAAGTTCAGATTTCTTTTCTTTTATTCATAACTGGTTTCAACGTCAAGAATAGTTCATTTAGTACTTGATTTCTAATTAGATTCCTTATTCTGTGTTGATAGAACATTTAAAATAATCTCAGTTTTCAGAAATTTGCAAGAAGATGTAATCTGTAAGATGGCATAAATAAATTTAAAACTTTTGTATTTTATCATTCGAAACAAATTTTATACTTCCATCTTATAACACAACCTTTCCCTGTTATAAAATAATTTGCATGATAGTGAAATGGTTACTCTAGTGTTCAAGATTAGAAGTGCTGATTTTAGGGCACAATAAAATTATTCATGAACCTATTAATTGAAAATAAATTTTAAACTGTAGATTTGGGTTCAGTAGCGACTTCAAGGGGAGGAAGAAAGATAGTGCTACCGCCCAGATCGATCCAAATAATCGAAAGTTTCTTGAAAATACGAAAATGCATCTTTTGCGAAGTGTTCTATTATAATTTCGCTACTTTGATTTCGCTCTTTAAGGAAGGGCGCTTAATACATTAAGACTGGCCCGGTCTTCGTCTAATTCTGATTCAAAAAGTAAATAAATAATTATTCTAGCAAATTTAGCTAATGTCGTTGTTATTTAAACTGATTACGTTCTCTGTAGTGCATAGCTTGTTGATCATAAGGGTGAAATTCTATCAGTCGTATAACTCAGTAACTGATGATCAAGATTTCAAAATATGTCTGTTCAGGCTTTTTCTAAAAGCCGGGGAATAATATTGAATTCACAGTCTAAGTTTACTCAAATTAAAAGAAAAATAATTTGAAAACGGTTTTAAAATTCCAGAAATATATTGAAATAGGCTTGGACTGTATGTGTCGAAAGGATATGTTTTACTATAGTTTCATTTCAAGATATTTGGAAACTCTTTTTCACTATTTGCAGGAAATTCGCATTTTTATTAATGAAAGGAAACTATGTTTTCTTCTCTACAAATCATGATTTTCGATCAGGTCAACTCGTTTTACCAGTTTTGCTCATCTCCTTTAAAAACAATTCTACACTCATGTTTGTGAAAATTGCAACACCATGAAGGACTTACGCGAGTGAGCTGAAATTTTCAGGAAATGCAAAGTAGCGCATGATATGCAAATGATTAGAATTTCAAATCCGTAGCGCATGCGTATGCTGAGCAGCGCCCTCTGAACGGCTGATGGATCCGAATAAATAGACGGCTGTAGCGAGGCGTGTATGGTTATCGGTGGTTATCTGCTAGTGGTAAACGTTAACTCAATCTGTACTTATGCCTCGTCGACGAAAGAGAGCGAGATTTGAACAACTTACAGAGTTTGAACGAGGGAGAATCATCGGCCTTCGTGAAGCTGGATTGTCGTATCGTGCAGTAGCCTCTCGTGTGCAGCGTAACAGCAGCACAGTGATGCGCGTTTGGAAGCAGTGGACGGACGAGTGTCGGACAACTCGGAAATCCGGGAGTGGACCCCGAAATGTGACGTCAGCTCGCGATGATAGACACCTGGTCCGCATGGCGCGGACGGACCGTACAGCTTCCTCTAGACAATTGGCAGCACTGTGGTCAATAGCTACAGGTGTTTCATTGTGTGCTTCATCAATTCGTAGACGTCTGCTGCAGTGTGGACTGCGCGCACGGACTCCTTTATACAGGATCCCCCTAACGCACGACCATCGCCGCCTGCGGCTACAATGGGCCAATCAGCATAGAGACTGGCGTGCTGATTGGCAGCATGTCGTGTTTTCTGACGAATCCCGCTTTAATTTGTGGTACCATGATGGCCGCATTCGTGTCAGACGCTATGCCGGTGAACGCCACCTTCCGGAGTGCATTATCGAACGCCACAGTGGACGAACACCCGGAGTTATGGTCTGGGGCGCCATAGCATATCATAGACGATCTCAATTGCTACGAATTGTGGGCAATCTGAACAGCAACCGGTATATCCGTGAAGTTCTACAGCCCGAAGCTGTTCCCTTCCTTCAAAGCTTGCCAGGCGCTGTATTTCAACAGGACAATGCCCGCCCTCATACTGCTCGGATTGTTAAATCCTTCTTTGCAGCGCAGCAGGTACAGCTTCTTCCTTGGCCTGCGTGTTCCCCGGATATGTCGCCAATTGAACATGTGTGGGATGTCATTGGTCGGCGTCTTGCTCGTGATCCTCGTCCTGTTGCGTCTGCAGACGAACTTTGGGTACGCGTACAAACGATATGGAATGCTCTTCCTCAGTCAGACATTCAAACTTTGTTTGACTCCATGCCACGTCGTGTGGCAGCACTTATTGCGGCGCGTGGTGGCCACACAAAATACTGATTCTGATCTCTTGGTCTTGTTTGTTTGCTTTGAACATTTAATCATTTATTTGTACCACTACCACTCAACTGTGTATTAAATTGCATTCAATTATGACGATTCCTTCTTGGTGTTGCAATTTTCACAAACGTGAGTGTATTTAACTCATGCCAAGAAATAGAATTAATATTCGAACGTGTTATGATTTCAAGTCCAGCTATTATGAACAGAGTATTTAAAATTGTGACATCGAAATAATCTTTTGCATTATCAAAAATAAGCTATCAATACGAACTTGGCAGCGTTTAAGAACGCTTATGATAATCATGTCTGTGACGCAATAACCATATCACAACTAAACTTCAAATCGTGTAAAGAAAGTAGTCTTATCACAACGTTCGCTTAAGTGACAGCATCATACACTAATAGAGTCGATTCTAGATATAAAACACGTGGATGATAATTCGACAAACCAGGTACCAGATAAAACAGAAAACTGTTATATGTTTCTCAATTCTGTGTGGTGAACCCTATGCTAAATGCAGTTTAGTGTTAAATTATGCGCATGTCCGATCGCGGGGTAAATGAGGAAATAGTATCAATATACGCATTCGCTTAAATGTGTATATGTTAAAGCATTTCACAGCTTGATAAAAATCCTCTAACTGGTCTAGCTGTTTGCATAAATATGTCCTAGAATATTTTTGTAACTATTTTTAAAAATATTATTACCTGAGTACGAGTCCGTAATGGACTGAATGCACACAGAACCAATTTAAGCTTGTTAAATTTATTTCTCCAAAAGAAATACTTTAGAGTTCTGGCACTTTTCACAAAAGTACTCATACAGCTCTTCTCAGTATGACAGAGCATAATTAGTAGTTATCACTTCAAACAACTGAGAACATTAAGCACAAAACAATGTAGCCCTTAATGGCGTAAGCTCACACAGTGATCTCACAATACTCTCAGTACTTTAAACTGATGTTCTCTCTGGAGGTCTTAAAAACAGTTTTCCCCATCCACTAAGAAATTTTCAGTACCTAGGATTTCTCGATGCCACTAAACAGTCACCAGGCCTGGCGACTTCTGGCGATTTCCGGCCAAGTATGGCGAAAATATTATTCGCAAAATCATTGTCACCTTGACTCTATCCTCAATGTTAAATGAACTTGCCCCTGTAATTTTTTTTCTGGCGAATCTCCACCTCTTGAAGTCTATCATTATTCAAGAAATACCACAGTTTTAAACATAATTTCACTAAAATTATTTATATACGTACGAAAGTCGTGACATTGCCCCCTTCCCAAGGACTGCACGTCTTAGGCAGTATATTCCCTGAAGAGAAAACCACAACTAAGTAAAATCAATGCAATACTGAAGCAATAATTTCAATAAATAGCATACAACAAATCAAATAATAAACCATTATACAAACACACGAATTTACCAATTAATATAGAATGAAGACCATTGTCTAAGTATACTATTTACGTTATACATACAATGGGGACTACACACTATGGCAATAATAAGAAGTTAGCCTGTAGACATTCGGCTTTACAATTTGATGACTTGTGGATCCTAACTACGACGTCGTTCAGTCTTTTTAAGATTATGTAAGAACCGTTACATGGTGACAGTAGTTTAGGAAAAAGTCCTCTCCATCGAATTCGATTTCACAGCCACCCTTTTACACTTTCTTTGAATCGGTGTCCTGAAGCTCTCGAGTCGTATTGAGTCTTCATATTCTCCATCGCCATGTTGATTCGCTTTCGCGCAAAATTGGGCATCACTTCAAACCGTGACTGAGAATCTTGAACGCACGAGCAATGAAGGAACATCCTAAGTGCGACCAAACAACAATAAGGCAGACAAAGGTTACGCTCGAAGAGTATTTGAGATGGAGATAACCCATAGTCTCGCGGACAACCCTGAGACTGGGCAGTAAGAACAGAGGTTATTTCTAATCCCAGTCCTGTTGGTTTCTGAAAACCATCAGTGACATATTATTAAGGATGTTATTGAGGGTGGTTCTATGAAACATTTCTACCATAGTATCTGAGTATGGATATAAAGGTGTAGTGTGGCGTTTTTCTATGTGACGTAGTTTGCAGAGTTCTTTAATTACAGCTTAGATAAAATTCCTTCCTTTATCGGAATGTAACTGAAATGGTGCTCCAGACTTGGAAATCCAGTGCTGTATCATTGCGTCAGCTACCCTGAGTCTCTTGATCAGGGATAGGATGCGCTTCAGACCCCAGTGTGAAGTAATCAGTGATAAAGAGGATGTATTTATTGCCTAGAGCAGTTCGTGGCAAAGATTCCAGGATGTCAAAGGCGATACTTTCAAAAGGCACTTCTACATTTAACGTATCAGCTTCCCTTAGCAGCGTTTCATCGGTCCTTTCCGAGCCACAGAGGTATCGCAAGATTGACACCACTTTTGCACGCCAGTCCTTGCAAATCTACAGTAGAAGCGCAGTTTAACTCTGTACGAAATCTTCATTATTCTGAAGTGGCTTCCTGCAGGGCTGCTGCATAATTCTTTAAGGACGTCCAGGATTAGGATCTTGGAAGTGTCAGCTTCCATCGCAATTCCTTTCCATCATCCGATTAGAACTTACAGTATAAGAGGCCGTTTTGAATACTCAGTAAGTTCCAGAGAACCCAATATTATTTTGCCGTAGGACTATAGATCGAAATATACTGCGCGTCAGGTGATGTTGAATTCATAACTTGATGTAAGGCCAAATTAGGCAGGTCGTATTTCGCTTCTACTGTGGAAGAATAACGGAAGCCTTCTGGGCTGGGTCTTCTAGATAGGGCGCCGGCGTTTCCATGTGATGATTCCTTCCGATGACGGATAGTTATGTCATATCCTGCAGATACTCCAAACCTGGAAATCCAATGCTGTATCATTATTTCTGCTCCCGCGGCAGCCTGTTGATCAGAGACTGGATAATTTTCATGCCGCATTCTAAAGTAACGAATGTAAACGAAAATGTATTTGTTGCCATCAGCAGTTCGTCGCAGAGGTCGCAGTATATCGAAGGCGCTTCTGTACTGTAACATTTTAACTTGCTACGCCAGCGTTTCGTCGGACCTTTCCGACCCGCATAGGCATCGCAAGATTAGCACCGTTTTTCACGTCAGACCTTGAATTTCTACAGTAGAAGCGCTGTTGATCTCTGTGCAAAGTCTTCATTATTCCGAAGTGACCTCCTGTTGGACTGCTATGTAATTCCTTAAGCACGTTCGGGATCCGGCATCTTTGAAGTATCAGCTGCCATCGGAATGCCTTTCCGTCATATGATTCCAATTTCCTGTGCAAGACGCCGTTTCGAATATGGAGTGAGATTCAAAGAACCTAATATTGTTTTATCATAGGACTATAATCTTGCCAGTTATGTTCCTTATTTGAACACACTATTAAGACAATTATGGATTTAATATTGCCGTCTTCCAATTTTTCTGAGTTATTCATCAGTCCATGAGTATGATTCAGACGATGCTGAATTTGTAACTTGATGTACAACCAGATTAGCCACCTGATATTTCTCTTCCACCCTAGAAAATTATCAGTAATTTTCCGAGCATGGTCTTCTAGACAGGGCATACTCCTTTACGAGTTACAGTCTTTTCCGATGATGGATTATGAATCTGTACCTTTATGGCTATTTGACGTGCAATCTTGAAACTTAAGAACCAGGCCAACGATGCATGATTTGTGCGGAGCAGAAATTTTGGCTAACTTTTAACCATAACAAGCAACAATTTCCTGGTGACACAGTAATTCTTCTCTGAGTTAGATATGTATATTCTGCAATGTGCTACGACATGGTCTTGACCGTTTATTTCTTGGTACAGAACGTTACTGACACTCTCATTGCTCGTATCTTTGTCAAGGATATGTTAGTTTTGTCGCAGGCGACAAATCATTCTTCAGATTGTAAAATGCATCCTCACATTCTTTTGTCTACTCAAACTTTTGCTTGCTCTCTATCAGTCTTTGAAGGAGTGATACGATGATAAAAAAAATCTCTTACTAATCCTTGCAGTAGGTGTAAAGAAAGCCCCGGGAAACTTCACAGCTGATGAACATTTTTGCTGAGTCTCCAATATTGAAATACTGACACATTTTCTGGATCTGTACATACACGTTCGGCAGAGATAACGTGTCCGATATAAGTCACTTCCTGTCTGGATAGTTTACATTTGCAGGAGGAAAATTCAGATTGGTTTCCTTTAGTTTCTAAAGCACCTTCCCAATGTTTTCTAAATGCTCTTCAAATCTTTCCCCGATTATGATGGTGTCATCCAAGTATATCAGACAGACTTCGTAGGACAGACCTCTCAGCACGGTCTCCATGAGACGTTCTAATGTTGCCGATACATTGCATAATACAAACGGCATTACCTTGAACTGCCGAAGTCATTGTTCGGTAGTAAGTGCCATCTTTTCTTATCATAAGGGCGTACTTCTACCTGCCAATAACCACTCTTTAAATCAAGCATCGAAAATCACTTGCTTCCGGAAAGCATGACGAGAATGTCGCCAGTTCTGGGAAGAGGTTAGCTGTCCTTCACCTGATGTCGTTTAGGTGCCAATAATCAACGCAAAATCTAGTTGATTTAGCCTACTTTCTGGGCGAGAGGAGAAGCCCAAAGAACTTGCAGAAGGCTGTTAATGAAACTAATGTATTGAAATAAGATATGGTTGTCATTCAATCCTGGCTTAAATAGGAAAACTAACGGAATATATTTACCTTTTTGCCTTCTTTTTTGAGAAAACACAAAAAGTATGCTGTTAGTCCTCAAATTTATAAATATTTGCTTTAATATACTTTTATTTAGTTTATTGATAGTGTTTGTCACATAGTCGAAAGTTTGTTATCGAAATTTCACCTTTTTTCCTGATATAACGGGTACAAATTTTGTACATACACTTTATGGATGACAGTGCAATGTGTCAAGAGAGGTTTTTCAAATTTGATTTTAAAATTTTTAAATTTAATGTTTAAACGATTTTTCGCTTCTATCTCGGCTTAATTATTAAACTAAACAATCAGAATTTTTCTGTTTGTACCATCGAATAAATCTCGAAAAAAATTTGTAAAGGAAATTTTTACAAAATTTCAACTTCATTGCTCTATTTTAACGAATTTTCGAAATTGCTTCATTTTTATGACTGTTTGACATCCAATATGTTAAAATTTGAACAGTTTAAAATGTATCGTTCACAAAGCTTTGAAATTTTCGGATTATAGCAATATATGAAACAGACTTTCCGCTCTCTTTTAAAACAGGTATAATGAAACTCTATTAACTGAGAAACTTCCTGCATTTTACAAAAGACTATGTTGCACTGTGAAGCAGAGGAGGTAAAACCTCGATTCTTCTCGGCCATCACGGAGAAACATGCTTCCAAGTTTACGATATCTTCATGATCTACGTATACATTTTCTTTCAGTTGTTAGTCATTCCATTTCATTAATCTTAAAAACAACAGTGTTTAATGATTGATTAATATAAAAATTATTTGTAATGAAATCTGCTATGGCTTCTAAAATTTTTTCCATTTCAAAAGTTTGTGCACATTTTCTTCCCTTAAAAAAAAAACATAAAACTTGTCCCTCTTTTAAGCACTAAACGGAAAGGGAGGGATGCCTATGGAGGACTTTTGGAGTGAAACTGGTTCGTATCCACGGTACATGCGGAAAAACACGAAAGCGCCCATGCAGCCAGCCCGTACTCCTCGGAGTCGAACACTGACACGAACAAGTAGTCTTTAGCGGCTTTTGCTACTAGGCTACTGGTGGGCTCGTTTTTCTCCATTTCATTTTAAAATTTGGTTTTCTTAATTTTTTCCTGATGGATAATATCATATTCTTTTATGGGACTTTAACTTGCAGATAAATTTTGTAAACAGAATTATTTAATCTCTTGTTCCGAGGAAACTACATAATGAATAATTTTTCTTCCTTTTGTTCATTAATTGTTTGATAGGTTTAAAAAAAAAAGCTTATTTTATAAAAACCTTTTCTTAACCTTATTTTGAAAAATTTTCATTCTGGCAATAATTCAGAGTCTTTCGTCATAGATAAACAATTCAATTTTTACGGCTATTTGTCCGACTTTTCCTCGCGGGACGTCTCATTGGATTGGCAATATGTATTGCTCTAGCTGAAGCGGCAGTGCTTATGTGGTACGTAAAAAATGTTTTGCTGTGATGTTAAGTGTACTCGTTGCCGCTTTGAAGAACTTCGTTCATCAGGTTCGAATTTAATTATGATGTTCGCACCTTGAAAAAATACTTGTTTTCTTACATTGCAATTCAGATATTTATATGGGATTATTTATGTGTTTCATAAATTGCGTGCATAATGTATTTTCTTTTTATGTTGTCTATGGTGTATATACACTGTTAGGAATATTTGCTTTGTAATTTTTTTGTGAATTAAAAATTATTCGGTTTTTCTACCATTCTGTCATGTTCGATTTACTGTGCCGTGATTAATGAATTTAGCAGTTTATTGGTGTTAACTATTAATTCTATGATGCTACAGGTACATGATTCATTTCGAGCTCCTGGTGAAAATACTGTCAACATGTTAAAGGTACCTACTCAGAACCGGTAAGTCTGAGAATTTTCATCGAGATACTTGTTTCCACCCAGATTTTCTTTATAGTATGTAATAGTTTTGTGCCAATATAGGTTGTATTTGTTGTCATCAGTAGTAAGAATAAAATAGTTTGTGTTCTCTATTTGATAAACTGCATCAGAAAGAAAAGAAACTATAAAGTTATCTGTTAAACCATTTGATGTCAAATTAGTATGTTTTATCCTGTATAGCTAGTTTTGCGTTTAGTATGCATAATATCCCGCATTGTTTTCATCATGGTGTTTTGAGAGAATCGGGATTTCAAACCTCAGTCATAACAGTTTAATAAGGCCACTGATGGAGATCATCTATCATCACCTAGTAATTCATGAAATTTTTAAGAGCGCATACGAGAAGTAACTTTCTAAGTATAAATTTTGATCTCCTTTCTATATTTATATGAGGCTGCAAAAATTTTGATTCTTTGGATCAGTTCTGGATCCTGAAGCAGTTTTCCTTGGCCGTATAGGATGATTTGTGCAGGAAATAAAAGAAATGTGGAGAGCACTATTTCCTGCTTATATAATTTATGTATTTACTAATTTGGTAATATTTCTCTTTATGTTTTCAATATCTGTTTTACATCTGGATTAAAATAATAATGATAATGAAAACTGTTTACTTTATCTAACTGCAAGTGTTTCTCAGGAAATTTTATATTTTACGAATAGGGAAGTGTGCATTTGAACATGTTTGACCATTTAAAAATTATATCCTTCATTATTTTTATATTGTATATGTGGTCATATTTTGTATATCAAATATCCATGTATATCACTGTGAATATTAATTTTATTAAAAGTAAGGTTTAGAAGGATGCCTAGCCTCATGCTGCATAATCAGTTAAGACTTGCATATCACAAATCATTAATCATCAAGTGCATTTATGTATAGATCAGCAGTTCTCAACCTTTTGACTAACGCATTGCGTTTAAACAAAAATTGAAAAACCCAAGTACCACTGCTACATTTTACAAGAATTATTTTCTTAATTTCTCAATAGAAACATTAAAAAATATATATTTTGTCATTTGCACAACCTATTGACTATGTATATTAAATATGCACACATAAAAAATATTAAATTAAAGTTGGTTATTTTCATTATCAAAATTTAAGTTATAATACTTTAATTCTAAAATTTAATCAATATTCACTGCATTTTGTTTTTTGAATAAGTGTGTCGTTTGTGGAATTCGTCATTTTCTGAATTCATTGACTTTTTATATTGTATATGTGGTCATATTTTGTAAAAATGAAGGCTATTTTTTTATTGAATGTATCAAGAAGTATTATTTTTGTTATAGTAAACGTTAAATATTCTGTAGAATTTAGAGAAGTTTTATGTCCAGCGGTAGATTGTATATAATTTTAAGCTTTACATTGTATAAAAAAATTTTTCTTTAAAAATAAGTTTTCCATTATTTGTATTTAGATATATGATTCCACAAAATAGGCAATTGAATTTTTGATAGTTAATAAATAAATCAAAATCACATGTATCTAAATCATGGATATAACCAAAATAGCAGCTTTCTTCAATTAAAAAAAAATTTGCAGAATATTTTTTATGCTTGAAGAAGAAAGATTATGCATAAATTCTCTTTGAAATTAGTAGCTTTTCTATGAAACTAGTATACTACCAGTTTTTGCTTAATTTTATATTTGATATTCGTGTGTGTTCCTTCCATATATACATAATTTAATTTTGTACTTTGTTAAAGCTCTTTTAATGGATGTGTAAAAAAAAAGTATGTTTAAGCATAGCTGATATTTTCAATCAAGAAGCATATGCTAGCTCTCTTACCTGTTTGCTGTAACTATATGCATGAATTTCGCTTTGTAGTGAAATTGAAAAATAGTGCATGTACTGTATTTAAAAGGCTAATGCATTTCATGTATATCATTGTGAACATTAATTTTACTAAAAGTAAGTTTTAGAAGGATGCTTAGCCTCATGCTGCATAATCAGTTAAGACTTGCATATCACAAATCACTAATCATCAAGTGCATTTGTGTATAGATCAGAGGTTCTCAACCTTTTGACTAATGCATTCCGTTTAAAAAAAAATTGAAAAACCCAAGTACCACTGCTACATTTTACAATGATTATTTTTTTTATTTCTCAATAGAAACATTAAAAATATATATATTTTGTCGGTTGGAATGCGCTTTAGCCCACTGCTTGGCGGCGGTTGTTTTTGAATGAGCAATAAACGCGCCAACATGGGTAACTCCGTATATCCGCCAACATGGCTGACTGTTTGTACGTTGCCTACATTGTGCAATTCGCTGAAGTTTTTTTTAAGTTTAAAAGGAACGCTGTGCACAGGGCATTTTCTTGTAATTTATTTTCGTTATTTTAGCTTATTTTGTTCATTTGTGCACGTTGCCTACATTGTGCAATTTGCTGAAGTTTTTTTTAAGTTTAAAAGGAACGGTGTGTACATGGTATCGTTTGTAATTTTAATGCCCTTTTAAAAAAATTCCTTCTTTCTTCGATGCCATTTTGGTTACGTTTTCGCGGAGCGTGTCGGGAAGGTTATGTAACGGCATAAAATGTGTAAGTATTACAACATAAAATGTAAATAATTAATTTAAACCTAACTGACAAATATTTTAATGGTCATAATGTTCGTTTTGCATATTATTTTATTATCTTTTTGTGGCAACAGTTTTCATACTAATTTATGCTTTAGAATTCTATGTTTTGTTTACAATAGGTTTTCGCGGAGCGTGTCGGGAAGGTTGCAATTGCAAAGACGTTTCGCAGAAACGCGCCGAATTGGCGATTTTCAAAACATCGCCAAGCAGTGGGCTAAAGCGCATTTTCACCATTTTGTCATTTGCACGACCTATTGACTATGTATATTAAATATGCACACATAAAAAATATTAAATTAAAATTGGTTATTTTCATTATCAAAATTTAGGTTATAACACTTTAATTCTAAAATTTAGTCAATATTCACTGCATTTTGTTTTTTGAATAAGTGTGTCATTTGTGGAATTTGTCATTTTCTGAATTCATTGACTTTCTGTATCATTTGATAATGGAATATTATTGAGTTCATTAGCCACATTTTCATTGAATAATGTTAAAATGATATTTTTAGCTTCTTGTAATACAAGGTTTTCTTCAATAATGTCAGCCTTCTCCAGTTTTGGCAGTTTTTAGGCTTACTAGGTAACTAGTGTCCAAAGCTTTTTCACTTGAAGTAACAAAACCTTTCATTACTTATTTACTAGTTTTGAAGTCTGATAATTTCCTCTTAAAATATTGTTCAAATTTATCCTTTAAATTGGCATGCTTAGATTCAAGATGTCTTTTAAGAAACGGTGGTTTAATACTTTGATTGGATAATAGTTCACCGCAAATAACACATTGAGATTGAGGGTCCATTTAATCTCCATTCCAAGTAAAAACAAATGATAAATAACTTTCATTATATTTTCTATAAAAAAATTTTCTTTTCTTTTCATAATTCTTAGTGCAAGTAGATTGTCCTGGATCCATTACCTGTGAATCATCACTTTTCCGTTTAGTCAGTCCTAGTCATTTTCCTATTTTGAAAATCTAGACTTGTTTAATTAAGTTTTTCACAAATATTTAAATGCACAATATATTACAAATTCTTCAAGAACAGACTACAATATTCTCAAATCTCAAATTGTGTAAAAAAGTAAGGAATATAAAGCAACAAGAAGACAAAATACCTGCTGTTAGAGACAGCAAATTGATGTAAAAAAATTACTCTAATTGAGAACAGTATGAGCCGGGAAGTAGTGGCGGCATAAAGTATAGAGATACTAATAAATCAATCAACTCTAAAATAATTGATGAGATATTATCTTTTAATATACAACATTTCTATTACTTCTTTTGAAAACATCATTTATGACATATTTTGTTGTCTTTGGCTCAAAGAATATTTGTGAAAATAAAAACGGAGTATTTTGCTAAAATCTTTAGCTGTCTATTGACCTTGAACAAAGCTGAGATTGCATAAGTTTGTGAGTGTTAGAGAAAAAACTTAAACAGGATGTTGGGGTATTTAATTTTTGGATTTAATAGTTAAAAATACTTTGTTTCTTTGCATACTACTTATTCTACTTACTTTTTTCTTCTGTAGAATTGCTGCTCTAGAGTGTACACCAGTCACTTTGCCTTTATTGTGAAAGAACATATGAGCCACAATTTTTTATGCTGAAAGTATTATGGCTTCTAATGTTTATTCTGTTCAGTTTTACATAAGCGGATGGATATGCTTAATAATAAATGTTTGAAGTTTCTTTTAATTAGTTTGCTGATGGAGAAAAATGTCTGACCTTATGCTTCATAACTGGCAGCTGTTTTATGCTTTTTTTTTTTTTTTTTTTTTTTTTTTTTTTACTTCTTAGCATCTAGAAAGTAATTTTTATTGCTATTCTGTTTGCATTTCAGTGATTGTAAATGTCTGCGCAAGCTTTGTTTTACTGTGCACTATCTCAAAGACAAATTAGAACTGTTTATTTGCTTGAAGCAAATTTTTGTGTTGATGGGTCATTGATTCTGTAGAAGGAAAGTCTGAATCTCCATCAGTAAATGTGGAAGTGTTAGTCATGCTTTGGCATACAAAGTTATGAAACCTGTGAAGGTAAAAGTTATGTGTGAAATTTTGTCTCTGCTAAGGCAACCATAGTATACACAAAAAGTAAAGATCTAAATAGGGGGAAAAGATGCTTCTTCAGAGTTCTGTTATTGCTTGAATTGTAACAGGCCTTTTTTTTTAGATCCATTTTTCACCAATTTATCATTAACACAGATGCGATTGTGCAGGAAAAAACTTATTAATTACAAAATGGGGAAAAGGTATGTCAAAGGATTTCCTCTCAAAGATGTTGTATAGTAAAATGGAGTTGCTGTAGTTATGTGGAAAAATAAGGGTGATGTATTCCAGCGTACTACAATAATATATTTTTTTATTTTATTGTGATAGATAGGAGTTTCTAAATTGTTGCTAAGATTCATTTTTTGTGAAAAGGTTAATTGTACAGTTCACACAGTTGTTAAATTGGCAAGGATTAAAATAAGAATTTTTAACCAAAAATATTCATTACAATTATGAGCTTTTGTTGTCCCACTATTTAGAAATTAGATATTTGAATGGTAGGCACTGCATTGCCAACCCCTGCTATATATGAAACTTTCAGCTTGATGATTTTTATAGAGAGGTAGGAGGGTCAATTTCCTATAAGATTGAAAACTGTGAGATGAACACTGACCATGTGTATCACTAGAGAGAGAGAGAGGGAATAAATACAGTTGGGTATGGCTGTACTGTCATAATTATATTTGGGAGCTAACCTGCAAATGCAGGTAAAGGGGCATCCACAAAGTGAAATTGATGCACAAAACTGATTTCCTGAATCCTTTGACATGAGTGGTAGAATAAATAAAATATAACATGAGTATTAAATTAGTAATAAAGAAAACAATAAATTAAATTAAGAATAAATAAGTAAAGAATAAAATATCACAGATATTAAATGGGAGATACAAATTGAAAGTAAGTTAATAATAAATAAAAATAGCAGTTCCCAATTTTTTTTTTTCATTAATGAGACTTGATTATTTCTCGTTTCTTCTAATGAGACAGACTGTAACTATAAAGTACCTCTAACTTCCTTCTTAAGAACCTAAAACCTGCTGACACTGTTCTGAGTATTATTGCAGTATATCTTGTAATGCTTTTATTTTAATACCTTTAAATTAATAAACTGTGATGAAGAAAGTCAGAAAAGTATAAGTTGTTATTTTCCTGAGAATTTAATTTAGAGGCTTCTTTAAAGGAATTTTCATTGATAGTATCTGAAGTTAAAATGTCCTTCTGACTTCGTTTGGGCAAGTAATGTTTGAATGACCCATGGGTTCTTTGTTCTCTTTGTCTATAAACTGAAGCTATTTTCTGACAATAATTTGTAAAGTGTCTCAAATACTTTGATCTCATTTTTTGCAGTGCAGATTCCCAGAAATCTAAATTTTTGAGCATATTGAGTATAGAATCAGTTTTGTCCTATTCTTTGAGAACAGTCGTGGATCTGTTAAGTAATCGTAAGCTCAATTTAATATCTTTCGAGAAAATATCGGATAGTTATGTAAGTCATTAAAGGCATTCATCGTTGTGAATTTTCCAGCTCATATGAAATGGGTGGTCTTCCAAAACTTGATTTGTGCAGACGCCAAATCGGAACTATTTGCCACAAGTAGTTTCTGTTCTGTGCGAAGATCTACTTCTTAATTATTTACCTACTTTTATATAAACAACACTTTATGTTTCACAGCTTTAAAAGAATACAAATGTAAAATAAAGCTTCACACTCAAATTGGTTTGTGTATCGCAATTTAAAGAAAAATGCGTAGCAGATTTGATGATTCACTCACAGAACCTAAAAATATGACTGAAAATGCAATCACCATGTACGATTTTTTATGACGGAACAAGTAGGGTGTGACTAGATATAATGTATACAGAATCGAGTAATGTGGCAAGTGTGATGGGATTAGCTACAAATTTCCTTTTAAATACATTTTGAATAGTAATATTCACATTGGAATTAGTGAAATTGATTGTCTTTCTAATCAGTGTCGAATTTAAATTTTCTGAATATTATAGTTTTTATCAACATTTATTACAACACTTTTATATATTCTACCATAAATGATAATTTTCGCATTGCCATGACTATGCGATCACGTACCCCCAGAGGTAAGCATACCATAGATTAGAACCACTGAATTCAAATGTAATACATAAATAAAATGAAAAAGATAATTTAAATGAAAGCTGATTAATGTAAAAGTAACAAGATATATGGCAAAGAAAGGTAATTTATTTCTAACAGTATTCTTCACATTTGATAAAATTGCATTTTTTTTTTTTGCTTCAGCGTTCCTCATCAGATGAGGGAAGCGCATAAAATTCCTCTTCCTAAATGGATCACATTTCAACAAAGTTTTCTTCTTTAGCTATGTACATGTTCCCACTTACTTTGTTGTTCCCATTGAATCCAAGTTATTTATCAGTTTTACTAACTGTTGAATGAAGTATTTGTCTCATTGTCGGATTTCAGATGATGTGTAGTTTGTATTTCATGTATACTTTCATTTAATCTTACACTGCCTCCAAAAGTTAAGAAACAGCTTGTTTTTCAAAGCTCACCATTACAAAAATGTCGGTAACATTTAAATTCACAGTTCATATGCATGATAGTAACAAAGTTTAAAGAAAATATATGCAAAAACAATAGCTAACACTTTTATTTTATAGAAATGAATACTCATATAGAAGTTGGAAAAAAAGTGCAAAAATTGTAATTTTTGTTCACAAGTGTTGATCTTCAGTTGTTACTACAGTTGCATGGACAATGTCCATGAGAAGTCGTTTGCTCGATTCATTGAGGTGGCAGGCAAGAGGTTGGATGGAAATGGGGATGTCAGAAGCTGATGCTGCTAGACATCTGAATATCCCTCATAGTGTGGCCCACCCACTATAGAATGAGTTTGAATCCAAGAATTTTGTGTCTGGAAGACATGTTCCAGTCAGACCTAGAGTTACAACACCTGTGGGAGACCATTATTTAGCTCTTTTGGCCGGAGGAGGAGTAAAATTACTGTGCCTCAGCTCATGGCAGATCATTTAGTGGCAACGGGAACAAGAATCTCAGCTACTACAGTGTGCTGATGCCTGCACTATACAGGTCTGTATGCAAGACGCCAGTTAGAGGGGACACATCATCATCATGTACGGCACAGTGGTGCCTGTTTATGTTTGGCAAGAGAACACATCTCCTGGACCAGTCAACAGTGGACATCTGTTCTCTTCACAGACGAGTCCAGGTTCACATTGGAGAGTGATTGAGGTCGTCAGCTAATCTGGAGGGAGCAACGCACCATGTACAACCAATCCCACATTGTGCAAAGACACAGTTACAGAGGTGATAGAATAATGGTTTGGGCTGGGATGTCTGTCGGTGGTCACACTTACCTGCATGTGTTCCATGGAGGAACTTATGTGCATGGAGGAACTTAACTGCATGTGTTTCATGGAGGACTGGTGTGAGATATGGAGAGAAGATCCTTGATCAGGATGTCCGCCCATGTGCCATAGCTGTTGGTCCTGGATTTCTTCTGATGAATGACAATGCATGACCGCACCAAGCTTGGGATGCTGAAGAATATCTTGAGGGTCACATCATGGAGCGGATGGAGTTTCCAGCTCAATCTCCAGACCAGAATCTGATAGAACATCTTTGAGACTATTTTGAGAGACAGGTTGCTGCTGTAAGTCCTCCTCCAAGGTCGTTAGATGAGCTTGACCGAGGATTACTTCATATCTTCCCATGCCACTGACTGACAACTTAATTGACATCATGGAAAGTCCATTGCTGCCAATGTATTGCAGCTAGGAGTGGACACATTCCTTATTAGAACTCATTTTTGTAATGTTACCACCCCATTTTTCCTAAAAAAAAAATGTGACGTACTGTTTCTTCAAGACTGGATTTCTCTGTGAAGAGTGCAATTTTTTGTCGTAAATCATGTTTTATTGAAGTTTAGAAACATTCTATGTTGCATTCATAACTGTTTAGTGAACATATCCTGTAAATTTCTTATTCCTGTGTTGCTTCATTCTCAAATTAGACGCAAAAAACATGTTGTTCTGTAACTTTTGGAGGCCAGTATATTTACCTAATGTTTTTTTTTTTTTTTCCAATAATTATTGTTATCTTTGTTTTGGGAAGTGTCAACAAAACAGCTTTTAGAATCAACTAAAAATATATGCATACAATAGGTTTATTAAAGAATGTTTGTTTTTTATGTGAGTGATGTTTTATTTAAGACAAAAACATGTTTTCAAACATAAAAGATTCTTAAGGATATGTTTATTAGTCTTTAGAATCCGTAATACACTAGTAGTGTAATAGTTTATTTTGAGGTGTAATATTTTCTGCTACTCTCGAATGGTACCCAAGATACCCTTGGTTGGAATTCTGATTTATAAAAATGGAAGATGAAGAAGCTATGAAACTTTAAAAGAACATTCACAGAGCTATGTTAATGAAATCCTTCAATGTGTCAAAAGATATTATAAAGAAGAGTGAGGTAGATTCTACTGAATTTCAGTGGAGCTTAATCCTTTTATTTCAAAATCTGAACGTTTGGAAAATACGCATATACGTTTTCACAGCTTCATGACCAAAAATGAAATTTGAAGCAGTGTTTGTTGCTATTGAAGCTTATAGAGATAAGGGCAATAGAAATGAAAGTTAAGTTCTTGAGAATCTGAAAAACATAAACATTTCGAATTTCATTTTAAATGAATCTGAAAGGGGGAATTTATGCAAATGTACATTTAAATTGCAAAAAGCATATGTAAGACACACCATAAAAAAAATAAGATTAAATGAAAGTACATGTAAGATACAAACTACATATCATTTGAAATCCAACATTGATAGCAAAATTGTCTATTAATATTGTGATTTAGTTATGCAGGAAACTAATGGGGCTCATATTTTTATTCAAAAATTAGGAAGTACCGCAGGTGGTCTGCAGCCATATTTAAGTCCTGGCATTAAATATTAAAGTATCTAAAATCATGTATAGGACAAAGAACAGAGGAATGAACCGTTCACAGCCCTGGCTGGTGTGTACCGGAATAACTGAAAATAACTCATTTGATTCATATGTATTATTATAAACACTCATGTTTCTGATATAAACTTAGGCATGCATTTTTAGATATCTAGCAAATGTAGCAGATGGAAGTAAACACGAATCACAGTGTGTAGTTTAAGAAAGTTTTTATAGATTTATTTCATTTGTATTATATATTTATTTTATTTATTTAATTTTTTTTTTCTAAAAACTTGTTTAAATTCCTTCAATAATAGTTTTTTATGAGAATGATTCTTATCTATTTTTTATACTTCCAGAAATTCGTCTATCTTCAGTCGTCTTTTCTATCAAGTGTCTCTTATTTTATGCCGAAATTCTTCAGTCTGCTATACAGATGTGTCGGAAAAAGTTCTTTCTTCCGAAAGGTGCTTTCAGTTATATTGTTCATATTTTGTGCTTGTTTTATGAATTCATAAAATTTACATTTATTCCTCATTACAAGACATTGCTTTTCAAAATAGATATTAGGCACATGGTAATAATGTAAGATTGTCCTGTTAAGAATACTTAAAACATCCAAATAAGCAGGTTTTTCTTACTTGTATCTCACTCAAGCCAGCTAGCTGTCTGGGTAGTTTTAAAATTTGCATTGCTTGAATTTAACTGTAAGCTCTGTAGCATGCATGTAGTATGTTTTACATTATATATAATTTTTTTAAAGTACTGTAAGCTTATTAGATTTTTTTTTTTTGAATTTGCTAAAATTTTTGTTTTTATAAATCAGTAGTAAAATATTTATTTTAGCATTATATCTACAATACGTTTGTGCTGTAACCTTGCTGAAATGCCATCTTTAATTTTGAAGTTCAGCTGATATAATTTTTTCCAATTATGACTTGTATTTTAAATTCCTTTTTTTTTAAAGTATTTAGCCTTTTTGTTCTCATGAATTTATATTCTTCATTTAATGGTGAATATTTATTTAAAATCTGATTTCTTCCCCTAGGGTAAAGACTGCCATTAAGACATCTGTTATGGAAGATTTGAAAGGTATTTAGTTTTGCACATTGACTATGTATGTGGTTTATTTCTTTATGAATTTATTGGTAAAAATGGTATTAAGTAATTTTTGGATACTTGGATATCACTATGCTGTAAGAGTTGGTCTTATAACTAGCAGCTATATTTTGTCATCAGTACAAAATTTTTAATCGCAGCTACACATTTTTTAGTATAATATATTCTGATTTTAAAAATATGGAAATCCTCCAGCCAAGTATCTTTATGTATAAATGCTCTCTTTTCCCTTGTAATTGCATACTGTATTGTCATTGTTTAGGTAATTTTTAGGTATGCCACATTATTGCTATTTTTACATTGCTTTTCCGGTGGTAACATTATATGCAAAAATTATTGCATAGCATTTTCATCCTTGATGTCAAATTCTAAATTTTCTACAAATTTTCTGCTCGAAATGAATGAAGGAATGAACATATGAAAAGTTTAGAGTGAAGACTTTCACTAGCAAACTAAACATAAAAGGCTGACTTGCAGTTCTTTGTACTGAATTAAAAAGTAAAATAAAGTACATGATCAGTGGTTCAAAATGATAGAACAAATATTTTGAAATAGTATCTTTTTTGCTATCATAATTAATATTTGCTGATATTCTGCATTAAAATATAATCCTTTAAAATGGATTCCATAAATTCAGGAAGTTCATGTAGAAATTCTTTCTGTTCAATTTAAAACTTGTTCGATTTAATTCATAAAGGGTAATTTTGGTAGTTTTTAGTTTAGTTTTTATGCAATAAAATTTTTATATATGAACTGTCTGATAGCTCTTTGTATAGAGCAAACTAAATTATGTGAATGAATGTTACTAAATACTTGTGTATTAATCCATACCTGCAGATATACTGCCAAGTAATCTGTTGACTTGTTTTTGGCGATGAAATATATTTTCATTGTCAGCAAATTGATTGGGTAAGCTTTTTGATTTTTAGTGCATATTTTTTGTCGGTTGTATCAAAACATTTTTCACAGTTTGTCCTTAGTATGAATTGTAATTCATAAGAAAGCTAATGAATTCTCTCGGAACAAATTTCCAGCTCTCATTTGAACACTTAGTTGACTGTTATTGACAGTACCTTTTCATCTTCTATCATGTATAGTTTCATTGTGTACGGATTGGAACAGTTGAGATTTTTTTGGCAAAATACTGTGTACCTGGAAGTAATGAATGACTTCAGTTCCATTTCTTAGTAGAACTTGTAAACACAATGCAAAATGCTGAAAGAATTACATCAAGTGAACAAAAGTTGTCTTGTCTATTTTCTTAATAAAAGACAAAAAAATGGCAAAATGGGGATATGCCCTTGCTCTAATTGGTCTAAAGTTGACGTTATAATGATAATAATGATCCCATCCTCGAGCTTCCATAACCCCCCCTAAGTGGTACATTAGTAAGCAAGGAAAACAAATAAAAATCTTCTCTTCCTAGAAGAATTTGGAATATCATCTAAAATTGCTTAACTCTCACTGAGATCAAAACCAGAAGTGGTAGTTTTGGGGTATTAATATACAGGTACCATTATGACGTGCTACATTGGTATCCAAATTGAATTTGGTACCACTAAACAGAAACTAAACATAACACTGTTTATTCATGTTTAATATATATCAAATATGTTTGTTATCATCAGCAAGAATGCAGGTGGAAAAATGGTGCAGGTGTTTTGAAGGTAAGAAAAATGCTTCAGGGGTGAAAAGTAATTTTTCTGACTCCCTCATAAATTAATCCTATATGATTTTAAGTATTTAAGACTTTGCTTCAAATAAAATTTCCATTTTTATTATAAATTCGAATCGTATTCAAAAGCATTTTTCCTACTTAATTCTTTCTTTCTTTTTTTTTTTTTAGTGCATGTCTCTCTGTTTATTAAGTATAATTTATCTCTTATGCATTGAATCTCATTGAAATAATTACATAAAAACAATGCATATCATTTTATATCTCTGCCGGCAGTCAGTAATTTACTGTGGTACTTTCTGATCATCCATACTCCCACCAAAAAGTTGCAAACTTGGTGACTTTGGATGATATTTGTCCAACTTGTTAGTATCTTTGGAGAGAAAGGTTTAATTGTTTATGTGTTTTATCGGTGCATCCAGTACTGCGTATTTTTTATTGGAATAGTTAAAAAAAAAACCCTAGTTTTCTAAAAATCCTGTCATTCTTATGTTCTGTTATTCTCTCCTTGTGTACATGATCTGTTTTTCCAAAAAAAATAAAGAATTGCAGAAATTCAGCATCATACACCAGCCATGATCACGGAAGAATAGTTGAAAACTTCAGTGTGCACTCTAGTGTCATGAAGGTAAAAATGGGCAAACTCCACAGTTCCGTTATGATTTTCTGCAACAAAAACAAGTGTACTTAGATCAAAAAGAAATATTAATCAGAAAAATGTCCATTGAATTTCAGAAGTTAAAAATACTCAAGCACATATGCTATTTATGCTATCCCCATATCTGGGTTGCCACAGATATACTTTTTGGCAACATTGTGGGCTATCACATAAATACTTTTTCTTAGCTGTTTTCAGTATGGCTGCAAATAATTAGGAAATAGCTTTTATTCTTTTTTAAGAAAAGTTCTTGACTGTAACAAATGAATAGTTTTTTGCTTTGTTTTTAAAATTTTATTTTCTTTTTTAGGACAAGACACTGTGGACTCTGGAATTATAGCTGCACAGTTAGTTCATAAGCAAAGAGCAATTCAAGTCCTCCATCAAATGAGATCTTGTATATCATCCTTTTTGCTGAAGTAAGCATATATTTTGTTTCACTTTGTTTCTTATTCCTTATTTTATTATCTTTATCTAACGGTAGCTACTACAGCTGTTAATATTGCAAAAGATTTATAAATAGAGTATTAAACAGGTTTAAGGGGAAAAAACGCACCATTTTTGCTCAGTTATTCTTAAGATCATTAAGAGTTTCATGATAAGTTATTAAACCATATGTAAGGAAACTTTGTTTTGAACAGGCGTTAAATATTTTTTTAAGCATATATCACATATGTTTTAAACATAATTAAAATCTTATAGCTTAACTCACCATTATTTTCTGCATGAAATATTTTCGAGAAAAATCTATTTCAGCATCCCCTTTGGCGAAAGTTATTGATTTTTTGGCCCATTCCTGTTTACGTTGCACCCTTCCAAATAAAATTGCATCCAAAATATAGTGAAATTAAACGTAAGAAACTATAATCGCAGTAAACTGCATTTTATATCAAAATAAAACAAACAAATAACATAAAAATGGAAATGCGTGTTATCTAATCTGCACAGTACAAAAAGGAATTATCAGCTTGCCTTATTTAGAAATTTTTTGTCTTTGGTGTGTAGCACACAGAATTCCTTAACAGCATTAAAAAACTGTTTAAAATTATCCAAACTAGAATCTGTATACTGCCATCGCCACATAAATTCACAAAAGTAAGAATAAAAAATATCTTCCTTAGTGCCAGACTGTTGGTGCCATTACTTTCAAAAATCCCTTTCTCACGTACCTTCAGTAGTGTTGATATGATCTCCGGTTTCTGAATGTCACTGTGTAATTTACTGAGAGATGAATGAAGCCATTGTCAGAAAGGTAATCGTATGACTTCCAACAATCGGAAATGATCGTTTCTCCAGGTAAGATATTCCACTGAATTACGATTAAACCTTCATAAACACACCAGTGAATCAATGCTATCTTTTCCATTCATTGTAAATCTTACAGAAACTTCAGATTAATCTTATTACTGGCAGCCATTTTAACAATGTAAAGCACAAAGTAAACAATGTACTTCCTAACCAAAATCCAATGCAGAAATAAGCCCTGAAAAATATTCTCCCAACAGTCAAATTCAACACTGCGATCACGCATTACAACCAATCGTGTCATGATAGGGTTTTCAAAACATACACCTTTGGAATACTCGGATTACCATACCTGCAACAGCTTGCTGATAAATGAAACGACAACTTGGCGATAATCCAAGGGGTACCCCAAAATATGGACTGCTCATATTTTCAGTACTTAATTCAATCTTATTTGTATAAAAATTTATTCTTAATTTGATGCATGCAGTTATTTCTCATGAACTTATAATTTCTTTTAAGGCCTTATGATAGCAGAAATTGTGTTCATGATCAATTCATTTTTATATTGGTTTTAAACAGCTTTCATAATTTAAAGCCACTTTGCATTGTAGAGCTCTCAGTATTCAAAGTTCAATCTTAGCCACAAAATTTGCAAAGATGTGTATTGAAATTTATTACTTGAATTCTTTTAAATGACTGTGAACTTGTTAGCACTGTGCAGATTAGTTTTTAAAAGGTGATTATTAATTGTTATAATTTAAAGTTGTTGCTAATGCTCACTTGTCTGACATAGTCAGCCCAATTCCTCTTGGCTAGGAGCGCAAGATTACATCTGTCATTGGCAACAGCCTTGAGCACTTTACAGGTGACAGTGCGATTCCAATTCCAGTTCCGCCCCCAATTTTGATGGAGAGCACCCCGGGGAAACGAGTCCGAGGGTCTCGCATCCCTCCCCCCTTCAACCAAACCACACGAGAGGACTTGCCACATATTTAGTGTGCTGATACTATACCTTTACAAACATCCATGCCTTCTCCGGGATTGGAACCCATACTCTTCCACATGCTGGTCAGTGACGCTAACCACTATACCAGGTGGGCGGCATAATTTAAAGTAATTCCATCATGTGATATGTATTTATTTTTTTTAATGGAAAATTCATTTGAAAGTTAAATGTTTCTCAATAAAACATCTTGTAGTCCTTCTTTAGAGTCTGCTGTTATGTATCTAACAATCAAGTGTTTTGGATTTACCCTGTTAATAATTTCTTTTTTTAATATTATCATCAAAAAGATGTGTAGTTGCTAAGTAGGTGCCATTATCATTGTCTTCATCAAAGTTAACTTATTTTTTAATGTTTTAAGAATGCAGATATAGTTAAATTTTGATGAGATGAAATTGAAGGAAATAGAAAAAGTCTGAGCTTTTGAAAATTTAAGTATATGAGACTTTGGTAAATTTGCCTATTAAACATTTAGGATTCTGCATATGTACATACATGCATATGTGCATACATATATACACACACCAAAAAGGCAAGGCATTAAATTATGTTTACATTAACAACACAAGCTTTTATTCATGAGAAATAGTGTTTAATTAAATAAAAACATTGTTTTTTTCCCTAGAAAATTACTGCTTCTGGTGACACCAAATCATATTAGATGGAGAATAAAAGATTTTCCCATTTAATATGAATGTTATATATATATCCAGTTGAAAATGGCAATGCAGTTTAATGTTTTTCTTACATTCATCAACAATGCTTTTTCTTTTAAAACCAAAAATTTTGTTGTAAAAACAATGTAAAGAATATAATAAAAATGTGACCCTGAAAATTATGGAAATACAACTTTCTTAAATTTGAGGATTTTATGAAAGATGACCTTCATGGTTTTCAGATATCTGACATTTTCATTGAGAAAAGTTAACATTCATTTTTAGCAATTTTTTTTCTATACAAAAACTTCTAATTATCAAAATTCTACTGTATTTCTTGTCATGACTGATATAATCTTTTTAAAATTTTTGCAAAAAGTTGATTCATGTAATGATGCCAACTATTATAGGTTTTTCATAATTATTACTGCTTTTTATCCTTTGCAACAGAATCACAGGCATGTCAAAAATTGCTTTAGAAAATGCCCTGCTCATGGCTGCTGCGTAGCTGATCAACATTTTTGACTTCTGAATCAATGTATCAGATCTAATAAAGCCATTGCTCTGATGTCACTTGCGCATGCCCTTCTAGCTGGGATGGGATGGAATGGAATGCTTTTAGCCATTTGCCTGGTGCTAGGAAATTTTCTCTTGTCAATAAACATGCCAACACTAATGATCTTTATATTTCGAAGTAGAGAGTATATAAAACATGTTTCTAAAGTTGTCTCAAGCTCATGGTGTTGGCAGTGCAGAAAATTAGGAATTGGCGCACATGCTTGCCATAGACTTCATTGAATTTAGAAATTTTATTGATGATTCAAAGGTTCTTAACCAATTCCAGGGTAGGAGGGGAAGCAGTTTAGAGTTTGAGTATGGTGATGCTGTGTATTGGCTAATGATTGGCAGGTTTTCTGGCTAGTACACGAGGAAAAATAACTAACATGATTTAGGAGTTAAGATTAAATTTGAGAGATGATCATTACATTCTTATAAGTCAAGGATTTCACACTGAAAAGCCATGTTTTTCATATTTTCTGTGGATGTTCTATTTCCTGAAATGGAAAATGCATGGCTGTAAAAGAGGTGACTGAACATACAGCATTTTTTTATGATTTTGCAGATGTAAGGGAAGAAAGCTGGGTATTTTCTTATTATCTGCACACTTGCAAAAAGACCAGTTCTTTGGTGACTTGTGAATTGTCAAAAAGCACTTGTTTGGCTATCTTTTCAGTTAACAGGTGCTGTTCTATTAGTAAATAATAATAAAAGAAGCACTTAGATGAAACAAGATATTTTACAAGGAAAAAAAAAAAGTGTATAAAGTCAAAAATTTAATTTTCGAGCTGGTTTATACTCTTTAGCGAAATGACTGTTAAGTGTGTAAATTCACATGTACTAAAATATCTGTGGTATGAGCATGCGCAGGTTTTTTTTATTGTACGTATACTCAGAAATATACTGAAAATGGGAATATTCTACCAAAAGTCGAAACATGGGGGTGTGGATGAAAGTATTAAAAGCTGTATTTGACTGGTGTGTAGAAATGTATTTGGTTGCATTTCAGTGTCTAAAATGAAGAAAAGAATTTCTATCTTTTTACCTCTTTGAAAACAGTTTACCATGTCACTTTCAGAGAGGCAAAATGTTTTTCAAAGCTGTAAACATATTTATTGTGAAAAGTGGCTATTTCCTTCTAAATTTTCAGAAAATCCTGTCTTGTATACTGCAGAAGTTAAAAAAAAAAATAATAATAAACTAGTGATTGAAAATCATGAAGTTTGAAGTGTACTTTCTTTTAAGTCAGGTTAAAGTCACCCCACATAATGGGTAATGAATGTTTCTTCGTTATCTGCCTTGTCTGCTAAGAGTATGAACGATAAAACAAGTGTGCTTTGCATGTGGCTTAAAATGTAATGAAGATATTGTTTTTTTGTTTGCAGTTGTGATTATAATAATTCATGTGATTTGCTAATAATTTAACTAAATATGAAAATATTTTCTTCATTTTTAATTTTCACCATTTTTGTATTCATTCAGAAATATATAAGATAAAATTGTATTGTATTTAACAGGGTTGCCACGCTACCCGGAAAACCGGAAAAAGTCAGGGAATTTGCAAATTGACTGAAAAAGTCAGGGAAATTAAATATTTTAGTGAAAATCAAGAAAAGTCAGGGAATTTCATACAGCAATCTCCCAAAAACGAGTTTCCAGCAAATTTAGTTTCCAGTAACCTCGAGAATTGAGAGACGAGCATGCATATATGCAGTGTATATAGAACTAAAGAAAATACGTATTCTTATATAAAACAAAATGGGTTTAATCCTAGTATACGGTACTATGGAGGTTTGAATAGCCTCCATGTATTCTATTCTAACCTCCATGTATGGTATACACGGGATTAGGCGACATTATGATGAGCAGTTAGCAGGTCAGTTTGGTGTTGGCGGTAATTTTCAAAATCGTGCCAAGGCCGAGCATATAATAGGATTTTACTGCAAAATCTTTTAAACACTTTTTTTCTTTTTAATAAATGCCTTAAACTTTTTTTTCTTTTTAATAAATGCCTTATTTGTCATTTTGCAGTAATATAAAAAAATAAAGTCAATTCCTACTTAAGTCAACAAAGAAAAAATTTTAAAATACAATTTTTTTTAAATGTCAAATTAAAAAATTTTTATATGTGAAAGAAATCTATTAACATCAAGTGTCATCCACTACAAATTAAAAAAAAATGTATTTGAACTTGAGTGGATAAATAAAAAGTATTTTATTTACGATTGAAAATTAATTAAGCAAAATATTTATTTAAAGTCAATTTCTACTTAGGTCAACAAAGAATAAATTAAAAATTTTTAATATGTGAAAACACTGTATTAACATCAAATGTCATCCACTACAAATTTTAAAAAAATGTATTTGAACTTGAGTGGATGAATAAGAATTATTTTATTAATGGTTGAAATTGAACAAGGTATAGGGAGAGTGAGCTAATAGTAGGAATTTAAAAAATGGTAATCAGTCGTTTAGGCTAACTATTTAACATAACTATATTCTCCAAAATATAGTTGATTATTGTAATTTAGTTTTCAATTATTTTAATGTTATTCATATAACATTCATTTAATGTTGGTTCTTCCCCCTAAATTTGTTTATTGTTAGTAAATAGTACTTTTAAATTTCAGAAAATTTTGTCTTGCATAATCCTGAAATTAATTCTAGCTGTATGATGACATAACATCACAAAATTTAATGCAGATAATTTTTTCTTATGTATGCTGCTAAATAAATATAAAGTACCCGAATTTATTTTAAAATGTCATTAAATAGATTTCTTTCTTTTGTTAAGCTACAAAAAGTTTGCAAAAAAAATTTTTTTGAAATCCACATTGGGTAAATTCTAATCTCAACCTTCAGTGGAGAAAATAACTCCTATGATAGTGATAATAGTAATGCTTTGGGGATTATGTATTATATATAGTAGTCATATATAATTGACAAATTTTTGTGTTTTCAAGTGGTACCATAATTAATTTACCTCTTAGCACAGCCAAAGTGCATTATGCGGATAGACGGGAATTTTATTAAAACACACATGGAAAAGTCAGGGAATTTCATTCTCCTGTTCAAGTGGCAACCCTGATTTAAGCCTTTGAAACTTTATATGGCAGATGTATATATGTGTATTTGTATATATACATCTATAGTTGTAAGCAAATAAATTTTGAAGAAATGTTAGAAGTTTAAATAAAATTAATTTCCTTATTGTTGAAATGTGAGGAATATCCTGATGATTAAATTTCCAATGTTTCTACAAAACTTCTCTTTTCTTTTACATTATTTGCATCAGCAACAAGTGTAATTTTAATGAGTTTAATGGCTTTATTTCAATTTCTCTGTTATTTTTAAAATTCTTAATTATTTATACATTAGAACATATTTGTCATTTGAGATCTTTTGTGCTTCATTTTTTATAGAATTGCTGCATGGGTTATGTATAAGCTTCTTGGTAAAATGCTAGATGGTATTGAGGTTGAAAAGAAGCAGATAGAAGCTATAAAAAAGGCATCAGAGGTTTGTCTTTATTTCTTTATAATAATTTATGAAATGTAAAATTATATGAATAATTGGGTACTTTCCGTTAAATTGATGCCACTTGGCTATTTTTGTTTTGCCGTATTTTTTTGGCAGCAGTTGAAATGTGTATCAATAACAATAGCTTTTCCAGTCTTAAGTTCCTCAGTAAGAGCAGGTATTTTACGTGTTAAATTGTGCTAGAAACAAAAAATTAGAAGTCTTTTTTTTTAATAACAGAAGGGAAGCAGTAGAATGTGGTGCAATATATTTAATTGTATTTATGGTAAGAAAGAGCATAAAAAGAAAATCTTGTAAGTAGGGAACTCTTAATCCTTGTCATTCAGATCTCTGGTAACATTGGCAACACTGGCTCTTTTCCATGGTATCTTAATGAACATAATAGTCCAGTTTCAGTACTAAAATTTATTAAAATTTTTTTTCTTGCCTTCATCTTTGTGGCAAATTGTCTTTCTATGTTAAGAAAAAAAAAAATATATGAAGCTTCTTTTTCGTACTGCTGTTAGTTGTTCTTTGTAGGCCATTTCTACAGACGTTTGAGAAATTGACAAAGGTTTTTCAGCTTTATATAATGCATAATTTTCACAATTTTAATTTTTAAGTTGTTTTCAAGTTAAATAAAGTATCTAGCTCTGCAATAGACATAGGGTATTTATGATGTCTTTTGTAAATATTGTTTATTATACATCAGGTAAATAATGGAGCTGTGAAATTTCTCATGAAGCACCAACAGCTTCTTTACATCAGTGTGATGCACTGACATATCGATCAGATCTGCTATTTACTTAATGAGTCTTAAATCATATTAAAACAATATTTTTGTTATACCTTTTATTTTTTACATGTGTAATGCCCTACTTTTTACAAAATGAGTGTGTAGCTTTTATGAAGAAATGTTTTTGATGATAGAATAAAATTAATTTTAAGTTACTTGTCAGCTTACTCACAACAAAAGTGTTAAGAAAAAACAATATTCTCAAACTTAGCACCCTCCCCCCAAAAAAGCACTTTTAAGTGATAGAATTTTAGGAGAAATATTTTTTAAAAATGGCAGGAAGAAAAACTAATTTATTTCCCAAAATATAAATTGCTTCTGCAAATAAATTGTAATTTATTTTTTAAGTGGCAATGAACTGGCAGCAGTAAGTTGCTGCTGCCAGAAATGCAATTTTTAAAGCTGTTACTGATATGAAGGCCTTTCTCTTGAGAGATTTTCACATTGATTCCATATATCTTCTGTGGTGGTATATAACTTAATTTAAACGCACTTCTCCAAGTATGAGTTAACATCAAAGTACTTTTTCTTGGACAAATTATTTTCATTCTTCACTTGATGATTAGTTTAAAATTGTCATGATTTTGAACCATCCCCTCCAAAAGTGACTGTGCTTCACTTTGGGTTTTCTTTGGTGATAAATGCTACCAACTTGATTAATCATTGGTTGCAAAAAAAAAAAAAACACACACACACTTTTTAAAATATTAAATAAAATTTTATGGAATTAGTGTAAATTTCTTTTGATAATTAAAATTTATAATCTTTTGGTGATGTCGCATTTTTCTTTTCTCATTTAGGAAAACATACCTATGATATACCTGCCTCTTCATCGAAGTCATTTGGATTATATTCTTGTTACATTTATTCTTTACTTGAATGACCTTAGAGCTCCATTAGTTGCTGCTGGGAACAATTTAATGATTCCATTTTTTGGGTAAGAAGATAGGTTTATAATGTATTGTTACTTGTATATTTAACTTTTTCCATTTTTGTTCTTATAATATTTTAGAAAGCTTTAGTCTTAAAAGTGCCAGTTTTCAATCTGAATTTTTCTGTATTGTATTAAATGTTGTTTCCTTTAGTGCTTCCCAAGCTTTCTAGCATTGAAACTTCATATTCGAAACATTTTATTGTAACTTCTTTTTATGTAGTTGCGTTGAGAATCCATTAAAAATTCAAAATCAAATTTTCTTTATATTGCAAGAAAAATATTTAGCTAAGTATAAAAAATACTTGCCTGCATATATGGTATAGGAATTAAATAGAATCTGTAATGATTCTGAGTTACCTGAACCAAATTTTAATGAAACAGAAATCAGCAGGTCTTGCAAAGGTTTGTTCTCTTAACTCTTTGAGGGACAGGAAAAGGCAATTAACTTTTTCAGCAAAACTCTTGTTTTATTTATTATATCGGGTGTTAAAATGAAATTATTTGTGACAATTGCACATATTTTGTCCAAGACACGTGAAAAAAATTACCACTTCTGGTGGTTAGTGTCAGTGACCACTGCCTACAGAACACATCCCTACAAATCAGTGTCTATGGTACTCATGGAAACAGTTTTTCTTTTTCAAGCAGAGTGCAACTTTGTATGTGTTGCATTCCCACAGTGTGCTTACAGGCCTTTTCTTGGTGCTGCAGAGTGCACATCGTTGGGATGTTGTCTTTACTGGCTGATCCTTATTTTCTTGAAGACGAATTGCTGCATCAACTACTGACTTATGTTTCTTGATTGCCATCTAGTAAGCTACAGTGGAGCGTCAGAAACGGTCAGTCTTGAAAACTACTCACGCAAGTGAGTAAGATGTTCAATAGAAAAAGTGGTTACTGTAGGTAACCACTGCCCTTTAAAGAGTTGTTATATCTTTACTGTTTAAATAACTGAAACAGAAACCTATAGATGATGACACTATGTTTCCATGTTTAGGTAATTAGGTTATTATTGCAAATCAATGCCTTAAGTAGTATTAACTATGTAACTTATTAACTAACATTAATAAGCTAGTGAGATTTTTATTTTGGTTCTTTAATTAAATCTGAGTCATTTCAGTGCTGTATTACACATAACATTATTTGTGACACAGAAAGCAGCTTAGACAATATGGCATTTTCAGAGAAGGAAACTGCAATACAAATATGTGTGCCTTAATTGAAACCAGGTCTTCCAGTTTTTTAGGAGTTGCATCCATTAACTGCTATAATAACTAGGAAATTAATGGACAGTTTTTCCATGTTTAAGCTGTAATTTATGCCATGGGAAATGAATAAAAAGTAATGAATCAGAAATGCATTTGAAGGTTTATGTGGAGAGTTCAGATAAAAGCACTGATGATGAACAACATAGAGATGCTATGGAAGTCAGCTGTAGTTCAATCTCTGAAGAAATGTAGTGATGAGGGTGAAAATGAGGATTATAACTGATCTGTGAACTCATGTTCATGATTGAATGGTTATACCTGAAATGTCTTTGAAGTTTTATAAAACTGTTTTTCTTTATGAAAGTTATGAATAATTCAGATAAATAACAATTTTATTAAGCAATAGTTTTGAGCTATAAAAATAATATGAGTGAAACTTGTCATCCATGTGACATTTGTGAGTTTTTTGGTAGATATAACTCAAGGGTTAAGAAAATAGAAGAAAATAATCTGTAAAAGCAAAGTAATACTGTATTTCTTCGATTTTAGCATGGCCTTGATTATAAGATTCATCCCTTATTTTCAGTTTTGTTATAGTGAAATACTTCAAGAAAATAAAATGGATGAAATTAAATGCTTAAATATATCAAGCAAATATTTTTTTAATAATTGACTTCGATTTATTGCCCAAGTAATAGTCCTGCTTAAATTGATAATTTAAAAAAAATTTATTGAATAATTAGCAATTAGGGAAAAAAATCTAGGTTTTGAAAATGCATCCAGTATTTATTTTTTTGCAGTATATATAAGGGAAAAGGAATATCTTAGATTCAAACAAGTATGGTAAATACCAGGAGGAGAAACTTGATATTAGCAAATGTTTCATTTTTAGTGTTCAGAAAATATTGTTTATTACTGAATATTAACGGGAGATTAATATCTCTTGTAAGTAGCATCTATTTATAATGTTTTAATTTGTTTGCTTATGAATTTATACCAAGATTCAAAAATGTTCATATTTTACAGTACTCTTATAGATTTTATAAAAAGTTAGTTTCTTTGTTTGTGTTTAGGTATTTATTTCTGTTTTAATTTATATTACTGCTTCTCTTGTACAGTGCCCTGCTGAGAGGTCTTGGGGCCTTTTTTATCAAACGAAAACTTGATCCACAAAATGGTCAACGGGATTTTGTGTACAGAGCTGTTCTTCACACAGTGAGTGTTCCAAGACATAATTTATTACTATTTTTACTAAACTGTCTCATTAAAGCTAAATAGTATACCATAGAGTTGGAATCCAGGATGATCTCCTTCCTCCATTTTGAGAAATGAATTAGTGAAAAAAAGTGTATAACACACTAGGTATATTTTCTAAATTTTAGCTGATGTTATTTGCCTTAAGAGGTAGTCATGGTTCTTTCTCAATTTTAAAACTTATCGTTAAAAACTGGCAAATTTTCCCTCATATGCTGCTAAAAGACGCTGAGCAAGAGATTTTTGTCATTGCAACGTATGTCCACTGCATTGCATCACCTTTGTATGTCATCCAAAGGTGACTTTAAGTTTGACACTGTGCTCTTGTATCGCTTCATATGCTTTAATTCATGTGACATGTGAAACAGCCATTCCTTTTTTATGTTTCTCACACACAAATGCCATTACTTCCATTTCAGTATTCTTGAAATGTCCTCACTGCAAGCTATTGAAAACTTTCTTAGTTGAAGTAGCAATATTAGTTCTTTGTCCTTTCACCAACTCTGAGTATTAGTTTCTGTGATACCGTATTTTCTAGCTGTCCCACAATTAAGTAGTGCTTCTTCATGCTGAATAACCATTATTTTGAAATTTGCATGTTTTGCAAAGTTCAGTGTTTAGCTTCGCTGCTTGATACTTCAGTACCATACATAGGAGTATCTATAAAATAAAATAAAGAAGTTAACATGTACACACTACTTAGTACTGTATATTGCACTTCAGTGGGAAGCTCAGAAGTGGAATCTGAATCTCGCAAAAACTAATAAAATGTTCTTCATATGATCCTACTATATATATCCATAGCAGCTTTCACATAGATCATAAAATTTCATACCAGATCTTGTACTTTTGATAGAATAAATTCTTTTCATCTAAGGCATCCTTTCTAGAGCAGTAGAAACTGATTGTACTGTGCATTTCTGGTCCATAAATTGATTTGAATTTAGACCTGAGGTGCTCTGTAATTTATTGCACTTGTACTCTTAAAAGTTTTCTACTCATGGTGGTGTTGGAAATCATAGATGCGTCATCTGGAAAGTGTCGGAATTTAAAGAGAAGTACTCTTCATTTGTTAGTTTTCCAAAGAATTGTTGAATTGATTCCAGTTGTCACATTAGAATGAGAAACTATATTTTGCTATATATATATATATATTATATGTTTGGTCTGCTGTTGTCTGATACTGAGTTGTTTATGAAGTAGCACGTCAGGTAATTTCTTCAGCTATTGTCAGTTAAAAAAATAGCTTAGTTAGTCCACACAGTTTTTCCTTATAATGATCTTAAGGTATCCATGTCATGTAATTATTATTGCTATTGCTGAAGTATTCATTAATTTCTAGAAGAGCTTTTTTTTACCCGAGGAAATGACTCCTTTTAAGACAACTGCTGTGGAAAGACTAGTGCACAAAGGAATATGACAGCAAACCTTGCACTGAACATGAGCTTTATGGCTGCCGCATTAGCCTATAACAGAGTGAATTCGCTTTAACACGCCACTAAAAGAAACAGAGCTTGTCATTCCCATGAGTAATAAACTGGAAACTGTCATGGTCAAACTTATTTCAGATCAACAGGGCTGAACATGTATCAGTCATTTGTGTGAAGAAAATATTTATGCAAACTATTTTTAGGGAAATAATGCAGAAAATGATGTGGAAAAAAAATTTAAAAAGCAAGTTTTAATTATATTTTAACATTAGGCTCATTAAATAAATTATGCCTTATTACAATTTCTCTCTTGGATTAACTTTCCTTTAAAATTTTGAGAGATTACATTTCATTAATATTCATAAAAATGCTTTTGTATTATCTGGAACATTATATGGAGTCCCATTTTCTTCCATTTCATATTTGTTTTATGAACACACATTATAAATAAAATTAAAATTATAATAAACCATCATATATTTAATATCTCTAATGGCAGTACTATTACATTTTATGTATCTTGTAGTACCTGATAAATATATCTGTAAATAAATTTAGGGAAAAGTACAATAAATTAGGATGAAATTTAACAAATTGCTTATGTTGCTTAATTTTTTGCATTACCTTTATGTTACTTTCCTTAAAAATATTTTTGTCAGTCAGTTGCCAATAATAAACAATGTTTCTGTCTGCTGTATTTTAGATAAGGACTTTTCCCCTGAAGCACTATGTGTATTGCTTGTAAGCAATTTACAGACCTTTAGTTTGATTGCCAAACGTGGCATTTTGAATATTATTCTTTTCATTAACTGAAACTATGAACTGACCCTACATTAATGATTCTAAAATTTGGGTAACCTTAAAAAATAGCTTAGTTAGTCCACACAGTTATTCCTTATCATGATCTTAAGGTATCCATGTCATGTAATTATTATTGCTGTTGTTGAAGTATTCATTAATTTCTAGAAGAGCTTTTTTTAATCTGAGGAAAGATAAATGACTCCTGTTATAACGACTGCTGCGGGAAGACTGTTGTAGTAGTAAAGTAAGTGTTTTAAAGTGGGAGACCAGTGCATGTCACTTTGCAGATATTTCCTTGATAATGGACAAAATTATTGGTCCTATGAGTGTCTGCTGACAAATTTAATTGGGTTTAAAAAATTGCTTTATTTTTTGCATTCATAAAAACTCAGTTACTTGTGAGTTTTCATTTTATACCGGCAACTTGTGAGTTTTCATTTTATACCGGCATTGCAGTGTTCCGAATTTCTGTCATTGTTTTTTGGTCAAATCTCTTAAATTTCTTTGATTTTGTGTAGCTGACCATTGCGCTGATTGGAAGAAAAAAAATTCTATCTAAATTTGTTTCTCCCAGATTGAAATAGTATTGGCATAGCGAGAGGGGGATTGCCATTTATTTTAACCATTTTAAGTAATTTTCTTAGCTTACCATGTTTAATTACAAACCATTTTGACATCAATGCAGGATTTTAAAATTTTGCATATTAAAAGGCTGCTATAGAAATACTTTTGTAAAATGTTTTTCTTTTGCAGGAGTAAAAATGAAATTCTCACCTCCTTCCCTTTATTGTAGAAATGAATTTTTCTTTTAATTTTTTTTGTATTTATTTTACTTGTATGTATTAGTACATGGAAGAGAGCTTAAAAGAAGGCCATAGCCTGGAATTCTTTATTGAAGGTGGTAGATCTCGCACAGGGAAAGCTGTTTTACCTAAAGCAGGATTGCTGTCTATTGTAGTTGATACCTTGATGTCAGGTATTCACTTTTCCCTCCTCCTTTTGAAGTTATATTTCAATATATTCTTCCCATTTATAATAGTAGCAAACATTTTCAGTATTTTATTGTATACCATTTTTCTTTTAATTTTGTTTCAGGAGGAATAAGAGATGCATATATAATCCCTATTGCAATGAGCTATGAAAAACTGCTGGATGGAAATTTTGTATCAGAACAGCTGGTATGTGTCATGTTTACTTTGATATTGTAGGTGCAAAATTATGAATTTTTGGAACTAAATATGAAATAATGTAATTATCACAAGCGTTAAGTGCATTCTTAACTTGGAAAAGGGAAGTTTTATATTACAAACCTCAGTCAATATTTTTTCAAGAATATTAATTTTCTTTATTTCTAGGTCATACAGTGTGTGTTTATGCATTTTTAGTATGATTTTCGATTCGTTCCATTAATGTTTAAAGTGTAAAGAGTATTTTTTTAGATGATCATTCTCATAACCTTTTTCGGGACTATTAGTCTGAATCATAATTTCCATTATAGAAGGGTATTTCATAAAATTTCCAGGAGTATTGACCATCAGTCATGGTTAGTTTGTTCTTAGAAAGAGTTCTTTTCAAGCACCCAAAGGCACAATAGGCCATTGGTGAAATGTTAGGGTACTCTGGAGGAATACATTGAATAGGTAGTCTGTGAAAGTAATTGGGGTACAGAAATGAAATTTCTTCTGTAAATACTGGATGTAAAACTTTCTCCTAATTGTGTATCGGGTTGATTTTAACATTTCCTCCCCCCCCCAATATTATTTTTAATTTCCCATTGTAAGAGAATCCTCTCACAATCATAAACCCTTTACTGAAACAAACTTTGCATTGAGGGAACCAGCTTTGTACGATTTTTTCTCTTCATTTTTGTTAATAGACTTTTTTTTTCCAGTCATGTAGGGTAAACCTAGTGTTCACAATGTATTTCCATTTATCTCCAATTACTTTTACATGCAGTGTTAATTATTAAAAATAATTCTACAAATTGTTTTGTACTGAGCCACATGCTTTAGCATAAGCTGGTGGACATTTATGTTTTTTAGCTTTTTTAAATTGTAATCTTGGTTTGTTATCATATTTATTGCTTCTGCAAATGTATTTAAAGATTCTGCATTTTATTTGTGCATCGATAGATTTTTTTCTTTGCCAATGATTTAACTTCAGAAACATTAGAAACACTATAAGGTATTTCTCCCGCCTTCTTTGCAGGCCTTCATGGTCAGCACACTCGACACATATCGAGAGATCCATGGTTCGAGTTCCGGTGAGGGCATTGCTCATTTTTCATGACGTCTGCTCTAAATAACCTGTCTCTAAAAGTGGTGCACGAACTAAAAAGGTGGTGGAGGATGATTCTCTACCACCAGGATTTGGCAATTGGGTCTCCTAATCCCCAGTCGCCCTTTAAAAGGGGGAGCATATAACAGGGTTGCCACTGAAACAGGAGAATGAAATTCCCTGACTTTTCCAGGTGTGTTTTAAGAAAATTCCAGTCTATCTGCATAATGCACTTTGGCTGTGCTAAGAGGTAAATTAATTATGGTACCACTTGAAAACACAAAAAATTGCCAATTAGATATGACATATATATTATCCTTAAAGATCAGTATTATAATAGTTTTTTTCTCCACTGAAGAATTGAGATCAGAATCTGCTCAAAGTGGATATTTTTTTTTTCCTGACATTTTTCAGCTAAACGAATGAAAGAAATCTATTTAATGATATTTTTAAATAAATTTAGGTATTTTATGTTTATTTAGTTGAATACATACGCAAAAAGTATGTGCATTGAATTTCGTGATGTTATGTCATCATACTGCTAGAATTAGTTTCAGGATTATGCCAGAGAAAATTTCCTGAAATTTAAAAGTATTATTTACTAATATACTTTAAGGGGTTATAAGTTTAAGGGGAAGACGCAACATTAAATGATGTGAATAACATTAAAATAATCAAAAAACTTAATTACAATAATCAATGATATTGTCGCGTAGATGAAGGGATCGTTCAAATGAACAGGCAAGTACTCAAGTCTAAACTCAAAACTTTATTAATTCGAACTGAATGAAGAACTACTTATATACTGCAGCTGATTAGCATACTGGAACATTTCAGACTCGGGAATGTTCTGGAACATAAAGAAAATAGGTTAATAAGAAGGAAATTTACATAAAAATCGATTATCAGGCATCTTGCCTTTGATAGGTTTCGAACCTGCGACCTTCGTCTCTCGAGTCCTGCGTCTTATCCACTAAGCTATGAGGAGCTCAGTTGAAAGGTGCAATTTTCGCTACATTTCCCCCTTCTTAGGAAGAAGCAGCGTCCCGCTGTGATCTGGTCTGGCTTCTTGTAACAGGTCTCCTGGGAATATTGGACTTTCTTTCATCGTCTAGTTGTACTTTTGGATCAAGATAGGGCTTCAATCTCAACACGTGAACGATGTCTTTTGAATTCCGTCTCTTCTTATTTTGTTCTATACTTTCTACTTCGTACGTCACGTCAGAGAGCCGTCGTGTTATTCGATACGGTCCAAAGTAACGTTTTAGGAGCTTTTCGGATAATCCAACCTTTCGTACTGGAGTGAAGACCCAGACTAAGTCTCCAATGTTGTAGCTGACAGGTCGATGCCTTTCGTCATATCGGCGCTTGTCTGTGATTTGCGCTTTAAGAATATTGAGTTTTGCAAGCTGTCTAGCTTCTTCAGCTCTAGTGATCAGATGTTGCGCATAACTATTGTCAGAATCTTCGATACTGTATGGAAAAATTACGTCGAGAGGAGTCTGGATGTCTCTACCATAAATGAGAAAGAATGGGCTGAATCCCGTTGTGTCTTGTTTCGCTGAATTATAGGCATAGGTTACAAATGGTAGAACAGTATCCCAATTTTTCTGTTCAACGTCTACGTACATGGACAGCATGTCTACCAGTGTCTTATTGAATCTTTCAGTTAAGCCATTGGTCTGAGGGTGGTATGCAGTCGTCAGAAGATGAGACGTCTTGCATAGTTGAATGACTTCTTTAACAACGGTAGATAGGAAGTTGCGTCCTCGGTCACTTATCATCTCTTTGGGGGCACCATGCTTCAGTACAATTTCTTCAACTATAAACTTGGCAATTTCAGTGCCCTCAGCTGTCGGTATTGCCTTTGTGACTGTAAATCTGGTAAGGTAATCTGTGCAAACTATTATCCACCGGTTCCCATTTCGAGTAATAGGAAAGCGTCCAAGTAAATCTATCCCAATTTTGGTAAACGGTGAGTCGGGGGGTTTTATTGGATGAAGCTGTCCCGGTGGAAGCTGAGGTGGCGATTTCCGTCTTTGGCATTCTCGGCAGTGTGATACATACCGCCGTGTGCTCCCATATAGCCCTGGCCAATAGTACTTCCTGCTTATTCGGTCGTACGTTTTGGCAAATCCGAGATGTCCAGCGGTTGGAGCATCATGAAGGCTTCTTAGAACCTCACTACGAAGTTGCTTTGGTACTACTAAGAGCCATTGCTGTCCCATAGGATCATAGCTTCTTTTGTACAGTATACCATTTCTCATTTGATAATTTTGATATGTGTCACCTCTCTTGAGAATTGTAATAATGGATTTTAATTGTTTGTCCTTCTGCTGCTCTTTTCCGTAATCTACGATGGCTGCAAAGAAAGGGATGTCTTCATTGTTTTCAATTATTGGTTCTATAAGGGGCTTCCTTGATAGTGAGTCTGCATCGGCGTGTTTGCGACCGCTCTTATAGACGATATTTATGTCGTATTCCTGCAGCCTGAGAGCCCACCTTGCAAGTCTTCCGGATGGATCCTTAACATTGGCCAGCCAGCATAAAGAATGGTGATCCGTGACTACCGTGAAGGGTTTTCCGTAGAGATATGGCCTGAATTTACTGATTGCCCAGATGACGGCAAGGCATTCTTTTTCGGTCGTAGAATAGTTCCTTTCAGCTGCAGTAAGGGACCTGGATGCATAGGCTATTGGCTTTTCTTTGCCTTTCTGAATCTGAACCAGTACTGCACCGATGCCATAGCCGCTAGCGTCAGAATGTATCCTCGTTTCTGCGTCTGGAATAAAATGTCCCAAAACAGTGCCACTGGTCAGCAATCTTTTGAGCTTTGCGAAAGATTCAACCTGTAACTCGTTCCAAGAAAATTTTGCATCTTTCTTCAACAAGTCCTGCAGGGGCTGTGCGATATCCGCGAAATTTTTAATGAATCGTCGGTAGTAGGAGCACAAGCCCAGAAAACTTCGGACATCGGCGATATTCTGCGGAACAGGGAACTTTGCTACAGCCTCTACCTTTTGTGGATCGGGATATATCCCATGTTGATCGACTAAGTGTCCCAGGATAGTCAGCCTCTTTTTGCCGAATGAACATTTCTTGGAATTTAGCGTCAATCCTGCTCTTTGGATGCATTTCAGTATTTCCCTCAAACGCTTTTGGTGTTCTTTGAAATTAGGAGCGTACAGGATTATGTCGTCGAGGTAGCAAAGGCAAATATTCCATTTGAGGCCTCTTAGTACCGTATCCATCATCCGTTCGAACGTGGCTGGAGCATTGCATAATCCGAACGGCATGACTTTAAATTCATAGAGACCATCTGGAGTCACAAAAGCTGTCTTTTCTCTGTCTTTATCATCAACCTCTATTTGCCAGTATCCTGACTTCAGATCCATCATAGAGAAAATTTTTGCACCAGCTAGGCAGTCCAAGGCATCATCGACGCGAGGCAACGGATAGACGTCCTTTTTGGTTACCTTGTTTAATTTTCTGTAATCGACACAAAAACGCCATTCACCATTTTTCTTCTTCACAAGCACGACTGGAGATGACCATGGGCTGTCTGACGGTTGTATCACGTCTTCTTTTAGCATTCGTTGCACTTCGTCTGCAATCACACGCCTCTCAGCGGCTGACACACGGTACGGCCTTTGTTTGATTGGTGCACTGTCACCTGTATCAATCCTGTGCTTCACCGCATTGCATCGGGATTTTCTCGCAATACTGTTAAAGTCAAAAACGTCACTAAATTCATCCAGTAGACTCAGTAGATCGTCTTTCTCAGCATTGGTCAGATCAGTATCGAAAATTTCTTTTAAGTTTTCTTGAGATAACGTATTCTTGAACCTATGTCCCTTGGAACCTTCTGGAATCTGACCACTTAGGGAGCAAATAGCGTCGTTTTTTATGCTCGTTAAACAGCCCACATTCATCCCTTTCGGTATCAGTTGGGTTCGTCGAGAACAATTAGTTACCCATAATTTACCACAACCATCCTCTATAGTGACAATTGAAGCTGGTATTGATAGTTCTTTTTCGCACATCAGAAATCTATTTCCAACAATCATAGCTCCATCTGCTTCCTGTAGTTCTGAACTCAAGGCACATATTCGCCTTGTGGTGTTTGCTTCAATTAAATAATCGGTTGCGGCAAACAAGGAAGACTCCGACTTATTTAAATATTCATTGTCTGGAAGGATTTCTGCAAGCTGAAGTTCTTGATTTCCACAATCGATAACGGCATCGGTGGCACGAAAAAAGTTCCATCCAAGTATTATTTGATGACTACATTCAGGAAACACAAGGAATTCAAACGGCCTCTTAGTCCCATTTAAATCAACTTTCAATACACAGCGCCCCGAGGCGGCTACAGGTTTACCGCAGGCAGTTTTCAATATAGGTCCATTTTCAGTAAACATAGGAGCATTCAGCTGTCGACGTAACTCCTCAGATATGACGGAATAATCGGCTCCCGAATCAACAAGAGCTTTTACACACTGTCCGTTCACGGTGATAAAAGTGGTATTCTTTTTCAACTTGGCTGTGGTGTACGTCGGAGGATTTTCTTCATCTGCGGCCTCACCTCCTGCACAGGTCGCTTGAGCTAGTTTTCCTCATTGGTTCGGCGTGGGGAACGGCTGGAGCGGCGTACTGGCGACTGCGATTGTCTGCGGTTGAGAGAGCGTCGCGGATAAGGTGAACTGCTCCTTATTCGGGAAGAAGTAGGTTGTGCATAATAGTCGTCGAAACCGTATGTAGAATCAGTATCTCTGTCCCGTCGAGGGTTGAATGTCTTTGCAGCTCTTGCATTTTCAAATATCTGGCGTCTCTCCCTACAGTACCTCAGAACGTGTCCTGGGCGTCCGCAATGAAAACACAGAGGCACATTATCGTCAGTCCTCCACAGATCTGTCCTACGTTGTGGAGTAGTTCTCTGGCTAATTTCATGTCTTGGCTGCGGCCTGACTGGAAGTGAACATTGGATAGTGTTTTTGCTTCTCTCTGCTCCTGTGAGTGGTGCCAACGCCTCTATAACCTCTTCCCGGACCATAGATGCTATGTCATTCGATGCTACAGGTTCTATTTTCGTGTAGCCCTGAACTTGTGGCAGGAATTTCTGAAGCTCTTGCCTAACGATGGCGCGCACTAGAGACTCCAATTCACCGGCGTCCGCATCGGCCGACACTGCGGAGACATTAGGTAGCCTCTGAAATCGTGGTCGGGCGATACGTCTTCGTCGAAGGCTTTCTATGTGACGGCAGCGTTTCACGAAGGCATCGACACTGTCATAGTCCTGGGACGACAGGACCTGGTACAAATCCTCAGCAATGCCTTTCATGAGATGGGCCACTTTCTCGTCTTCAGACATGGACGGGTTTGCTTTTCGGCAGAGAGAAAGAACATCTTGAATGTAAGCTTCAGACGTCTCATCGATTTGCTGCGCACGTGTGAGTAGTAATCGCTCAGCTTGGCGCTTCACGTCAGCTGTACGGGAAAATGCGTTCTTAAGAGCATTCCTGAAAACAGTCCAACTAGTAAATGTGTCTTCATTATTATCGAACCACTGTCGAGCGGTTCCGGCAAGGTAAAAAATGACGTTCGCCAAGCACATTTGGTCATCCCAGTGGTTATAGTTGGCGATTCGATCAAAGTCCTTGAGCCATCTATTAGTATCTTCTTGGCCGTCCCCGGTGAATATACACGGGCTTCTGGGTAGTTGGTACGTCAGGATCGGTATTGGTGCGATGTTACTCGAAGCGGAACTAGCTCCTGCTGGAGGATTCTGCTCGGTTGCCTTTTCATCAACCATCTTTCTCGGTCTTATATGCGAATCCCGTAAGAGCCCAAACTCAGGAGGAAGTCCTCGAATCCGAAGGCTTTGGCGTAACTCTGCCGTAGTAACTTGAGTGGTACCCGGCGCCTCCACCAAACTGTCGCGTAGATGAAGGGATCGTTCAAATGAACAGGCAAGTACTCAAGTCTAAACTCAAAACTTTATTAATTCGAACTGAATGAAGAACTACTTATATACTGCAGCTGATTAGCATACTGGAACATTTCAGACTCGGAATGTTCTGGAACATAAAGAAAATAGGTTAATAAGAAGGAAATTTACATAAAAATCGATTATCAGGCATCTTGCCTTTGATAGGTTTCGAACCTGCGACCTTCGTCTCTCGAGTCCTGCGTCTTATCCACTAAGCTATGAGGAGCTCAGTTGAAAGGTGCAATTTTCGCTACAATATTTTCGCGAATATAGTTATATTAAATGGTTAGGCTAGATGACTAATTACTATTTTTTTATTTTACTGCAAAATGACAAATAGGCATTTCTTAAAAAGAAAAAAAAAAGTATTTAAAGGATTTTGTGCTAAATTCTACTATACACTACAGTCTTGGCACAATTTTGAAAATTGCCGCCCACACCAAAATGGCCTGTTTGCTGCTCATCATAATGTCGCCAAATCCCGTATGCACCGTACACCTAGGCTACCTCCATGGTACCGCTATACTAGGATTAAACCGATTTTGTTTGATACAAGAATACATACTTTCTTTAGTTCAACATGCATTGCACATGCGCATGCGAATATTTCGATTTTAGGGGTTTAGGGGTTACTGGGAACTTGTTTTGCCTTTCTAAAAGACAATCTGATTGGAGCTGCAAGAATTGGCCCCATGCCAGCTGCCGGAGTGAAGCTAACGCTCGCCAAGAAAGTGATCGGCTTCCAACGCTGGTGCAAAACTCGCTTTTTGGGGGGACCGCTGTATGAATTTCTCTGACTTTTCCAGATTTAGACTAAAATATTTGAATTCCCTGACTTTTCTCGGTTTTCCAGGTAGTGTGGCAACCCTGATATAAGGTATTTCTCCCGCCTTCGCTTGCCTTCATGGTGTAGTGGTCAGCACACTGGACGCGTATTCTAGAGGTTCATGGTTCGAGTCCCGGCGAAAGCAATTGCTCATTTTTTATTTCTCCTGCTTCAAAAATACCTAATGTCTCTACAACACTATATACATTTTCTGGGTACTTGTTTGCAGTCTTCCTTCCATGTAGAAGTAATAACTGACTGTTTTTCCCTTCCCAGTTAATAATTTTGCTTATTTAGTTGGCAACTCTCCCAATTTCTTGTCAGATTTCTGGCTCCAAAACAGTAAATGCAATCTTTAGGAAATTATACCTGCATACTGCTTTAGGACTATGTAGATAGCCTACAATTTTTTTTGTTGAAATTCCAACTTTCAAAGGGTAGTACTTAAGTGGTAAAAAGTTGTTGGTATAAACAAGTTTAGGATTTCCGAAGCACAGATTATCAGTTTTTATTCTTGCAGTGGAATTGAGGTCTTCTATGATAATAAAGTATATTTTAATTATTTTGCATGTTGTTTCATCTTTCTGTATTATATTTGGTTTTTGTATACATCTACATGATGTATGTAATGAATACCTGAATATTTAAACATTTTAACAGGGCAAACCAAAGCAAATGGAAAGCTTCACATCTGCAATACAAGCTATATGGAGAACTTTGCATTCTAATTTTGGGACTGTACGAGTTGACTTTTGCCAGCCATTTTCTCTGAAGGTATGTATGTCTAATTATTGTCAGATTTTAGTACAGTACAAAGTCAGAGATCCCGACGGGATTTCAGCAATTCCGGATTTGGGATTTTTCTGGATATTAGATCATAAATTTAAGCCTAGTAAGATGGCATGCAGAAATTTTACAATTAAAAATACGAAATTGGGATTTATGAAATAAAGAGCATTTATGATCTAAAGGATATCAAAGTTTACAAAGAGAAAGCTTAATATTTGTTTACTTTATAAACATTTCTTTCAATGTAAGTTGTTTAAGTTGCTTCGTTTTTTGTGCTAATACTTTCTTTTTAATTCTATAAAAATACATAATTTCTTGTTAAGTTCCACTGTCAATGGAAATTTCTTCATTTTCAATAACCTCTCTGTCACTTTCTTTAGTATTGGTAGTGGCGTTTTCTGGATCTAGAATCATAACAAAGATTTCACCGCCTGTTACTTGATTGATGATTTGGGCATTGTCATCGCAATGAAAAAATTCTGTTATATCGTCTTCATTTATTAGCGCTTCCTCGCATTTCTTTACAAAATCCATTCATCTTTGGTTTGCAGTCTGCTACATTAACTGAAATTCCTCATAATCAATGAAGATAATTTTAGCCTAGCGTAGTAGTGTCCACTTTACATTTATTGGCTATGTATCATAAGATTGGCGACGAAAGAGAAGTTGTTCTGCTATATTTTGTCTTGCTTCTATCCCATACTTAATTAAGCCTGAATTGTATTAGTTTAGTTATTTATTATACCTAAGTCTATTGCTTGCACATGCTTAAGGCTAATCTGAGTCCTAAATTAATAAACTCCCACATATACTTAAGGCTTATCTATGGCTGGCGCTAGTTACCACCTGATGTGGCCTCTGCAGGTCCTAAATTCTGCTACAAAGCACCTCCAAGTTCTAAATTTTTGCCGCCCCTAAACTTTGGATCCCAGTGCTTTCTGTAAATTATAAAAATTGTGTCATCCCTTAATTTTGCCGCTCGATGCTTCTCCAAATCCCAAAAATTTAGTCTTCCCTAAATTCTGCCACCCGGTGCGGCCATATAAACCTTGATGCCAGTTCTGGGGTTATGTGAATAACATATCAGTTAATTCTTCACTCAAATAGCATTAAATGCAATCTTTTGGCCTATGAGTTTCATTAACAAAATCTATTTTTAGCTTACAAAAAGAAATTTTTGTTAAAATTTTCCTCATGAACATTTGTTAGCACATTTAATTTAAATATGTAATCATCGCCAAGCATAATGTCAGTATAAAAGGTTGCCATACTCTTGTTATTCAATTACTAGTATAAAAAAATGTTTAGACATCACTGCCTAAGTCATTACTCAAGTCATCATGCATTGATAAACATGCGCTGATGAAAGCAAAATGTAATAAATAATGATTCGCCAGATCGGCATCAGATATAAAATACTAGTAGGTGTAATGATGTTTTTATGTAGAATGTTTGGGTTTGAGATGTCTGCGAAGCAGATAGCAGCTACAGAGCCAAATTATTAATCTCACAAATTTATGCTTAAATGATTTATTTTTTCAATAATGAGGTATTTTATTGAATGTCCAAGTGAAATTAAGAATGGGGACTCTCCACATGTTGTATTATAGAAGGAAATATCAAATGTGCATGCATACCGCATGAAAAAAAAAGTTTGTGTCTTTGAGGTCCGGATTTTACATCATTCCGGATATTGGACGTCCGGATCCTTTGTACTGTATAAGCATTATTTTTTCTTTAAGTTCTCTGAACATTTAAAATCTTTTATTGTATGCATTTTTGTAATTTTACGATAAGTTAGTACCTTCCAAATGGGAAAAGCCTTTTATGTTAATAAAGTATGAAATGCAGCTGTAGTCTGTGATTCTGATATGAAATAAATCCATGACTGCAGTAATACTTTTAATGATAAATATTATGCACGAAGAATATTCATATTAAGGAATGTCTTTCGA
>KK119718.1:230184-268838 GCA_000611955.2 Stegodyphus mimosarum | reverse complement strand
TTTTGTCCATATTATGATCTTGGTTTTACTTTTACTGCAAATGTCTCAAAATAGTCATTGAAACCAACAACAATCAAGAGCCATGGTAACATAACTGAGCAGAGATATTGTAATGTCATTAACAAAGTGTTTGCTGTTTTTTTTAATGATAGCATCAAGTTTTAAGCATTTCTGGTTTGCAAGTTGTAATCTAAGAAAACTTATTACAACAATTTCAGCTGCCTCACTATAGATTAGTTTGTTTCTGCTGCCGCATAATATATAAAGCTGTCCAGTGAAATTAATATAGATCTTTTAGTATCATGCAGATAATAAAATATCTAGCCTGTAAATAATTAACTTTATTTTTTTTTATTGTGTAAGTGTAGGCTTAACCGTTTGTCTTATAAAAGTGTGAGGAAACTTTCTAGGCTGCTGACTAGAGCAGAATGGCATTTCATTGTTTTGGATGGTTTCTGGTAATTTCATGATTTGGTAATGATGATAATATTTTTCTGTGGTTTGGAAATCTTTTCGAAGATAATGATTTAGTATCATTTTGATCAAATTAAATGTAAATATTTGTTCCTCAACTTAAATGTATATATATAAATATGTAAAAGGCACCTTAGAAAAAGGTACATATTTGATTAATTTTTATAAAGTTTATCCTTTATCATTTTTTATTTATTTATTTATCTTAGCCATTCTGAACCTAGAACAGCTGTCTGCATATGTTTCTGCAGCCTTATATGTCTGTGTGTGTGTGTATGTGTTATTTTACATATTTTTTAAGTTTTCTTGATGAATTAGCATATTTATTCAGGTTCTGAAATATTTTTCTCTATTCTAGGAATTTCTTTATGCTGCGGAATATTCTTACAATTCACCTGCTAGAACTCTTCAGCCTTGTGTAATCAAGCAAAACCAGTGTTTCTTTAATCATGACATGAAAGTTCGACGTAGATCGGAGTATGGCACAGAGATCGTTTCAGAGGATCATAGGCAGCTTATTAAGGATCTTGCTGACTACATTGTTTACTGTAAGTTTTTAAAAATGTCTATATAAAATATAAATTAATTTTAGGTGAATGTGATCTGTATATTTTTGTGTCATAATTAATGGGATTTTATTGATTTTCTTCATGTGAAGTAAGCACAAAGCCATAGCTGCTAGCTCTCCTAATTTTTCCATCACATCTCGCAGTCTCCTGGTAAATCATTAAATCTCTTGGTTTTAGCCTTCATTAAGGAAAACGTTTCCCAGGAATGATTTTTACATCAGTATATGGTACATTGCAGAGATTATTCATCCAGTAATATATATATACCTTAATCATTAATTTGATTTTCATCGTGCTAAAAAGTACTTTGATAAATAAAAGCTTTCCTTCCTACTCAATATTAAAATGTAAGAAAATCATAAAATGATATCTGCCAAAGAACATAAAATTTAGACTATCTAATTAAGTGTTAATATGTTTAACATCAGAGTCATACTATAAATAGCTCATTAACCTAAAGTCGTGCATTATAAAGTGAATTTAAGTCAATGTTGATTCTTTCAAAAGGGCATTGCTGTTTAGTGTAAGAACTTCTAAGAATCTCCTGATTTTTCATATTTTAAAGTTGGCAACTGTGCAGACCAATTTTATTTGGAAGTGTTTCCATGTAAGAGTCTGCTTCAGAGATAAATAATCCATTAAATTCAAAATTTTGTCTTGATGAGATTCATTCGTATGAATAAATATATGCATGTTTTTAAATATATAATTATTAAAAAAAATCATAGCTTTGAGTTACTCAGTTATTTTCTTGAATGTTGAGTCACTTTTTGTATAGCGTTCATTTGCTTTTTTAATTATTCAGTGAAGTTCATTTAATTTATTCTCTTAGTTATTTATTTGTAAATGTATGGTCTTGTTTTTTTTTTTCAGATGCTTTCAATGCATATTCATTGATGTCCACAAACATTTTGGCTTTTTTGTTTTTAACTAAGCATAGAAAGGCAAGTTCAGTTTACCTTTGTTTTCCTTTTTTATTTTCTATTTTGTAAAACTGTACTTTTCTGTTCCCCCTTCAATAATCAGTGTAATTTCATTTTAAGCATTGTTGAAATGTCAAGTCTGTAATAATTTTTTTGTTATTTAAATTAATTTTTATAGGGAGCTACATTTAGTCAGCTTGTCAGTAGTCTGAACTGGTTAAGAGAAGAGATTACAAAAAGAAATAAAACAGTACATTTCTATGGTGATTCTGCAGATTTGATTACTAGAGCAACATCGTTGCTGGGAAAGAATCTGATTAATGTAGACGCCGTGCAGATGGAATGGTCTTCAGGATTGTCTAATAACAATATGAAATTAGTTTATTATAAATCATCTGTAAGTTTGCCACATGTGTTGGAACTTCAATACTATTCAAATGCAGTTTTACCAGTGTTTCTTCTTGAAAGTATTGTAGGTGAGATTTTACTTTTCATAGATTTTTTTTCTGTAAGGGAAGTTTTGATTGATGATTTCAATTTGTTTATTACTGAAATATGAAAAGGCAAAAGTGTTAGTAGTATTGTTTTTGTAGTTCGTGCTGCATTTTCATCAAATTCTGAAGAGTCTGAGAAGGATGAAGTTGAACCAGTGTATATTCAAAGAAGCTGTATCTTAAAGCAATCTTTTGAACTGTGTAGCATTCTTCAGTATGAATTTATTTTTACTCCTGTAAGTGAAGTTGTTTAATTTTTTTAGAGTTTAACTATCATATTATATTTCATGTTCTTGTTAGAGAACTTCACTGTTTATGTTTGTTTTTCAGCCTGGTACAAGTATCTGTACAGTTTTGAATGCTACTATTGATGAACTCATTGATAATTCTCTTCTTTTAATTAAAGATGTAAGTTTGCACTCATTGTATTCTTTACAATAAATGAAAATTACTTGTAAAATATTTTATTATGTACAATAATCATGAAAAGTACTCATAACTAAAAAATGCCATACTAGTCATAAGTAAAAAATTAAATATTAATAAGTATTCTTGTATCATATTAATAAGTACGTCTGTGCACTAAATATTTGAGGAAGAAATCTGTCTGATACAGTGAGAGATTGTCCTCTAGTATTCATGTGGAACATGTATTTAGTATTTGAAATTTTGTGGATTTACAGTACTTCTATACATAGAAGTACTGTAAATCCCCAAAATCTAATGTATGTATGTTCTGTAATCTAATATATGCACTTAGTATGTGGGAAATTGTTTTTTGTAGATATTTGGGAAGATTGTGACAAAACGTAAAGATTTAAAGTGTAATTGTCATTTTTACTTTTGAGCTGTTAGTAATGTGTGTGTGCAAAGATTGACATTACTATAAAGATTTCTGAGCATTGGAATTCTCTATACATTTTTTGTTTAAATCAGCTATGCTGAACATTATTTGAAAATAACAATAGAGAGACCAATAAACATGGAGAAAGTATGTTTAGCTAAAAATGAGAAAACGCATTGAAAGCTTTATGGATTATACAGAATTTAATATGAAACGCAGGACAGAAAAAATAACTCCAGTTTTGTACTATACTTCTAAAATCTACAGTTCTTTCTCAGAATTTTTCTTTTATGCTTATTGTATTTCTTCTTCTTTCCAGAAACCAGATATGATTCCAGATGAACTTCCAGATTTGATGCTTGATGACTTCTTTGCGTATGGTGATCAGTCAGAATTACAACAGTTAATAATGGTAAGCAAGTACATTCCATTGTTTAGAAAACACTTTATAGACTAGTAATTTTAACATGTTTTTGTCCCATGCGCCCTCTCCTTTCCAAGGGTACAGAGAAAAGCATTGCAGATGAAAGTGTCACAAAAACAATGCAAGGCAAAAACATCATGGGAGAAAAGAAAGCAAGAAGAAAACACTGCAATTCTAAAACATTGTGGTATTCATCATCATCAAAAATAAAGGGGCTAAAAACATCACAATATTTAAATATCTTGGTAAAAAACAAAAGATCTACTAATCATCACGTGATGAGACGATCATCACAAGCAGGTTTTTCAGGCTTTAAAAGTTGTCAATATAGATTTGCACAGTACTTTGCAAACCGTAAAAAGGGGTGAGAGTTTGTGCATTCCTTCACAGTACTTTGCAAACCGTAAAAAGGGGTGAGAAAAAAAAAAAAACTGCAGTAAAATGCCAAAATCATTAGTTTCAGTTTGGAATATTTGGCATGTGGGGTTTATTCTGTAGAGGTCGCAGATATTTTGAAGCGTATATTGCCAGAAAAGACCTGTTTCATCTGCATTATAAATTTGTTCTGAAGGTAACTTTTTGGTGTTAAATAGTTTGATGAATTCATATAAAAATTCTTCAGCTGCTTTGGTATCATCTGAAGCTTTTTCACCTGGAATTTTTATCTGCTGTATACCATGATGATTTTTGAATTAAGCAATCTGTTGAATCTGTGTATTTAGTTTTTAAGCCCATTTCCTCATGAAATGTTTAGGGTAGCACTGGACCCATCAAAGGCATCCTGTCACTCTGACTGACCCATTGTATCATCACTTTTCTACTTTTAGCATAACTGTGATCAAACTAGTATGACAGAGTCCACAAAAAGTTCGTTTACTGTGTTATTCCATGTGTCATTTTGAAATGAATATACCTTAATTTGCTTTTTTGTAGCATTCCACATTTTTCTTCATTGACATTAAAATATGCCTTTGCTTTGCAGATCTGCTGCAGCAACAGAATCGGAAGTTCTTTTCAACATAATCAATAACTCAAGCTTTAGTTTTCATAAAATAGATGTAGTAATAATAGTCTAAAAAATAATCTGCATCAAATTAGAAAGTTAAAGAACAGTGCAATTTGCTATAATAACATTTTCTACCTTCCTCAGTGTTATGCCAAGAAAAGATCAGTATAAACAACATCCTACTCCAAGAAAATACTTCTTGGGGCTTCACTTATGGTTTAAATCAGGTAGGAAAATTCTAACTTCCCCTACACACAACTGTTTCAGAGGCAAAAGTGTGATCCGGACTAATGTCGACTTATGTATTATCATTTGCCATGGTCTGATTGAAAGATCTAAGAAAAACGTTTTTTAACGAGATGGAGGTGCGAATTTTTTTGCTGTGTAAAAATTAAATCTTCAATTTTTGACGCTACTGGACATAATACATTTTCAGTGTTTTCAGCACTGAATGATATTTTGATTTAATAACCTAAAGGAGTCATTTCATAATAGTATGGTGGCACAAAAACGTTTGATGCTGTTTCAGAAATTGAGGGATATTCAGTTGTAGCAATTCAGTCAAGAATTTTGTGGGAATTTCAAGTGTTCAGTCACTTGATAGCTTAACAAATCCATCGTGGTCTTTCTATTGCTAATGTCATTAACCTCATTTGGAATCCAAAATAGCTTTTTGAAATCAAAATTCAGTATAAAGTACCGTATTTACGCGAATCTAATGCGCATCGTTTTTGGCCAAATGCAGTATTCAAAATTGGGATGCGCATTAGATTCGAGTACAAAGTTCGCTGATGACGTCAGCAGTTCGCCGATGACGTCAACCAAATTTATATCATAACAATAGATTACTGTATTTCTCGACTACATTTATCGTTGACACATTATTGCATAGAGGATACAAACTGCAGAGTACGTAGTCACGAAATGGAGGGCAAACAGAGAAGAATGTCATATGACGCTACTTTCAAACGTAAAGTAATTCTTTATGCTGAAAAAAATGGCAATAGAAAGGCAGGGAGAGAATTCAACATAGCTGAGAGCAATGTTCGCTTGTGGCGGCAACAGAAATTGGCACTGTTTGCAACTAAAGCTAGTAGAAAGAAATTCACTGGCCCTCGCAAAGGAAGACACCCTAAAATTGAAGAAAACGTTTTGGAATTTGTACGTGAAAGGAGGAAGAATGGACAACCTGTGACTAGTGACACCATAAGAAACAAAGCAAAAGAGGAGGCTGAAGTTCTTGGAATACCGAAACAAGAGTTTAAGGCTAGCAGTGGATGGGTGGATCGGTTTATGAAGCGGATGGGCTTATCTCTAAGACGCCGTACAACAATATGCCAAAAACTTCCTGCAGATTTTGAGAGAAAACTACTAACATTTCAGCGGTATGTCATCACACTTCAAAAGGAAAAGAATTTTTCAGTGGGGCAAATTGGCAACGCTGACAAGACGGCAATTTGGTTTGATATGCCTCGTAACTACACCATTACGGAGAAGGGGACTAAGGAAGTTATCATCAGAACTTCAGGATGTGAAAACAACGCGTAACAGCAGACGGGTGCAAACTTCCCCCTTTCTTAATCTTCAAACGGAAAACATGCGCTAAAACCCCTAAGAATGAAAAGCTGTTCCCAGATGATGTCCTGATTCGAAACCAAGAGAAGGGGTGGATGACGGAATCATTAATGCTTGATTGGCTCCGAAATGTATGGGAACGCCGTCCCGGTGGGCTTTCCAATCCACCATCAATGCTTTGTCTGGACGCATTTCGTGGTCATCTCACGGACGACGTAAAAAAGAAGATGCACAGCCTAGGCAATGATCTTGTTATCATTCCCGGAGGGATGACGTCTGTGTTACAACCCCTGGACGTCAGTATAAATAAACCATTTAAAGGGTACGTTCAGGAGGAGTACGAAAAATGGTTTTGTGAGACAAACCGTGAATTGACCCCGACAGGAAAAATTAAGCGTGCTGCCCCGCACATTGTTGCACACTGGGTTTCTGCTGCCTGGAAAAGCATCGAAGCACCAATGATTGTGAAATCTGTCAAGAAATGCTGCATTTCAAATTCATTGAATGGCAGTGAAGATGACATGCTCTGGAACGCCGAGGATGAAGATGATGATGATGAGGAAAGAAGAAATGAATCTGCTTCTGACGAAGAGAGCTGCAAGGATTCCAGTAATGAAAACATTAGTGAATAAAGACGTTTACTGGTTAATCACTGACGTTTAATCACTGATTGTTGAAACTGTTAGCTAGATAGAAATGTTACGGTTTATTTCATGTTCATATTTTACGATAGGTACCGTATATACGGTAGTGGTAATTAACAATGATTGTTTCACATAACAATAGCCCACTTATAGGTTAATTCTATGTTCTGCTACTTTATGTATAAATCCATTGTTGTATAAACTACGGTATCTAAATTTAAATAAAATTATCATACCATTGATTGATAGTTTATATACAAATCCATTGTTGTATAAAATAAGATTCAATAAATTCCTCATACTATTGATGCGCATTACATTCGCCCACAAACAATTTTTTTATTATTTAAAGTTTTAAAATGGGGATGCGCATTAGATTCGCATCAATACGGTATTTGAAAAGTGTGTTTCTATTGTTTCTAAGTGATTTGTAATCATTTTTGAAATCAAAAGCTTTATTATTATTTTTTGAAATAATAAGATTGTTGATAGTCAAAAAAATTTCAAATGAATAATTTTGTAGTCTGGTCTTCAAAATGTTGATCTTTTTATAAAACCTGCAAATTCTATCATTTGAAGTATATGATACTATACAATATTGTGTTCTTGTGATGTACACACATTGTGATGAAATGAGCAACTGACTATTGCATGTGACACAGGATGTTGTGTGCACTGAGCATTTGCAGCTTATTTTGATTCTAAAATAACTTATATGGCTGAAACTGTTATGCAACACTATTATTATGATTCAAGTAGTGGTATTTTTGATATGGGAATATAATTCATAGATCAGCTTCATCAGTTTTATTATTTTATAATTGCTTTGTGCAGAAAATGTAATAAATTAAGGGTAGTGAAGGTATTGCAGCTAATGTTTCTTTAAATTCATACATCTGAATTATTTTTTTCTGGTCTCCAACATTTTGCTTTGCGACTCCATTAGGGGTAGTGACCTACAGTTTAACAAACACTGAGTTAAAGCAATACAGCTGTGAACAACACTAAAACTAGCAAGAATAACTCATGTACATGATGGTAGAATAGGCAACCTTTGGGCTTGACCGACAGATGTCAGGGTAACTGTTTTTTGCAGTTGCTTTTGCTGAGGCTTTGAATCACTTGATATCTCAAATAAACATCAACTAAAATACTAATAATCATAATGATTTCTTGTGTTTGCTAAATTTTTATGATATATGGGGTTAAGAAATTCAAATGTGGAGTTAAGAATTCTGTGCTTTTCCTTCCATTTTAACTCTCAAATAATTTAAATAAGCTTATATTTTAGTATCTGTAATTTTTTGTATATATGCAGGCATAGAGCATTTTTAGCATTAAATATATTGCCAATTCTTTAAAATTTTTTAAATATAATCTGTCATTTTTAAACATCTGAGATAACACTCTAATTTAATGTTAAAATGAGTGCAGCATTTAATTAATTCTGAAAGGTCATTGTAAAATTTATTTGTATGAAATTCACGCAGTTGGAAGTGGATCATTTTTTCCATTAGTTTTAAACGTGTCTTTTTTTATTGCACCATCTATATTTGGTTAAGTGAACCATTTTTTTGTCCATGTAGCTGAACTAATCTGTAGTACCCTAATTTACTAAAATAAAATTGTATTAAATTAGTTAGAGCACTGTTCTAGCTCATGTTATTAATTAGAAAATTCATTATAACTGTATACAGAGGCTGTTTATGCATTTTTTTAATGATTACAGGGCCATTAAATTAATGTTTAAAATGTAAAGAGTATTTTTTTGAATGTTCAGTCTGATAACCTTTTTTCTGGATTATAACTTTGCATTGTGATTTCCATGACAAAGGGACTTTTTATAAAATTTCCAGGGTTATTTGTTTCTATTCCTTTTCTACGACTTTCCAGAGTCCATCCATTCTGATGGGTTTGCACTTAGAAAGAGTGCTTTTCAAGAGAACCAAAGTACAGTAGTTCATACGTGAAATATCAGGGGATTCTGTAGCACTACTTTGAAAAGGTATATATGCAATACCTGTATCAGTCTTCTTTTTTTAAAGAATGCAGTATTACTTTTTGAAGTATGGTTTATTGCTCTGTCTTGATGATGATTCGTTCTTTGAAAGTAATGCAGATAAAGAAATGGAATTTCTGTAAATATTGGCTAGAAGTCTTTTTCTTGGTAGTACATTGAGTTGATTTTAACATTTTTTTCTGCATTTTTTATATTTTTAATTTGCTGTTGTAAGAGAATCCGATGACAAAGATCAACCTCTTACTGAAACATTCTTTAGACAAGACCTTGTTTGTACTTTTTTTTTCTCTTCATTTTCAATAATAAGTGGATCTTTTTAGATTGCAATCATTTAGGTAAACTCATGCATGATCAAGTATCACAATGTATTTCCATTTATCTCCTGCTTGATGAAGCTTTTTTTGCTTGTAAATCTTGGTTTCTTTTATTAATTGATTTCTGCATTGTGACGGATTTTCTCTTATGAAGAATTTAAATTTGGAAACCTTGTGTACCTTTTTTGTATTCATTAGGACTCGTCTTTCCATGTAGAAGTAATGATTGATGGATTTTCCCTTTCTTATTAATAATGCTGTTTATTTTGCACATACATAGAAATCATTAATCGAAATCATAATACCATGCATATCCTGAAGTTTCTAAATTATGAAAGAGGAATATTTCACTTTAGAAAATGCAGAAACATATCCTTCAATCCATAGCTTATTTTTATGCTGTATTTTGAAAAGAATGCATTTAAAGCTGGCTGACAGTATTTCTCATTTCAAAGAATAAGCCGTTGACAGAAATTTGTATTCCAAAAAAATTTTTTTTTTAAATTCTGTATCGAAATCCTTCTAAAAATGTGTACATTTGATTAAATACTCTGTAAATTCTTAAGTTTTATGCTCAGTCTAGATCTTTTTGTGTTTGTTTATCAACGTCCTTTGATTATATTCTATGTATGCAATTAGTATATCAAGCATAAAAAGATAAAAATTAGAATAATTATAAAATTTAATCTGTATTAACAGATAAGCAGCAAGGTGTAGTAAGTAGAGTAAAATATTTGGGAAGCATTTCTTGTCAGAAGAATTGAAAAGCTTAGAAATCAATAAGAATTGAATTAAAAAAATTCTTTCTTGAGATGCATAGTTTGAGTTCATGTGCAGTACAACTACTTGTGTTGTGGATCTAGTATTTTTTGCAAATTTTTTAGTGTTCTGGTATGCTTATGAACAAATCTTGTTTTCTCTCTGTTTTGAATAATAATGTTATTAGTAGCATCCTCAAAAATGAAAGATCAACATGTGGTTTTGAGATTTTTCTCATATTCTCTCATGTTGTTTTAAACATTGACATGATTCCCCCCCCACCGTGCTCAGTATTTGCTAATCATCCGAATTCCATTCTCATACAGTCAGATGGGCATAGCCTATGAAAATGAGTTCTGTGTTTTTTAAATACTTCTTGCATATTATAAGTACAGTAATTAAAACAAATAAAAAATAAATATTTTAATATCAGCGACCTCCTTATATTGAAGTATAGTAGCTATTATGTAAGTTTTTGGGGGGATGGGGGATTGTCAGGTTGTATATAATGTGAAATGTCAGTTACTTAAAATATTTCAAATTTCTGCAGTGGAATGCAATAGCTGTTAAATAAGTGGGATTTCTTTAAGCAAAAGAATAAAAATGTCATGGTTTTGCCAGCAATGTTTTTACACTTTTTACAGTATAATGCTATTGAAGAGAACAGTTACAATAGCTTAAAACAGAATGTTACATTTTGAGAATTGTTGAAGCAGACACAAGAATTTGTGTTTTTGGAATAAGGATTTCGGAGAGGGGTGCTGTTATATTTTCAGCAGTTTTCAGTAGAGTAAGAAATCAGTTATAGTCTCCATTGATGAGTGGACTTCTGACAAAAAATTGAAATATTCAACAACTGCAAATTTTACTGTGTTTAAATAGTTAATTTAATAATTCAAAGCCTGCTAAATGAGTACTTCTAGTGGTTCTTGTAAGAAGGAACATTTGTTTTAGGTTCTTGACATCATTTGTGTGCATGCCATCTTATGCATTCCTGGGTCACAAATAATGCACCCTTTTTTCTCCCAACCACTTTCTACTATAAAAAGGGCAATCTCATAAAATCTTTTCGTTCATCGTCATATCTACCATAAAAGGGCAACCTTTAAAAATGTGGAGAAATTTTTTTTTGTGCTGTTATTGTGGCCTTGGTGCAGGACTTTTGGTATAATCGATATACATGAATAGCTTTTGAAATAACCAAATATTTAATGATCCATTATTTAAGCGCTAAAACTAAAATTGCATGATAAATTAACACCTAAGTTAAGCACTAGGGTTAAACTGAGACCTCTTATGAAAATAGGCAATTCATGATCTCATTTATAACTACAGTGAAGTGAGTTGTGACTTTTTCTTTTCATATTTGTTAGTTTGATGGTTTTATATTGAGTCCATTTATGGCTTAAGATAACACTTTAAACAGAGTGAAAAAATCAAAAAAAAATTTAATAATTTGTCTTGCATAAGTTGTTAGGACCAGATATTTTTCCTGGATGTTTCTGTTCTTTTCCCTTCCTTTTTTATCTTTGCGTACTTATGTGAGTCATTTCTATTACAGTTAAACATGGCTGAAGATAACCGGAACATGTTGCAATTTTTGCAGTGCATTTTAGCTCCTTTTGTGGAAGCATATTTCTTAGTTGCATGCACCTTGCCTAAACTTTCTAATGTAGAAATGGAAGGTAATATTTTGCTGTTTCTTATCCTATGTAGTATGCTTTTAAATGAAAATATGTACAGTTTACTGAATTATAGCATATTTTAAAAGCAATAAGGTAAAATGCAATTTAAAATTGCTTCCATGTATTTTAAAATTTAATATTTCAGTCTCAGTCTATGTCTCTCTCTCTCTCTCTATATATATATATAATATCTATTCTGAATTGTACTTTGCAGAATCATTATTTTTACAAGAAGTAAAGAGCTTAGGACTAAAGAAGATTCAAATGGGACAAATATTTTATGGTAAGATGCTATGATTGTGCTCGTTTGATGTGGTCATGATTTTTAAAGGTTTTTCCATTTGTTATACTTTAAAATTTAATTTTAGTTTTGGTTACTTCATAATGTTGTTATTGTATGTTGCAAAACTTTTTAGTACTGTATGCAGCTTTTTAATAAAATGCATGTTTTCTTTCTTTTTTTTTCTTTTTTTTTTTATTATTATTTATTTCAGAAGAGTGCTTAGGTTTGGACACTCTGAAAAATGCTCTAAAACTCTTTGAAAGTTGGAAGATAATTTGTTGTAGAACACAAAACTCTCAAAAACTGTATAGTTTGCAACCTTATTATAATAATGCATTTAGGTTGAAAGATATAATAAATAGGATAGAGAAGTATAAGAACTAGAATAATTTTCATATAAAATAATTGTTTTCATTAATGCTTATGAAAGGATGAATGTTTGTGTGTGTTTGTGAAATATATTAACATATCTGTAATTTTATTGAAAATGATTCTATTCTTAAGCTCTCTGATGGTTTAAATTTTTTATTGCTTTGAGAATTTTAGTACCATTGTAAAAGGTGTAGTATCATAAATAGTATGTAAACTGTGCTATTTTTATAGAAACTTTTATAATTTGAGTTTGTTTTCAGCCTTTTATGTTTGTCATGATTAATGTGTACTATCCATGTAAAAACCATTTTCACGAGTCATTTTCTTGTATCAAGAAAATATTTGAAAACTGTATTTCTCAGCTTGTAAATGATTTATTATTTATTTTTAATTATCTGACCTTGTTCAAAAAGGGCTTTTATAATCTTATTGCAAGGAAGTCAAGTATTGCTGCACATATGACATGCATAATATTATGTGACGTTATTTAAAGTATGCATTGTAAATTCCATTATGTCTTGCCCTAAAATTGGTGGTCTTTGATGGTAGTTATTGCAGCCATGTCTTTAAATATGAATGAATGTATGGCAGCTATTGATATCAATAATTTAATACATTTTTTCAGTAAGAAACAATTGTAATTTTAAGGAAAGTAATAGTAAAGCAAAACTGTAAATCATGCAGTCAGCCTTTATATTTAATTAGGTTAAAATATGGTGATTATTTTGGGAACAGTCTTTACCACTTTTTAATAATATCCAGCATGTAACTTGGTATTTAACTATTTCATAAACGATACTGTTTTCAAAGTTGTAATATTTAAATTTTTAAATTCAAATTTTGATATTTTTGAACTTTATATGCAGGACTTTGATATTTATATATATATATAGAGAGAGAAATATATATATAGGTAGATATGTATGTATGTATGTATATAGAATGAATACTTTTGTACTTTTCAGACAGTTTTGTACACAACCCCCCAAAAGTTCATCCATTGTGATAAACTTTAATGTTTTAAAGGAATGTGATCATCAGTTATTCTTAACTTGTAATTTTTTCTCTGTAAATGAGGCCATTTTTTGAAAATGCGCAATTTAAGATTAACTTTGGTGCTATAATATCATCGGTATCTGTTATTAGCATAGCCATTAACTTTTTTCTTTGGAACTATGGCCAGTTAATTTATTAAAAGCTGTACAAACTGTAATCAATATTTTATTTCATAGAAAATGTTAATTTTAACTACTGCCATAAATTAGCATTTATTAATATAACTGTGATGTAATAACTTTCCCTTGTCACTTTAATTGTGCTTCTTGTTATTTGTTATTTTTCATGGGAAATGACATTTTATAAAATCATATATTAGCTATTTTTTAGTTGAATTTTTTTGTGAAAACATGCTTTTTTTCCATTTTTTCTTGAAACATATGATAGTGTCAAAAATTGTGAATTAATATAACTTCTGTGCTAAATGTAAGAGAGATTTTAAGCAACTATCAGCAGATGAACTAACTGTTCATGAATAGCTGTTTGACTTGGAATAAATGTTGCAGTAATACTCATTAAATGCAGCATTGCACTGCAATATTTAAAAGTATGAAATGCAATGAATTCTTTGTAAGAATTGTAACAGTGTAGGAAGTATTTTTAAGCAGGTAGAGTGTATATCTGCCAACTTTTAGTCATCTTGCATATTTTTTTTTTCAGTTTAATGAATATACTGAGGATATGTTTAATGCTTTTGTAGATTATGTACACTTATTTTATATCAGGATTTATTTTACAGATTGTAAAAATGTTTCTTCATAATTTCATTTTTATGCATTATAAATGTTTATTGGTTTATCATTGTGCATGAGATTTGAAATCTTTTAGTGTTTATTTTTAATGATGTGGCCGCTCCTCAGAATACATTGTCTATTTTTCTTATTTAAAATATGTTTTTTTCCTAAGTGAATTTCATTTTAAGTACAAGAACTCCAATAATTGTTTGCACACAGGTAATTGAAAAGTGCTAAATAATTAAATTTACAAATGCATCAATTTAATTCTAAACTGATGTAATTATTAAATTCCCATTCTTGAATGCATGTGGGGAAATTTAAATGATAATTTTTCCCATGTTGATAGCTATGGGAATATATTTTATCAAACTGTGAACTGTTGAATGTATTATTCATCACATGAATATATATTAAAAGTATTGTATGAGAAAGTATATTTTATTGCATGTGTGATTGTAGCATTTACTGCTGGGTTGCAGTCATTGTTCAGCAACTAGTATTTTTTGTATGTGTGTTCTTTTTTCAGTTTTTCTTTCGCCTGTTGTAAAGTTGAGTTGTCATTCTTTCTCTTTCCGTATTTATAGTTAATTTTGTTGTTGTTCATAACTTGTGAAAGTATGATTAATTTCAGATTTTTGGAAAAAGTTATCTGATGTAATCAAAACTATCTTTGCTACATTTATAAATGATTTTTCAATTAATTGTTTATTCTGCATTCAAATCTGAAACATAACTAAGAACTTTGTATTAATTTAATAGTAGGTGCATATTGTAATTTTTTTATTGATAAAAGCAAAATTCCAAGCTAGATCGTTTGGTAGTGTATAAAATGTCAGTCATTCAAGTATCAAATGTCAGATCATAGTGTTAGTACACCAAATGAAAGATTTTGTTGATCTATATTCTTATATTAAAATCTTTGCATGGACTTTGGCTAGCTAGATGAAACAAAATTTTGCTAGATCTATATCCATAGCCATGGAACATGCAGAAAGTCAAACATACAGGGATAAATTCATACTATTGATGATCCATATGGAGAGAATAATATTTTATGCTGAATGGTTCATTATAATGATAGCTTATCCATCAAAAGTATTTGCTGTAGCTTATCCATCAAAAGTATTTGCTGAGAGGGAGGACTTTCAAATGGAGCTTGCTTGATATTTCGATCACGCTTATTAGCTAACTGATTGAAATACTCGGAATTGAATCTGAGTCGAACTACCAGATTTTTTTATCCCCGCCCCCTCATGGTCACTGTTGGGTAACTTTAAATTAACTGTAAAGACAATTTGGAATTAAAAGCATAGAACTTGGATTGTTAATTATAAGTAAAAAATTATGTAAGTAGCTTTTATCTGAAACACTGGTGGATTTTTATGGAGTAGTTAGTAATATTAATGAATTTATGTTTTAAAAATTTTCATTACTTTTCAAGACTCAGAAATATCTGTAGTTGAAAATATTTTATGTATATTTACTGAAAGATAAGTTTTTGTGGCTCATGAAAGACTTTTAAATAAATATTTAATTTTCTTTGATTCTATATCCAAATATAAGTTTGTTCAAATGCAATTTTCATTAGTAAAAATGTATAAGTGGTAAATTTGAACACATTCATATTTTTGTAAATATTTATACCTGCTTATAAATAAAACATATACAGAGTTTTAAATTAGTGGATGTACTGTCTCTTTACCTCAAAGTCTAAGGTTGTTTGTTGTCTGAGTGTGATTAGAATGTAGAGCATGTTCAAAATACTAAATTACTTTTAATTCCATTGCTTGCTTAGATGTTTTGTGAGCTTTTGGATTTATTTTATGACGCTGTTATATTTTAAAAAATTAAGGGAATATGCTGTGCGGTAAACAGATATTGACTTATTTTATTAATAAAATGCATTTTTAAAAAAGTTCGACAAGCCATTTTTTGGAAATATGTTACTTATTATTGCAAAAGCATAGAAAAATCTAGTAAAAATGGGGAATCTTTAAGAAGATTAATATTTAACAGATTTTTAAAATAATCTTATGCAGATTGGAAGTAAATTTTTTCAGGTGTATCAGTACATCATGCTCTTCTTTTATGTAATTTTAAATTTAATCACCCATATTTGGTTAATGACTCATCAATCTTAAAATTTGTCTTAAATTTATGAAAACCTATATATACACTGCTCAACATTGAAAATGCAACGCCAAGAAGGAGTGGTCAGAAATTTATGCAAATTTTAAAGTAGATGCACGTCACTGACTTATGTGAATGATGTGAAATGCGCAGCTCTCCGACGCACGTGAAGTAAAATATAAGGAAAGGAACGTGCACAATGGGCAATATTCGTGTCGTTATTTCCGCCAGACGAATTATCGAAGAAAGTTGGTTTTTTATCCCGGAGGATACGTGTAATAAGAGAGAATGCCAGGCCCCCGTCAACGAAGTCACTTCGAGCAGATAGACGATTTCACGTGGGGTATGGTAATCGGACTGAGAAGGGCGGGTTGGTCCTTACGTCAAATCGCAGCTGATACCCACATGGATGCGAGCGCGGTGCATCGGCTATGGCGAACATGGTTGGAACAAGGGATTGTGGGAAGAAGAAGAAGTGCAGGTGCAGCCAGACTGACGTCAGCACGCGTGGATCGACGCATAGTCCGCAAAACTGTGGCGGTTCCGCAAGTCGCTACAGCGATTCTGCAGCATGTGCAAGATACCCTGGATGTTCCCGTGTCGACACCATTTCCCATCGATTGATTGAGCGTGGCCTGCACTCACGGCTTCCGTTAAGAAGATTGCCATTGACCCCACAACATAGACGCCAACGTTTAGAATGGTGCCCGGCTGGAGCGATGTGGATGACAGAATGGCGAAAAGTCGTGTTTGCAGATGACTCACGCTTCTGTTTGTCCAGTGAAAGTCGCCGCATATGTGTGTAGCGTCTACATTGAGACAGATCTAATCTGGCAGTAACTGTGGAACGCCCCACCGCGCGACAACGTGGCATAATGGTTTGGGGCGCTATTGCCTACAATTCCAGGTCACCTCTAGTTCGTATTCAGGGCACTATGACGGCCCAACGATACTTGGATAATGTACTGCGACCGGTGGCAATCACCTACCTTCAGGGACTGCTTAATGCAATTTTTCAACAGGATAACGCCCGAGCACACAATGCTCGCATCTGCCAACATGCTCTGCAAGGTATACAGATGCTTCCCTGCCCCCGTACTCTCCTGACCTGTCACCAATCGAACATGTGTGGGATGTGATTGGACGCCGTTTGTAGACTCTGCCCCTGCCTCGTTCAGAAGACGAACTATGGCAAATGGTTGAAAGGGAATGGAGAGCCATCCCTTAGGACACCTTCCGCACTCTTATTGACTCTACGCCTAGACGTGTTTCTTCGTGCAGCGCTGTCCGCGGTGATCCTACATCCTACTGACCCGACGCCGTTCACGCTCTGTATTCTGACTACCATTTTGAAATAAAGATCACTTACTGCTGCTTGCTCTCTCTGTCTTTTTTTCCAAATTTCATCACTTTCTGACCATTCCTTCTTGGTGTTGCATTTTCAGTGTCGAGCAGTGTATATAATTGGTGGCAGTTTGGGATCTTATCTACTTATTTACTATTTACCTTACACGGAAATAACCATTTAAAATCTTTGGTTTAAATGTTCAAATGGCAGAAGAGTAATGGGCAACATTGCCTAAGCTCTTTTCCTTCTTTTTATAAGAAGGAAGCGCCACTATTATTATTATGAAAACCTGTGTCAAATGAATATGAATAGGTTAAGGGTTAGAGCAGTTTATTATAGTAGGGAGATATTTGCGTATTCAAGAGATTCTGTCTCGAAGGAAATTGGTTCATGCTTTTATTGCACGCAGAGACAAAAACCAAAATCTTCTATTTTAATAAAAATATGTTGTTTAATTTTCAGTTTAGAGGTACAAGCATTTTTCTAATAGTGTTATTTTGTACAAAAAGTTAAAATGCTTTAGTGCTCGAGTTTTATCCCTCTTTGTCATGCAATGGGGAATAGTTGGTGATCACTTTAACTAGGTGATGGCAAGTTAACCTTTGCATATCAGGTAGTATGCTGATTGATTTAAAACTACTTCAAGTTCCTTTGCAATTAACTTCTTAACCTTTCATCCATCTAGTTTAACCCTTTGCCCTAGTTTATCCATTTAGTTTAACCGGCGGGCACACCTAAAAATTTCCTTCTGTACGCACAGAAAAATTGAATGAAAAGTATTTATAGGTTACTTTGAACCTTCTTTATTTATACTAGATGGCAGCACAGCACAAACCAGTCGGTATATTTTAACCATGTTTAGTTTTTAAAGACCCTCATTTGTCAAAGAAATCTTATAGATTTTTTTAGGATATAAAAGGAATTGTTTGAGAAAAATTTCTGTTATTTTCTTGACTCTATGTTAATCTTCTTATTCTATATTAGTTTTAAATATTTACCTAGATATCTTGCCTAAAATCGAACGGCGAACATCAGGTGTGCGTAGAGCGAGATCACTGAGACACTAGGACCAGATCAACTGTATCTTTTTGTCCTCTGCAACTCTGCGGGCAGCTCATTCACAATAGAAGGGTGGGTCCTCCACACCTGTGTTTCATTTCCTGTTTTTCTCTTTCTTTCTGTTTTTTTTTGGGGGTGGGTGGGGAGGTTTGGTTATCAACTAAGAAATTGTTAGGGTGATTTTCTGAAGGTCAGGGGTAATTTTATCAGTTAGCTGTTTGGTTTTTCACAAGAGCAGTTCTCTTTTTCGCTTTCGTTCAAAGTTTTGTTACCGCTACGTTTTGAGTTGTAGCTGTTTATTTATGGTTTATAATTTCTAATTGTAGATATAATATTAGTTTATTTTGGATTTTTAATTATTTCCCAAATGGATCGAAGAGGGCTAACAATTTCTGAAACTCAAAGTGCTGCACGAATTGCCTTCAGATAGTGAATCTGATACGGATCCCGGTACATGTGCAAAACATGCAATATTAGGTTGTGCTTTTTCAAAGGTGGTGTCACTGTCTTCGAAAAGTACCACCACAAAAAAAAAAAAAAATAGACGAAAGTGTAAATATGAAATTTAAATACTGTAAATATCATATACCTAAGTTACTTTTTTTTTCGTTTATACGCATATAATCATCATATAACCGAGAACTTTTTTAGGGGTGTGTAAAGTAGCAGGCCTCTCCGTGGCACACTCTGGGTAATGCTAAATCTGCTATGGTACTCCGAATCTAGTGTTGTTTAATCGTAGGTAAAATTTCTTACTCTTTCACGCAATTTTTTACAATGCTTGTTTCAGCATTCTTTTCGAAGCTCTATTCATTCAGTGTGCCCGCTTCGGGCACACCCACAGAATTAAAATGATAAGTGCTATCTTCACTGATTAGACTGCCTACCTTTTTTTTTTTATCGAAATCCCAACTTTAAAGGGCAGCGTGCCGGAAAGAGTTAACACTAAAGGTTTATTAAAAAGGTATGAACCTCTTTTGTAATCCTCAAACATCTTGGAATGAAACTGCCCCGTTTTGCCGTGCGGCTGCTTTAAAGCGTTCCTCCTCCCCAAGCTCAGTGTCTTTTTTCTCCCGGTAATCAGTCAAAATGGATAGGATCTTGGGGAAAAGCGTTCCTTGTGGTCTCGACAGTTTCAAGACAGTGGATGTATGTGTAAAAAACACAAATCCTGGACAACCGCTGTTTTCGGAAAAGATTCCAGGGTACTTCTGAGCAGAGCTTATGAAAGTCTGCAACCCATGGCTAGCCTTGAGTTAATGATAATCCACACATGTATTAATAGAGCAAGAACTAAAACTTCATTATCAGTAGAATATTTCTGTCCTGGTTAAAAGTTAGAAATTCTTTTCCTTGGCAAAATATAGCTTCATGAGATCGGTTCATTCGTTTTGAACAAGTTCGTAAATCAGAGAATCTGAATGAGAATGTTTTTTTTTCCTTCTGAGAAGGGGCAAGCAGTCCTATGATGCGTTGCATTTGCAAAAAAGAAAATGCTATTTATTAAAAATTTATGCTATATTTACTAAAGCTTATTAATAAAAAAAGTAACAGTTTAACTTTTATTGAGAATTTATGGCAATATGTCACGAATATCGATGATGGCGTAGTGTTTATTTAATACCTTGGCTCCGTTTATGTTACTCCTTTTATCAGTCTTACCGAGTTTTAACCAAGTTTATTGTCGTAGCTTAATTTTAAAAAATATATCGGTATCTCTTGTAAAGCCAGATATAGTATTCCCGCATTTCACTCAGGCATGGTGATTATTGTGCATAGCGAATTCCTGTTAACGACGTTTCCCTGTAATCGGATACCTAATACATGAAACGCATAATTTGAAGAATAATCAGATTTTAGTTTTGCATTATCAGAAAATCATACAAAAGATACTTCTGGAGATACTACCAAATTGGGAAAAAAAAGTAATAATAGATACTAAATGTTCAAAAAAACATCTGGATGTGTTAAATTGCCGTGATACAGATATATTGTGAGAGAAAATACAGTCTCCAGTACAGTGTATAATCCTCTCGAATGTTCAGCGTTCATGCGTGTCTCTACTTTGATTGAGGTATTTGATACGATCTTACAATAATGCGTTCCTCTGTTAGTGCCATGTTCAACAGTTGGCGGTTCGTGTAGACAGCGCCTCTAATCATAAGGGACATAGGCAGTGACTAAATGTCGATTCTGGAAGAGGGCCAATTAAGTTATTCTGACAAGCAGCAAATAAATAAATGTATACATTTCTTTGAATTGTTTTCACCTTTAATTTACCTAAAGCGCCAGCTACAGTGGTTAGTTGCACCAGATCAATATGTACGTGGAGAAAGAGGCAGCTCTGAACACTGCTTATTTAAATGCTCTCTTAAAGCTAACACCATCTAAAATTTCCAAATTCAGGAAGTGAAATAAATCCTTTTAGAAGTTATACTATCAACAACAAACATCTCAGAAAGGAAACTATAAGCTTAATGAACTTCCTGTCCAAAAGAAGCACGGAGCTATACAGCACAACATAAAAAGGCAGTAACGTCTGGCGAGGTCCTGTGAAGGGTAGTTGTCTGGATAATTAGTGTGGCTGGGCAATGACTATGGTTAAGCAAAGGGTGTCTGCCACACAGCGTCATATCCATATCCATAACGATACTGATCGCCTAGGGCGCTGAAAAGGCTGGAGCCATGATAGGTGCAGACGCGCCGCAAGGCGTTTGCCTACTTAAGTCGATTTGGATTTTGACGCGGGGAATGAGTAAACCGATCCATTCAAACAATGTCCTGACCAATAGTCGCAGTATGATGGGATGTCGCATTATGGTCCATGGAAATTAACTTTGTGGTAGTGGCTGTGTGGCACAGGAGCACATGAATATTTTGGTATAGTAGAGGGCACTGATTACAATTACCGGCTTCTAATATAGTTTTGTACTGTTATCCCAATCAAGAACACTTCGAATGCCATATCGATCTCTTTCTTGAGCAATGTTTTTAGGGTGATGCAGGCCCGTTTCTGGCGAGTATGCAGGAGGCAAAATTTAGGGACGCCAAATTCGGTCCGTATCCTATAAAGTGAATGTTACCTGTAGAAGTACATATACATTATCCAATTTTTTGTCAAAATGGCGATAAGAAAAGCCTTTTTTGTCTTAAAAGCAAAAATAGTGTTTAAAATAATATAAACCCGCCAAAAATACCTGTACGTAGGCACTCAATCCTCGAGGGACGGTCCTGGGATGATGTCATGCATTGTGCTCATTCCAGGTTACTTAACTTGTATAGAAGTTATACAATGGTACCTCAGCATATAAGTTTACAATTCGTTCTCTGATCGAGCTCGTATGCCGATCTGCTGGTATCCCTAAATAACTTTGGCCAATGAAATACGTTTAAATATTTCCTTTCCAGCCTTCCAAATTAAAAAAAAATTGTTGCTGTTATTTATTTTTAAATAAGAAAAAATACACTGTATTGCGTAAGCAACTGATAAAAATTTTATAAAACATAAATTCAAACATAAAAGAGCATAAAAAAAGAAATAAACTTTTCTTATAATTACTGTTATCAACCTACATTAACCGTGCTTTCATTATTCTTTACAGGTTTTTGCTCCGTTTTCTCCACTGTTTCCACGCTTTCATGTAAAGTGGGTTTTAACTTCTCCAAGGAATAAAGCTTCATTCTCTGTTTAAAGATTGTTTTTGAAAAGACAGGCTCCTGTACACTATCACCTCATAGTTATTAACTTAGTCAATAGCCTTTATATGCTCCTTTATCTGTAGTTCATTCAACTTCTGGATCATGAGTTTCCTCCAACTGATCCTGAACGAGTTTGTTTACGTTTCCTTCATCCATCTTCAGACCATCGCATTTGAATCCAAAAGCCCTTTCGAACACATCCTCAAGCCACACTTTCGAGCTTCATCCATACAAGTTCAAGATTCTCCTTGAAAGAACCTTTCATGCCATATTGATAATTCTTAGGTCTATTGCAATATTATAATGGTCTTTGCAGAACTCGTAAATGACCAAGTTGGTGCTCTCCGTTACATCGAAGCAGAGAGAAGCAGGTGCTTCACGAAGAGTTTTTTTTTAATTTGAAATCACGTGATGAGCAATTTTCAGTTGGCTAGCGGTGGTGTTAGGTGACAAATAACCTTGATGAATTTTAAATCTTCGAGAATATCGTCTTCGAAGTTCTGTGAATAAGCAGGAGCATTGTAGCTAGGTTTTTAGGTGTAGATTATTTTCCTCCAGGTACATTTTAACAGCAGTACCAATGACTAGCTTGGTCCACTTTACGAAGAACTACTTGGTGACTTACCCCTTGTGGTTTGCCTTCCGCTTAACTTGAAGTTTTCTTTTACAATTTTATGTGCCTTAAATGTTCTGGGTTTTAAATGTTATATGAGAAATGGTTTTATTTTGAAGTCGCCACTTGCATCTGCACACAGTGCAAAAGTCAAGCGTTCTCTAATGGCCTTGTGGCCTGGCTTTTTTTCATCTCTACCGTTATGTAAGTCCGCCATCGCATCTTCTTGTCTTATCACAGCTGAACACTTGTTAGGAGATGCACTCTTCCGCTTCTATCGGTACCGCAAAAATTTCAAGAAACTCCTTCGCTGCCTTCATCTCTGAGCTCGTTACTTCACCATCGCTGACGACACAGTGAATTCCATTTCGTCTTTTAAACCTTTTTAACCAGCCACAGGATGCCTTAAATGCTTCTTCAGGTTCATTTTTTAAGAGCCTGAGTTCGTCTTCACTAGATTGTGGCCCATCAGATTAGATTCAGTAGGTAGTCAACAAATACGCATCTTACCCCAAAAGCGATTTTGGAGCCGTTCATATAGATGGCGTGGCAAGGTGCGTTAATGTTGGCTTCATTTGCATATACTCTTAAACCAATGCATTTGTTTGCGGGGTGAATATGCACGAGAGAGTTAAACACAAATGTTAATCTTTAATCAAAATATTGAAAACATTCAAATTTTCTGCAGCTGAAAAACTATGATTCACAATCTTTTTTCCCTTTAAAGTTGTGGATTATGTTATTGGCAATGTGTGGAAAACAGGCATTTTATAGAATATCTAGGGAATGTATAGTATGTCTGGCATTTGGTGTCAAACTATGAAATATCTGAAATATATTCTTTCTTTAGTCACTGTATGTGATATCTGGGCACTATATAGAATGCCGTACGCTATTTAGGCGAAGTATTAAAAGAGAATAGGAAAGGCCTTCTAATGAAAAGATATACAGTGGAGGACAATTTACACGTTTCTCGTTTATACGTCTTTTACGTTTATATATCGTTTCCTCTTGGTCCGGATTCCGTCGTTTTATTTTAATAGCAAAATTTTCTTTTATATGTGACATAACTTCGGTTATATGTCGCTTTTGCTTGACTCACTGCATCGGTTTTACATTTCGAAATTCTACTATTCAAGTATTTTCCCCAGAAATGGTGATACGAGAAGTAAATAAAGGCATGAGGCATCATAATGTGGTACAGGAATTGAAAATCAGTTCATGAATAGAGGGGATACTTCGAAAAACAATAGATACGTTTTTTTTCTTCTGAACAGAACGCTGTGTTAAGTTAATAAGGTGAAGCAGAATTAACTGATACAAAATGTCAGAAAAGCGAAAGGCAAAAAGAGGTAAACTTCAAATCTTAAAAAGATAAAAAGATCCTTAAAATATAAACTTCAAGTCTTAAAAGAATTTCATGAGAATAATGGTTTGACGAAGGTTAAGCAAGCAAAGAAACTGGCTATTTCTATGACAATACTAAAATCGGTTGTTTATGATAGAACAAATATTGACAAAAGCAGAAATTTGTGAAAAGTCCATTTCAAAGAAATTAAGTGTTCAATATGGAAAGTCACCTGAGGTCGAAGTCATATTGTTAAAACTTTTTATCAGTATCTTGCATCCAATATTCCAGTGAATGGCTCTATTTTAATCGAAAAGTCAAGTAAAATAACACTTCGAATAAATGTGAAGGAAGCTTGTTTTAAGACTGGATGAATCGGCGGCTTGAAATCTCATGTCATAATAAACGGAGAATAAAAAAGATTTGCTGCTGAGTCGGTTAAAGAGTGGTTCAAGAATTTAACCATCAAAATAGGCGGATATGACTTAAAAGACGTTTTTATTGTTGATAAAACTGCTCTTTTATTTAAATTTATGCCTGCAAGAATGCTAGCTTTCTAAGGTAACCTGTGTCATGGAGCTAAGCAAAGTAAAGAATATACCACTGTTTTAATTTGTGCAAATGCTGACTGTAGGGAAGAAATGACTCTTTTAATTATAGGGAAGTCATAAAAACCAAGGTGATTCAAACATGTTAAAACTCATGCATTAGAATGTAAAGCGAATAAGGAAGCATGAATGTCTAAGGACATTTTTACAGAATGGTTCAAAAAATAGGCAAAAGTATGAGAAAAAAAGAAACCACAAAATTTCACGACGACATATTTCTTTCACCTCAAACGACAGATTTCTTGCAAAATGTGTGCGAGGCACTTACGCCTTCTATGGAAAACGAGGACGCGAACGCCAGCGAGATGCTGAGAAGAACAGCAAAATGGATCACGCGGAACACACTGAATGGTTTACAAGAAAGAAAATCTTAAGAAGAGTTTTGTGAGATTGTATGTAAAATATAGTTATTGTGCTGCATTACTGTGATTAAAAAAGTTTAAAAATTAAAAATTGATTTGATGATTGACACCAGAATAACGAATGCAAAGAACCTATAATAATCGGTCACGACAAATTGGTGCCAGAAGAGGAATAGAATAATGGCGTCGTAAGGTTTAAAAAAAAGAAACATCAAATTTTGTGTATCGTGGAAAATCAGATTATCCTTACCTTTGAATCAGATTAGAAAGTGTACAAAGATTTCGAAAGGTAAGAAGTTAATATTGTTTATGTTAAAATGGATAAAATGAAAACATTTATTAAAAAGCGCGGAGCTTTTAGAGCATCAGTAGCATTGTAAACAAAGTAGATGAAGATATAAAAAATAATAATGATACTGAAAAGATGCTTTAGTATTATTAACTGAAAATAAAAAGAAACTTGAAATGAAAGTTGAAAGTTCTATGAATTATAAAGATAAAATAATTTTATATAAATCTGGAACAAATAAAAATTTAAAATCCAGTCTAGAGCAACACAAAGCAAACTCGGATATTAGGTCAGCCACAGGATAAATTTTTGAAATTCATCCAACATCGCGATACACTACAATATTGCCGTTTCGAAAGTAGAAAATTTAATTATTTAAAATCCTACTTAAGTGGAAATGCTGCCCATGTTACAGAAGCTTTTTCAATATCTGAGGGAAAGTATGATTCAGCAATATACATTTTAAATACTAGATTTGAAAGACGCGATGCTATCATAAATGCACATATGCTAAAATTCCTAAATATTTCTCCCGTTTACCGATCAAGTGATGTTTTAAAATTAAGAAAATTATATGATACACTAGAAATACAGTTTCGAAGTCTTTCTTCTTTAAATGTTAATTCCGAAACTTATAAAAAATATATTCATAAACAACCGTTTATCGAAAAGCCTTAAACCGTATCGTTCGTGTCAAACCTGTGTGTTTTGTGAGAATTAACCCGCGACTCAAAAAATTCTTCGGATATTCACATAATCTTGAAAAGAAAAAAATTAAAAGGACAGGACCTGTGTTACAAATGCTTCGGCAAGAGGCATATAGTGAAAGACCAGAATAAAAATTCGTTTTGAATCATGCCATAAACCTCATCATACATCTTATGTAATTCTGAACAGCAAAATTTGGAAATCATTTACTTACAGTAAATATTTAAAAAGTTTGAAGGATAAGACTGACAAAATTAATAGTCATTTTGATTCTTTAGTTAGGGTACAAGTAGAATGTGATAATAAAGTGTTAATGCTGTCGTTGATCCTGCCACTCAGTATTATACAGAGTACTGTTATTACGAATGTAGTAAAATATCACGTGGAAGTGTAATATTAAAACCTGCTTTTAGAAGGAATGTTAATGCACCTTTAAATAAATGTAAATTTAGTGATGGGTTTATAAGGTATTCCTCACGCCTTTTTCGCATGCCTTCTTAGTGTAGCGGTCAGCATGCTGGACGCGTATTCCAGAGGTTCGTGATTCGAGTCCCGGCGAAGGCGTTGCTCATTTTTCCCATCTCCTGCTACTGCAAAAAACCTAATGTCTCTACACTGGCGCACGAACTAAAAGGTGGTGGATGATGATTCTCCACCACCGGGATTTGTCGTTTGAGTCCTCTGAACCCCAGTCGCCCTTTAAAAGGGGGAGTCTATAAGGTATTTCTACCGCCTTCTTCGTAGTGTAGTGGTCAGCACGCTGGACGCGTATTCCAGAGGTCCGTGGTTCGAGTCACAGCGAAGGCGTTGCTCACTGTCCCCATCTCCTGCTACTACAAAAAATCCTAATGTCTCTACAAGTTCACAGCCAAATACTGTGTGCACACCTTTTACAGTTATGTGTGCTGTAGTTGATAATCTAGTGCGTGATTTACTGTTATGTTTCACTGCTTATAATAAACTAACTTCATCTAAAGGTAAGTCTGAAAGTTTTGTTAATATTCTGAATGTTGATGAAATACAGAGGTCTCGTGAAAATATTACTGTTAGTTCTGGTGAGAATAATCTGACGTCCAATACTACTGAAAAATACTCATGCACGGTATCAATGATTGCTCTATAAATAATTTAGCAAGTATTAATATTGATGACAGTAATGTGAACGACAATTTTGTTTCGGATTCGTAAATTTTGTTTTCAGCAAAAGAACGATGAGACACTAATTAAATATTGGCAAGACGCCAAAAACGGTTCTAAAGGATATTTTACCGAAAACGAATTTCTTTATCAAAAAGATAAAATTTTATGTGAATGTATTAGTGAATTAGTTGTTCCACCTGACCGCAGAATTCAATTATTAGAGATCGCACGTTCTAGTGTATGGAGTGGACATTTAGGAAAAAAGAAAACTTTAGAACGATTAAGATATTCATTCAAATATTTAATTCAAATATTCCAATATTTATTCAAATATTAATTTAAAATTTGTTTCAACATAACTGATATTTTAAATAAATTCAAAACATAATAATAACATTGCGTAATATCAGTAGTAGGTTAGTAGTATCAAAATTTTGAAACTTATATATATGTTTCAAATCGGAAATTAAAATTTCATTTATGTGTCATTTGTGAACGGTTCCTTGAAAGACGTACAAACGGTGGTCCACTGTACATGAAATTGAAATTGAAAGAAATACGAAATAAAATGCAGAAATTTCTTCATGAAGAAAAAAAATAGAAAATAAAATTTCAGCTCACTTGTTGCTCTAAGAAAGAAAGTAATTTCATTTTAAATTGGATTTAAATGTCTTTTGTTACATTAAAAACGTCATTAGCGGGAGTTTTTCATACTTTGCCGGTTTATTTTTTGACAAATCATCGCAAAATTCGTTCCCAGCTGATGCATCGGGTTCGGACATCATTCCACGTCCTGATTACGTGTGTGATGGCTGTATGGAAGCGATCTCTGGCGATTTTCCTCCGTTGGGGGGCGAAGCGAACAGTGTATGGATGATAGCGTTCCCGCAAATAATACCGCTAAGGATAATCTTACAGCCGACTCTCAGGAGGATCTAAGGATTCAATACCAAAACTATGTAGACCAAGTCGAGAACTTAGCCGCTGAATACTCGTATATCGTAGCCACGAATCGAGTTTGCTAAGAAGGATGAAGTTACTGGAAGATTGCTAAGAAGGATGAAGTTACAACTCAGCCCATATGTGGATTACTTATATGAACTCTTCTGGAAAACCAAAACGCTACTGGACCACTTTAGGGGTGAGTACCATAATTTTTTTAGATCTACTGACTTTGTTTTCATAATACTATTGTTAAAGGATTATCTCAAATTAAAACTGAATGTAAAAATGCTAATGACGCTGGTGTGCTGAAGAATTTGTTTACTCTTCAAAAACTGCTAAACACCTTCGACGTGAAAGCGTTCAAAAATGTTTTGATGTAAATAATAAGTTTGGCGCATTAAACGTTGAGGAAAATAATACTACCTTAAAATGTAATGAAAATATTAATATTGCTAATGTTGATTCTAGTGATGTGCATAATAATGTAAACCAGACGGATATAGAAGCTTCGACGTCGACGGACATGCTTCATTTCGTATTACCTTTATTAAGAACAATTTGTAATCGTTTTTTCGCCTTACAAGGAATTGCTACAAGGACTATTCTGCTTTTACGTTATTTTTTCATGCTACGTTTATCACATATCTTGTTAGCCTAGGATAGGGCTCCGGCTCAGGAACCCGTGTTTCGTGGTTTGCGGCCACCTAAGAAAATGCATCCGGTTTCCCCATTGTTAACGGAAATATGACCCCTTGCAAACGCGAATTTTTTCTAGCTATGAAAAAAGTTATTGGTGCTGTTTAAAAAGATAGAGTAGGCATTTGTAGCAAAATAAATCGAATCAAAATGAAACAGAATCGCTGAAGCTGAATTTCATTGAGGCAGAAACCAATCTCAGAAATGTAAAAAAGAGATTTCAAATAACGTATTAAAATGTAGCTTTTTGTAAGTCATGTCTATTTCAATTACATGGGAACGGAAAAGGTTAGAAAGTTCTCTTGCGAAGACGTTCCTACCCCTTAGCAACTAAATTTTGCTTTGTTTGCTGTATAATATTGTTGTATATATTGTGTATATTGCTGTTGCTCAATCCTACTTTGTATTATAACTGTGATGGAATTATAAAACTTAAATTTGCGCAGAAAAACTACTCCGGTTCTCACTTCAGTTTCTTGCTCGCTGCGAGGTCAATTCAGAATGCCATAGAATATCCTCTGGACAGACGAAGCGCATTTTCATTTGGATGGTGCAGTGAATACTCGCAACTGCCAAAATAGGGAATCAGAAATGCCGCGCCCTGCCTTAGAGTTTCCATTGCATTCACCAAAAGTGACGGTATAGTGTGGATTTTCTGCGTCTTTTATTCTCGACCCGTACTTCTTTGAGAAGTTAAGTTCCACAAGTTCAATGACATGCTCGATCACTGGGCAGCGATATGCATGGCTGTTAGAGAACAAAAGTGTTCCAACTCTGCAATCCCGTCAGTGCCTTGCACGCACAATCCTTATGCAAGATGCAGCTCTTTCACACATTTCACGGTGTGGTATGAATGTTATTAAACGTCATTTTATAGAAGAATGCGTCATTAGTCGGCACTTTCATAATGCGTGACCTCCCCGATCCCCAGACCTCAATCCATGCGATTTTTGGCTTTGGGGACATTCGGTAAGTCGTGACAATCTAAGAACTTTACCTGATCTTAAAGCCAGCAGTTCAAGCCACATGCTGAACGTTTCCCAGCACACACTTCGGTCAGCTGTGGAATAGGTCATCTTGCGATTTCAGATGGTAGCTGAAAATGATGACCATGTTGTGAAACATGTTTTTTGTAACAATATTTGTAAAACCATAAAAATATTGTAAAGGTGTGGATAAATGTATAGTTTATTAATATAATGCCCTCTAGTGACGCTATTTGTAACAATTTGTTTTTTCGCTGAAAGAAATTCTATCCCTTCATTAAGTTCGCCACAAAATTTCACAATTTTCTGATCACTAGTTTCACGTGTAACAGCTTTGAAATAGGATTCTTTAATTATAGGCTCCCTGTATTTTATATTACACCAGAAGTGGTTTCTTATTATTCTACTTTAATAAGTTTAATCAGTTTAAAGTCCTTTGTTTATCTAAATTCATCACTTAGCACATTTTGGCTTTGTAACTATATAGGCGAATATATTTTTACATGCACATGAGTCCGTAATGCATTGAATGCGCTCAAAAAATTAATAATAAAATTTATTTTATCAAAAGAAACAATTTACAGTTCTGAAACTTTCTACAAAAATGCCCGTACAGCTCTTCTTTGTCTAACAGAGCACTATCAGTAATTACCACTTCAAACTACGAAGAACGTTAAACATAACGCAATGCAAAGCACCGCTAAAGAGCGAAGTTCTCACGAAGCTGTCTCAATACTCTGACGTCGTCTCTGAACTAAAAACTGAGAACTGTTGCTCTCTCCTGTCTTATTTTCCCCCGGCCGCCGAAGAATTTCCAGTACCTTCTATTTCTCGAAATTAATGGAAGGTATATAGGTTAAAGTTACATCTGAGGGCCGGATGCAGTTACAATTACATATCCATTACAGTTTTTTTTCCAGGGATCGGACAAAAACGTCACTAAATGACCTCCAATTTTGGAGACAGTCGATTAGTCGTAATTAAGAACCAATTCATTATAAAGACTGAGCAATAACGAATTTCATAAAGTTTTTTAATTGGCAAATTATAATTCGGGAAAAGCATGTGAATGAACGTTTTAAATTTCACGTCTTCAACTATAGAAAATGGATGGTAGACTTTGCATAGCATTCTTAAAAGCTGCTTATCCAATGATCTACTCATACTTAAAGTGACTGGCATTCTTACATTAATGAATTGACTTATAGACTGTTGTACAGTGGTCGGTGGTGAAGAAAAACTGGATTTAGATCCAAATTAAGAGTGAGAACCAAATCTTGGGTGAAGATTTTCAGTTGAGTTGGATGTTGAAGCCAAAGCCAATACTTGAGACGGAATACTGAGAAAGGATTTCCCTAAGTTCTGCTGGGGTTTCATCACCAGTTGACTTCAGATCTGGAAAGCTTCTTAATCCTGAATGTTCAAATGGCAGGGTCAGGTGTTTTCTCTTTAAATGAATTTGTAGCTTGGAGGCAGATCCCGAAAAACAGGCAGTTGTCTGCTGTCAAAATCACCATTTTCCTTTTTTATTTAATTTGGCAAAATGATGCGAAAAATCGCTGGAGGTTCTTCTATGCGCTAGGGTCGACATTTTGTTCTGCAACCTATAAAAAATGCATTAGATGAAAAAATTTATGTTTATAAATATGTACTAATTCTAAAAACGATTAAGGAGGAATTCACAGTTCCTGACAAAAAGACATGAGTAAAATAAGTAAATAAATAAATATCTAATTTATTATTTTATATAAACGCTATAATTATATTGTATAAAAAATTTAATACGTTATATACGGACCTTATACTATGACACAGCATTTGAAGAATCAAAACGAAACTCAAATTAAAAGTTCTGACTCGAGAAACCGAAGCAGACGCAGAGCGAGAGTTGAAAGCGAAAAGAGCTACTAATCAAGAATGCGCAAGAGCCAGATCTGCGGCTAGAGAAGGAGGGCCGGAAAGATGAAAAGAGCGAATAATCAAGACTCCGAAGAAGCCAAATCTGCGGCTAGAGAAGAAGCGCCGGAGCGATGACAGCTGGGAGTAGACAGAAACTAAGTACACCTTGCACAGAAAAAAAAGAGAGAGAGAGAGGACAGTTTTATTCCTCCCGTTCCACTGAACCCATTGTCAAAATTTAACTTGTGTTTTCGAGGTTTGCTTTTCTTCTCAAGTGATCAATGGGATGGTGACTAAGTGAATTTGTCATTAATGATGATTCCCAGGCAATAAGCCTTTGAAACAATGGGTCCTGGCTCATTGAAAAGGAAGAGACTTTTCTTTGGCTTTAAATTCCGCTTTTACCATCTAACAAGCAGAAGCTGTGACGTTTAGGCGTTAATACATATTTCGTAGTAGCCGCACCACTGTTCAATTCTCGGAATGATGGTTTGCGGCATTTTAATGGCATAGTTTACGTTGGCTGATTTTACCGCCAAGGCGGTATCATCCGCATAATAGGCTAGGATTTCATTGTTGTTAAGTTGCACCCCAAGGAAGTCTGCTATATAAAACAGATATAGTACAGGACCAATTACAGAACCCAGGGGCGCATCACTTAGGATTTTTCTGGAAGAAGATAAAGCTTCTCCGACGAAAGTCCTAAAAGTTTTATTCGAGGTGAATGAAAGGATGAGTAGGAGTAAGTTCTCGATCTAATTGGAGATTAATGAGCTTGGCAATGAGTCCCTCATACCACGTCAAACATGAGAATAGGAAAAGCTTCAGCTCCGCTGCACCTGCCAAATCTGTTATCCTCAGAAGCTGTTTTGTAGTGGATAGATGTTCACGAAATCCAAACTATTGAGAAGGTAGGCGATTGAAGTAAGGTTTCATTCTTGCCAGTATTTACACGTTCAAACACTTTACCTAGACCAGGCAAGAGACTGATCGGTCTATAACCGTCAGGTTGTATATGATTCTTACCCGGTTTCGGTATCATAATGATTTTAGCCTCTTGTCAGGACTGAGTGTTCTGTGCATGTGCTTGGCAAACATTTTGAAGTAACTCCTTAAAGTCCTCAAGTCCTGATCTGGAACAGGGAGCTGAAATCAGCTATGTTCTGGTGTAGATACTGTGCTGCAGAATAACTGCACTTGAAAGGGATTTAAAATCCTCTTTTATTAAATCAATATTATTTACACTTCCCAACTCGGGAGGGATACAGAAAGTAAAAGACCACACCTGGGCCTAACTTAACAATCAGATAAATTTATACTGAAACTAAATAGAAATTTAATTAAACTTTGCTCACAGAGCAAATCGCGGATTTGGCCTCTAACTAACTGGTGCGTAGCAAGAAATACTAATACTAGCGCACTTCAATTTATTTCAATAAGCAATCACGCAGTAAGCACTATGGCTTAGAAATTATCTGCTAGCTGGTCAGGCGAACGTCGAACAGAATGACCGTGATCTGAGACTAAAAGCTCTCTCACACTGAAAGGTTTCTACCTCTGGTTTAAATAGTACTTGGCTCTACTTCAAATTAGCATAAGCTGAAAACGCGCGCTTCTTTTGACGGGAAGTTGAAACAGAGAAGAGATAGAAAGATTTAAATTAAAATAAAACTTTGTTAGTTTAACTAAAACCTTACACTCTTTGCATTGTTTTGGAAAGTATGAGTTTGTGAGACATGCGTTCAAAATGCTGACAAATTTTCATATAATATTTCTGGACAGATTTCTGTTGGTTTCGTTAGAGATCCCATCTAAACTTGAAGACTTTTTTAGTTTAAGTTTTCTGATGATATCCAACACTTTAAGGGGCGTAGTTAAACTAATTAAATTATGTGCGTGTCGCGAATTTAGCCAATCACGCACATGGAGGAGTGTTTTAGTTCAAACTCTTGATCGTTCGGCCAACCGCTTGGCCTGAACTGTAGTTTCAGATGTTCCGCAAATAAATTCGCTTTTACTTAATTGGCTGTCCCTACTTGGTTCTGAAAATGCAGGTTACTCATGAAAGATTAAGATTTTTGATCAGTTTTCAAAACGAGCCATCGTGAAGTTTCAGATTTTGAATTTTATCGGTCCATAACTTCTCTCTATTCAGTTAAATTAATTTCTGGATATCCTTATTTAAACGGTTAATTTCTCACTTGACCGCTGGATCCCAGATTAGATGATATGTCTTCCTCTGTTTGTTGTGATAACGCATGATGCAACGGATAATTTTTGGAAGTCTATGACTGTTAACACTGGTGGAGAGAGTTTCACTCGCACTAGAAATAGCTTCCTGAATGCTAGTGGTGAGAGACGAGACAGCAGCGTCTGTTCCATTAATTGTTTTTAGGTCTTGAAAATTAAATATCCGACCTTTCATAAGATTTTCAAATAGGGTCCAGTTAGTAATATTTCTAGTGTTAAAGCATACTGGCTTGGACATGCCTAAGACAGCGATGACCGTCAGATGACCTCAAGTCATCTTATGCATAACTTCTAGTGTAATCGGGATGGTGGTGGAAGACAATGTTATATCCAGTATATCCGAATACTCAATGCTATGCGGCCTGCATGTATATTCACTCGATGCATGTAAAGCAACCGGATTGTTGAGAATATAATTGTAAAGTACGTTACCATTTGCATTAGTGCTACTACAGCTGTATGCAGAATGCTTCGCATTAAAATCTCCCGTAATGATAATGGGAATGTCCTGGGGAAGTAATGATTAAAATAGTCACTCACTCTGTTCTGCGGTGGGCTGTAAAAGGCAGAAAAATAAATATCTTTACAAACAGGTAAGGAGATGCACACTGTCACCAATTCACAATTAAACTCTGTGCTTTTCTTGATAAGACACAACTGAAAATATCTTTTTACATAAATTATGACACCACCACCTCTGTGGCTGGTACGATTACGTCTATAGTTAGGAGTAAATAGGAAAACTTAGTTTATGGTATGCTGTGCATGCGTTTCAGAAACAGTTCCAATATCAACATGGTGTTCGATAAAGAAGTTTTGCAGCTCTAAGAGCCTGTTTTGGACGCCATTGGCACTCCAGACTGCAAATCTAATGGCTGTACTTGAGTAAAGGTATTTATCCATTAATTATATTTACAGGATTAGAGTCATCAGCGGAGGAATTGTTTCCTGAGTTAAACTGCTTTAAAAAGCAGAGGAATGCCAGTTTATTTTACTAGTGAGACAAAACATTGTGAAGTCATTAATTACTTGTTTAGCCTCTGTAAGTGTCTCTGAAGCTAAACCACTGTTGAGTGCTTGTGCGTACGATTTACTATTTACAAATCTGTCAACATAGGACTTGATCGGTGCAACAGTTTTTTTGACGTGGAAATTTTTCGTAGCCACGATAATTGGTTGTGGGCCAACTTGCATGCAGTTTGAACATTTAGGCGGTTCTTCTTTAGTTTTTGGTACATTTAAGAGATTCATGTGTACCACTACACTTAACGGATCGTGGTTTATGATGGCAGTTAGCTTGTGCGTGGTGGAATTCTTGACAGTAGTATCTACGAAAGTGACTGAACTTCCACATTAAATACTGATTTTACTTCATTTACACAAAACGTGATACTGAAATCTCATTCTGGTAGGGACCTGTAGGTGTAAAACAAAAATTTAAAGGAAAGGGTTTCAGAATTTAAAAATAACTGTTAGAAAATTAAAATAATCCCTACATCTTTACCCATCAGAATAAAACTACTCGAACTAGAAAAATCTCACAATGACCTCTTTGATAGTTTAAATTCTAAGAAACATTCTTTCTGTAAATTCAACTTCCGAAATTCCAACTTTACATTTAAAACTATCGTTGCAAAACTTGGAATTTAAGACTCTTAACTCCATATTTACTAGGGCCAGCTTTACAATCTTACTCTAATTTAAGACTAAGAAAAAGAATTCGTTTTAGAAAATTTTCCCTCTTCTTCTGGAGTTAGGTAATTTCTTGAATTCTTCTGCCTCCTTCCAGTTTATTTATTCTTTTTTCGGTGAATTCGGCCGTTTCTTTCTGTGCAAAATCTTCCCAGGTAGGAAATCAATTGATGCAGTTGACTTGCAACCTTCGTTGTCGACGTTCTGACTGTACGGGAGGAGTCTTTCTTTTTAGACCGTTGGCGATGTATCGACCTTGTTTCCTTCTATGCTGTGGGTTTTGAAAATCCGGCTTCCGCTTCACAAGGTGCGAGATGGTCCCCTTCTCTGTGTCTGGTACTTTCCTCTTCACTCTCCTGACTTGCGGGGAAGAAGTGTTTTTCGCTGGGCGTTTTAGCCTGAGACTGCTTCTTGAGGGACCTTGATTGACATGCTTCTTGAGGGACCTTGATTGACTCTTTTGACATGCTTTTCGCTGAGTTTCGGCTAACCGTCGATGAAGCCTTTTCACCTGGATCTGGACACTTCCCACTGGAATGCGCTTTGCTGGCCTTCTGGTAAACATCGTTGGAACTTTTCTTTTTTTCGATGAACCAGGAACTTTCTGTTCTTTTGTGTCCTTTTGATTTTCTTTAAGCCTTCAGCTGGGTCGCAGTCTGCAATTCTTTTCTGTGCTGGAGCGAGACTTTCCGAAGTTTCAGTATTTCTACTTCTTCGCTCTCTTTCCGGTTCCTGAAAATGATCTCTTAATACTTGGAAATCGGATCTCTCATAATATGGCTTTACTTGATCAACGTTAGCCACCGATTGTTGTTCATTAATGCCCTTTAAACATAAGGTGGTATATTTTATTTTTTGTACGACGAATGGGCCTTCGAACTTGCTCTCAAATTTTGCCACGCTATTTTCAGGAGCGGAAGAAAGTAAATGCTTTCTCTTCAAAACCTTTTGATCTACAGTTTCCCCACGCCATCTGTTTTTACCGTAATCGATCTTTTGCTTCCACCTGGCTGAATCCTAACTTTTAGTTGCCTCATCAATTATTTTCTGTATATCTTTCATTTTGAACTCCGCCTCCTTTTGCTGAACAAAATTAGTTTACCGGAGGGAGTTAAAATTTTCCTCCTTAGAATAGCTTCGCGGGGGTCTTTTGCATAGTGTCATGCTAACCGCTACTCCAGTGTGAAGTGGAGTTCCAACTGCTCCAAGAATGACAAGACGGAACCTTTTCCGTCGGAAGTTGCAGCCGGTTTCATCGCAGCCCATATAGGCTCGACAATGAATCCGAATTCTTCCATCGGGTTCTCTGGTGCCGGTGCTAATAGCAGTCTAAGAGCGGAAAACGTGAAATTTTCAGATTTCACAGACATGATCCGTATTTTTCAAATAGCGCGCCATTATAAAGTTGTATTTAATTTACGTGTTCCTGGCTATTAGAACTTTTATGGGAGTGTCAAGCGACTATTCGCTGGTCTTCTTAAAACTATAAAATAAAAGCACAAAGAAGGGTTAAAATACCCTTTTAGTCACTCAAAAAGAAACTCTCACAGTTGACCCTTTTCCAGCTTACAGGATGGCCTCCGCTTTGGCTTTTAACTTAAGACAGGAATAAGAAACTAAACTAGTTCTAACTAGCTAAACTTAGCCAAAACTGTACAAGGATAACCAACCCGTAAACTGGCCTGTAATTAATCCTCACCAGCGAATCTAACCAGCACGTAAAACTACTGCCGTTCGTAGTAAGATAAACTTAAAGTAACGGTGTGGCTCGAAGGCAGAAATCGTTCTACTAAGAACTTCTGAGCTCTTCTACAGAAACGAATAAACTTATGCGTTAAATAATGGTTCTACTTCATTTACATAAAACGCGATACTGAAATCTTATTCTGGCAGGGAGTTGTAGGTGGAAAACAAGAATTGAAAGGAAAGGGTTTCGAAATTAAACATAACGGTTAGAAAATTAAAACAATCCCTGCAATATTTTCCAATAGATTTTAGAGACGTCAGGTATGTTTTGAAAGCAGGAGATGTGAAAAATGAGCAGTGCTCTCGCTGGTACTCGAACCCTTGACATCTCGAATATGCATCGAGTAGGCTTCCATTTACACCACGAAGGCATGCCAGAAGGCGGGAGAAATACTTAACAGGTAAATGAGTGATGATAAGATGAGTCTTAAGAGATTCTTATCGGCTTTAAAGCTTCTACAAAAAAAAATCCGAACTTCGCTTTATCTAGTGTTATCAGTATACGCACAAAAAATCATGGATCATTTTGTAATACTATCACCATTTTAGGTTCATTAACACTGATTCACGTAACTTTAATTAGCCTTTCAATAAGGATTTTTGAAAGTTAAGCGTATATACGCTACTTATTATTAGAATAGTTTCAGGTATTTCTAGGAAAAAAATAAATAAAACAAAAATCAAAAACACTCATGCTCTCTAAGAAAATCCCATTCATTGAGAACAGTAAATCTTAGCCTATTTCTCGATAAAGTGTAAAATCTTGTAATATATTATTATAAAATTTGAGTAAGAAATCATTTTCAATAATGAACCTAAGGTAAAAAAGATTGTTGTAAAGAGGCATATGTTTTTAGAAATGTGTTGCACATATGTAATATGCATATGATTCTATAGAATATTATTTTTTCAACAACTGAAAATATTTTTTAGATAATTCTTGAAAATGGTCTACGT